>VWZF01001941.1:143274-250071 GCA_013396755.1 Sclerurus mexicanus | reverse complement strand
CAGCCGCCCCGCAGTGGTGCCGAGCCGCCCCGCAGCCCCGCAGCCCCGCAGCCGCCCCGCAGCCGCCCCTAGCCGGCCCGCGCCCCGCGGCAGCCGGGCAGCCGTGTGAAAGGCAACATTTCAAACGCGATTACAGGCCTGAGCCTCCGCTGGAATCCGAACCCGCAGCCTTTTAAATCTCTGTCATGGGACAAAAGCCTTTCCACACGGTATTTTTTTTTTTTTTAAGCTCGTAACCACCAAGCCCACAAACATTCCTGATAAATACTCCTCTGTCTTTTTTAGCGTCTAGTTTGAAAGTAATTCATTATATAAGTGCTTTGAGGTTTTGTTTTCTGTTGGATTCTTTGAGGCCGCTCAGAGAATGAACTGGGGGAAAATCAAGATACAGGAATTCAAACTTTAGCGAAGCCAATAAAAATGAATGGTAGCAATATGTAAGCAGGGACTTCAGTTAAGAGGGATTTTGAAGCCTCCGTAGCAAAACATATAGAAACATATAACTAATTCTCTTTTGGCAGATCAGAGGCCAGAAGCTTGGATGAGAATCAATAGATCTACCAGGCTGCAAGGCAAAAAACAGTGTGGCTGAGAAGGATGAGATCAAATCCCACAGATTCCAGCAGATGCCACATGTGTTGATTTAGTGGAGAATATCATACTGATTTAGTCTATCAAAATCATAACACTGAGTGAGAGATGGTGGAACAAACTGAGTGTTGAGTTACAGCGTGAAGACCAGAAACTTTATCCACAGACAGCTTCTGAATTAGGTTGAGAACAAAGCATAACTGATATATTAATAAAAATATGCAATTTCTCATTTAAATCAACCTCACACTCCAACACCAGGTAACAGTATCTTGGATGTCTTTGCAAACAGACCTAGCATAATATGGTCTTTCAAGCTTTCCTCAACTCTGACTTCAATATAATATGGGCCAAATTGTTTGCAATGACCTCTCAACTGCCCAGTCCAGACAGGCTAGGGAAATTCCCCTTCTTTCCTTCTACATCTCTATCTGGCAGAAATGTCAACCTGTCTACTTAGATTACTGAATGCAGAAATGTTTTGTGTATATATAAATTCAGTACAAAAACTCAAGAAGGATCACTCTCCTCATGCCCCTATCCTCCCCCTTCCAGACAGAAAAGTATTTGAATAAATTACAATGAACAATTGATAAATGAACAAAACTATTGTTCTTTAGATCAGACATACATATTCTCTAGTGCTTAAGAAATATTTATTTTCCTTTTTAACAATTAATTCTATATGGGCTTGGAACCTGGCAAAAATCCCAGAAATCTGGCATGGAAAACACAGAAAAGATGAAAATACAACTTAAACATTAGCAATGCTATTTAAAGTCTGCAGTACAGTGCTCCCAACAGAATACTCCCATAGTTGCCCTGCAATTATAAAGAAAACAGTGTGATACACATTGTATTTAGAGTTATGTTTTTACTGGCCTTGGGTTACTCCTGCTCATTCTGATTGTGAACTATTTTAGGAGGAGAAGGGATGGCCAGCCATCCCACTTATCTGAGGTTGCCTTTTGTGACATGAAGGAATGTGCCTTTAACACTGAGGTTTTCCAGAGTCTGGACAAGTGTGATGAGCCTCTTGCAATTTACATTCACAGCCAGCTGGGAGGATAAGAGGACTCTGACAAGGAATTGTGAACACTGAACACCACCAAGTTCAAGAAATGTAAAATAACTCAGAAACCCCTGATGGAGAAAGAAAGCCAGTGTGATTGCCTGCAGTAGCAATATAAAAGCTGTACCAAGACATAATCTGTATACAGGGCTCAGAAACCAAGAGTTCAGAAAGTAAGGACATTTAAAAAGACCTTATCCCAAAATAACGCAAAGGAAAGCACAAAACATACTTGCCTAAAATGCCTGAAAGGAAGCAGTTTTTTCAGCCTTGTACAAAACCAGAGTTAGCTCTGGAGGTCAGTACCATTTTTACCAAGGACATTAATAAGATCAGAATCGATGCACTCTGGCCCCTTAGAAGGCTTTACCTCCATCCATGCTGGGGAAAAACACCTAGAAATTTAGTCTAAGACTAAAAGAGTAACAACAGCAATAACAATTTGTCTACTTTTAGCCAGCACTTTTAGTTTCCACAGCCAAGAGCACAAGACAGAGTTGGTCTCTTGACTTGCCCACTGATGTGTCCTAGTGAGCAGCCAGGTGCCCCTTGGGTCAAACTGGTCTGACACTACTGCTTTTATGGCCAAAGCAAGAAGCTTCCACTGCTGAGACTAACAGCACATGATATTGCTAGTGCTGTTAAGTGGCCTGAGCACTATGGGCTCCCAAAATATAGAGATGATCTAAGAGAGATTGCTTTTTTGGTTGTGGATGTGTGACTTGAAGGGTGTCACCTTATGAGAACTTCTGCAGGTGCAGAATTAGTTTCTCAAACAGGATTAAAGAGCATTAGCAAAGGGAGAGACTAAACATGGCACAGTGCAATAGCATCAAAATCAAACAAAACAAAAGAGCCCACTGAGAAAACAAAATCACCACCCAGAAACATAATTACCTCTCCTGTTGCTCAAGACAGGGAACAGTTGGGACAGCAAGGTCTTAAAACATGTCCTCATGACCAGGGAAAAGTCCCTGATCTCAAACTGGATTTGTGTATGTAACAATGGTATTCCTTAAAATGTTACTAAAATCTATTTAAAAGAATTAGTGAAACTCCTTTAGCAGCTGGAGACAGCCAGAACTATTAGACTGTTAGGCTCAAATAAAGAGCTCCCCAAAACCATCACTGGGATGAATCACTAACGACAAGTTAAATAAACTTGATTAACCAGTTCACAGCACGCAACCAGCATTTGTTTATCTGTGGGATCAACAATAACAGTGGTTCCTTTTAATTATTATGCTTAGATCTGGAACCATCAATATCAAAACAATGCATAGAGAGTAATTGCCAACAGGTTATGATGTTTTAATTGTGTTTAAGATTAATGTCCCAGAGCGACTTCAACACTTCTGGGTTTAGCATGTGCATAACAGGAACAATTAACAAATACTGGCTACACTCAATTAGTCAAACTTATAATATACAACAATGACTCCATGGCTCTAGCAATTATTCACAACTAAAAATCTGGGAAGTTAATTATTAATAGTTAAATCATAAAGTCCTATAATTAAAGACTTGTTTCAAGTCCATGTGAAAACATGTAGCCGCTGTGAAAAATATGAATTCTCTCTGTGGGAACCAGCCTGACACTGTTTAACCCACTGTAGTCCAGAAACACATATTAGTCCTTAAGTGGCAATGCAGAAACCTGGAGGGATTATGAGACTGGAGCAGGTCACACTGCGGCACCTCTCCAAGCCTTTTATGGCCAGAGATGGCTTGGGGATATCCTGGGGAAGGAGAGCATCAAGAAGATGCTCCAGTGAACCAGAAAACCTCCCCTCTACATGCCAGGGGGTTGTGGGTGGCCATTCACTACCAACCCATCAGATCTGAAAGGGAGAAAGTATCTTTAACTCCAGAAAACCGACACTGAGCATGGTGAAGCTCTGGTTTCCACCTCAGGCAGCAGAAAGCAGTTTGAGGGCTGCAGTTCATTTGAGAACATCGCTATTCTCGTTCATCCTCAGCATCTTCATTGCCAAGCTTGGTGCGGTCTCTCAATGCCTAAAACTAAAACAGACTCACTTCTGAAAGGACTATGTTCAGATAGTATACTATCAAAGATGGTAAGAGCCACTAGCTTGTACAACGAAAAAAAATCTGAGGTCTGTCAATATGAACCTGTGTAAGTAGACCCAGGGGGCAATAGGGTTTATGCTATTTTTAAAATTAATTGTCAACTAATTTGGTGTTGTACGAGAAATTTCAGATTTTTAAGATCTGGAAGGGGACTTTATGATCATTTGGTCTCATCTGCTTAGTAAGACATTTCAGTGAGGTGGGTCTGATAGTGGTTAAAATATTCAGTGCTTAAATTAAACATATGAACTTGATTTTAAAATTTATGATGACAAACAATCTAATACAACCTCTGCAATTATTTATTATGAAATTACCTTTCCTGTTAAAAATCTGTGGAGAGTTTCAATACTTATACTATGTTCATTGCAGTTCAGTTAAGAACTCTCACACTTTTGAGGAAAATTAGCCCAAGGAGTGAAATGGTAACACTCCAGCTTATGCAGAAAAGAAAATTGAGTATGAGCTTCTCTACAGATCTCCAAAACAGAATTTCATTGTGTCTTATCAGACCTACTGGTTTCAGCTCTTCAGAGAAGTTCAGAGACTAACACTGGTGCCAAGAGCCAGCCTTAGCCACTGAAACAACTATACACAAGAGTGACTAAGAAGCTGAACGTGAAATATGCAGGCAGAAACTATATTCATCCTTCCAATTCCATTTCAAAGAGACCTCTGGGAAGCAGCTATAATCGCCTTTCACTTGGCATAACCAAGCTTTCAGGTGCCCATCTCCAAGTAACAAAGCAACCTTCATTTGTTCCAAAAGATATTTTGTTCAAGCTCACAACTCTCACACCTGGGCACCTACATCATGTTAAATAGGTTAGATTTTCTGTTTTCCAAGTTTTATTCTTGTTTCCTTCCTCTACCTCCAATTTTTTTAAATAAATCAAAAGGCCTGAAAGCAGTAAATGTTTGTGTATACCCTAAATCAAACTGAGAGAAAGAACTGTGGTCATCACACAGAAGTACTAACATTCAAGTATAGAGAAAAACAAAAAAAGAGGTGATTCTTTTCTTTCATCAAGAACTTTGTCTCCCTTTCTCATTTGGGACAATCCCAACAAAGCTAACTGTAAATACACTTTAACATGGCTTCCCTTTCCGCTGTCCAAAGGAAGATGAACAAAGTTAAATGGGCATGATTACAGGATGCATGTTTCTGACTCATGTAATGCAACACCTTATTTCAGAGTTTCTGCGCCCCTGTTGTCATCCCACTGTACCAAGCTAACATTAATATTAGTACACTGCCACCAGCACAGCCAGCTTTGAACTGAAGACCCAGACGTGCCTCAGCCCCTCCACATGCCTTCCAGCCTTCACACATCACACTTCCCATACAGAAGGGTAAGGAAAGAGATAAGCCTGCAAACACAGAAGTAGAAAATATGAACATGTTTTCATAAGGTACCAAACAACTTACTCTGTGAAAGCAAAATATGTCTTACATTGCAGAAATTTCAATCGCTAGAGCTTAATTTAATAAAAAGCAATATGTGGGTGGGAAAGAACAGTGAAGGGTATTATTTCTGAGGGAGGTGAAAGAAAGGGAGGAGGGAAGGTCGCTTTTAAGTACATCTGCTCTACATTCAAATTCTACTTCTCCCCAGTGTAAAGCATTTTGGTTTTGATAAGTTCCTTTTGGATGAATTGTCTCAAACAGAGCTCTGGTGTGAGTTTGAATTCAAATTGATCCAACTTTTTAGCAATGCCAGAAGAATGGACTTACTGCCTGAAACACTATTGCTGGTTTCACGGATGTCTGTAGGATCTGGTTGTAAATTTATGAGGTGACATGCTTTAGTGATCAAAAGTACCAAGATTGCTCTCCGTAAAGTACCACTATAGTTTGAAATAATAATGAGAGATCCTTTATTTCAGCTCTTACCAAGTACACACTGGGTTTATAAGATTGTCTGATGACTGCTTGAATTAATAGGAAATGCAAAGTGTACTTTGATGGAGCCTGGGTTCACAAATAAAATAATAGTTCAAGTTATATTGCGATAACCATAACCACTTGCATATCAACAGGCATTTCTGATAAATATTCTACCACTAAAAAAGAATGTTTCAATTAAAAAATTAGTAAATAAAGAAAAAATAACACAATGGCACTAGTGTTGCCAATACATAGCATTCACACAATTCAGGATGGTGGTCTTTCTTGAAAAGTAACTTTTTTGGGAACATTATTCATTTTATTCATCTCTGGACTGTACCCAGTCATGTACTTGACTTTTCTTCACAATGTCACTGGCAAGAACTAGATTTTTCTTCTGAGACTCAGATTAAAATCCAGTGAGAGATCAGCACCATTGCGACTTAATGAGTTGGACATTTTAAATTGTTCTTACTACAGTTTCTCCCTGTCTCCTGCCACAAAGGCAGTACTGTACAACAAATGACAATTTGAATGTCTGAACAGAGATAAAAACAAGCCAAATAAATTCTTACAGCTTTGTTTCCATGCAGATCTGACTTCTAACCCAGCAGGGATAGTCACAGGTTTCATATGTAAAGCTTTTGTTTCTACCCTTTGTAGGGCACCAGCCCCTGAAGACAGATGTAAGAGCAGAGGGCTGGTGTAGACCTTTCAACTTGTCGATGTATCAATGACCTCTCCAACAGCATGTACATCTCCTTCCTTCAAAGTGCCTCTCTGACCTCCCCAGACCATGCTGATGCTATCATTAAGACAACTGATTAGTAAGAAAGCAATCAGAGCTGACAGCAGTGGCACTGCTGTTCTTTTTCAGGCCTGCCCAGTCTGTTCTGCTGGGATGCACACTTATTAATTCTCTCTTCAGTATTTAGGGCTTCATAGCTTTAGGGCAACAGGGACCATTTGATTATCTTGTCTGACTTCCCATCTATCATAAGCCATTAAATTCATTGTGGGGTCCTCACACAAAGGCCAAACACTTAAGTGAGATGAAGAAGACATTACTGATCTCAGGAGACCAATGCTGCATACACACTAGAATTTGTTTCAAACTCCACCACACATGCAAAGAGGTCTGCCCAGATGATCAGCATAGGAAAGTGTAGGACATCAGCTTAACCCTGACCAAAGTTCTTTCCTCTGACTTTAATTTCCCAGATCAGACATCCACCTTAAAAAAACCCAAAACCATCATAACCAAAGCTGTGATGCACACATTCAGTCACTGTCTCTAGCACAGTCAGTTTCATGGGGAAAAGAATTTAAAGGAAAAACATCTCAAAACATACCTGTCCTGATGTACATGGAAGGCAGCAAATCCTCCTGAACAATGCACATTACCAGCTGAAAGGTGCAAGCATGACAGTTGATTATAATCACTGTCCACAACACAGAGCTGCCAGTTCTACAAGCATGTTACTTGAGGGTATTTCAGCATGCAGGCCCACGGATGTGCTGCTGGAGCTGCTGACTCAGGCGTACCATGTCCAGCAGCAGCAGGACTGCCACGACCCTCCACCCTGCAACAACCACCCCGTAAATACAGGCTTCCTGAGCTCAAATGGCTTTGCAAATATACCTGTTCTCATTTCACAGACTGTGTTATAGTTAACTGACTAATGTTCAATTACCCTTAGTGATAAGAAATGCTTTCCTATTTCTTCAGGATAAAGTTGACTTAACTTCAGTTTCCAAGAATCAGATTTATTCCCCCTTTGTCTGCCAGACCCATGGACATGTAGGATATGTGACTGGCAACCAAGCCACCTCACAGCCTCCTCCTCAATCACTCACAGCTGCTGAGCTCTTGAAGACTTGTATTATTTCCCATTCTCTGTTTTCATCTTGGAAAACAAGTCCTTGCCTCTTCTAACTTTCTTTCCAGTATTCCCATCTCCTTGCAGTACAGCTAGCAGGATTGTCAGAGGCCATTCTTCTGAACTTAATATACTAACAGTAATAAAGGGGCATATGACCTAAATTTACTCTGAAAACACTGGTGCAGCTGAATGCTGCATGGTAGCACAGAGCCCCCAGGGAAAGGCAACTGAGGCTGTGGCACTCTCCCCAGCCGGGATGGGGAGCCTGTGGCCACAGCAACCTCCTCCCGAGAAGGGAGAGAATGTTTCAGGTTTTGCAAGGCTAAAATGTCCAAACACCAAGTGAGATGCAGTGTCATGACTCTGGCGTCATATCCTATTCCTTCTACAACGGGAAGTCTGCTCCTGTGCAAGAAGATAAAAAGGGAGAAAAAGTAACAATGCTCTGTCTCATCAGGCTCCAAGAAGTGCGCAGAACTGCCTGGGGTGAAGACAAGAATAAGCAATGTCAGCATAGGAAGGTGTCACACAAGGTTTAAGCTTGTTCAGAGGTAGAGCCTCTATCTCTCACATGAATAAATACATAACCCAAGACAATTTAATTCCAACTGTTTTGTATTTCTTACAAAAACTTTTCAAACAATGGGATGACTCACAGGTGAGCATTTCACTGACAACAAAATTACATTGTATAAGTCACATCCCTTTTCAAACTGCAAGTCTGCATGGAGATAAATAAATATGTCCCATAACATAGCACATGCAGCATATGTGAGGGTAGGGAACAGGCAGTAAGTAGTGACAATGACAGGTTTTCCTCACTCCAGAGGAAAAGGTTATTGAATAATAACTGGCAACATAGACAGCTTTTACTGCAATACTCCAGTAATCTGGTTTCCAAGACTCATCTGCAAAATTGTAACTGTGATTTATTTATTTATGATTTTCATACTATTGCTCTAATATTTCATAATTAAAATAATTCAGTGATGAATTCCCACTTTTTTCCCCTCTCTTGCTTTTTTGCTCTAGAATTGCCATTAAAAGATGGTACTTCAGGACTGCAGCTGGAACAATATTTAAATCCTTTCACCAGTTGGAGGAAATTCTGGGCAAAGTGTTAGAAGGAAAGAAGTATCAAAATCTCTTTGAGACAAGAAACAACATTAATTACATGGCCCTATTTCAGTTTTATAAGCTCCTATAAATCCTCTCTCACAACAGAGAGTAATGCAGGAGTGCCCTTGGAAGAGAGCGAAGAGGTAAGCAAAGGATGAGTTTGCAGCCATGAATAGTATTCAGTTAATGCTTTTAGTCTGCTTTTTTGCACGGAATCTTCTAAAGTTAGGAGTGCCTAAACGCAGGCAGAAAACACAGGCTGAATACCACAGTTAGGGGGTAAAATGCTGCAGGCAGTAATTATCAATCACTTTCTTTTCCCAGCCATCAAAGAAGGTAATTTGTTTGTTTTCCCCACCCGGCAAGGAAAAGACTGGGTGGTCTTCTGATTTTAGAAGTCTGAGAAATATTCCTCTTGAGGACAAGGCCACCCCAGGCCTCCTGGGCAGCATGAGGTCCTTTTCAACATGGTCTTACACTGTACTTGATTTTAGTCACAGACATTGAGACTGTGGCAATGTTTTGCAAATCACCACTAAATAGCTTTTCTTCATAGCTGCATGTAAATCTCAGGAGTGTTTCCAACACACGAATAAAGCCTTGGTTGTTGAAAGGTAGCATGTTTCCAGTTCCTCAGCTGCCTTCATCAGCATGGGTCTGCCATGCCACAGGGATTCTTTATTAGGTTAAGAACTAATTCCCCTCCATATATTGCATATCTTGCAGTAGTTGTCACCAGTTGCAAGAATATACAACTTTATTGATACTTAATAAGTAACTGTGAATTCTGAGGCTACTAGTTCATTGAGAGAGTGACATCTCAATTAAACATAAACATAAAAACTCACTCCCTTTCAGAAAACTCAAACAATTCTTCTTCTATTTATTTAAAAACATCTACTAGATTGCTACACATTCCAACTTCAAAAAATGAATTAAAATTTTTTGTTCCCACATCCCCTCCTTAAATAATGTACATCTGATAATACCTATGCTCAACGCCATGCCATTTAAAGTCTAACGTGTTTGTGTACTAAAAAACCTAAGTCATGGAGTGTTCAATGTTGCAATTCAGATTCCCTTTGCAGTAAAAGGAAGCTAGGAGAAAATGGGGCAGGAGCCAGGCTGAAAAGCTTTCTGAAAGCTGCAGCTGCAGCCAACAGCTGAAATTCAAAATCAGACATTATTTTCTCTCCTCATCTTGTGGGCTCTGCCACAGTTTCAATAAACCACAAATTTAGCCACAGAGGCACTATCACTTGTAATTTTCTTTTGCTGATGGAGCTAAAATAAGATCCATAAACACTTCCTCCCAACTTCAGAAAGCAGTGTATGTCACTCCCCAATAAGGCTCTTGACAGGTTCCATGTGGACAATGTGTTAGGCAAGTAGCAACCCCCAATGTGGTACTGTGAAATTAATAATTTAATGTTGCAGAAAGAACCTGAACACAAGATCATATGGGTCAAGGAAAGCAGAAGTAAGACGTGCATCTCCATTTCCCAACCCAGTGAGAGAACAGACCTGATAGGCAGCTCCCTTGGATTTCCCCAGGGCATGCAGCAACATCCCTTGGTAAAGAAACAAAGAGAGGAGATCTTCCCATCGATAAAAAAGCCTAAATAAAGATAGAAAAAACCCTGTAGGAACAAAAGCCAAATTTCCTGGAGATGGAGATAACCAATGGCATCACAGAGAGTGGACTGGTCCAGACAGCTCTCAACATTAGTGAGCTGGAAAAGAGGGTTTAAGTGAGGTGGCAGAGCTTACTGAGTACATTCTGATAGTCAGTGAAGAGAGCGGCTGATTAAAAAGCAGAGACTTCACAAGATTCACTGACTAGTCAGTAAATTGACAGATGAAATCCCATGTAGATAAATGTAAAGTGATGCACATTGACATTGAACAGACTATTACTGCTCAAAAAGAGAGTTTGAGGTTATAAGCATTTTCTGCAATTTTCAGTTCAGTGCTCATTAGTGATTAAAAAATCAAACAGATGCTAAAAAATGCTAGGAAAAGAACAGTGAACAGGACAGATAATATTACGCTACTGTACAAATCCACAATCTACCCACATTTGGAATATTGCATGCAATTTTAATTTACTTCAGGTCAAAGAAGATACAGCAGAAATAGAAATGTTAAGAAGGCGGCAGCATGGATGATCAAAGTTATGGAACAAGGAACAATTAAATTATGCACAAGGAACAATTAAATTATGTAGGACTCTCCATTATGAAAACAGATGACTCCAACATCTGTTTGAGGTCTATAAACATGAGTGACAGAGAGAAGCTGAAAAGAGAAAGACTGTTCATTGTCTCTCTCAATAGATTCTGTAGGGTCATCAAATGAATGAAGTAGGCTAATGATTCGAAAATACGTAGATGTGCATATTAATTTCACAGAGCATTATCGAAGCGTTGGTAAGCTGGGGAACTTCTTTCTGTAGAAAACCTTTTGAACAAAGGATCTGTATGGCTTTGGGGGCCTGAGATCATATTTTCTCCGATATTAATTCTCCACTACTGAGAGGCCACTCTGGAGGACTTCAAGTGCTACGACTCAGACCAAAGATCAGCGTGGCACCAAACCTCCCTTGCCCTTCCCCATGTCTCTGGAATATGGGACTCAAGGTACAGGCAGGGAAGGCTGTGCAGATCAGCACACAGTACTCCACAATGTAGTACTGGGATCCAGTAACAATTGTATGATTGATAATTTGCTCATTTAGAAGCATGAAATCTGAATATCTGCCCACACAACTGCACACAACCTCACCATGAAGGCATCACGTTGTAGTTCTTTGGAAATTTGCTTTTACTATTTCCTTACCTTATTGAGATGTCTAACCACCTCTCTGCTTTCTCACTCCAAGGAAACAGGAGATATTTTTTTTTGTAAGTCTGGAGATTTTTCAAGGGCAAAGAATAATACACCTTTTATTAAGCAGCTATTCACAGTAAGAAACTTTTTACTACCAATTTCTCAAGGAATGTTATGACTCACTGACTTGAAAGAGGCCTATCCAGAATCTCATTAGATTTTCAAGTACTTTAGAAAGCAGTTCTTACTGAATTATCAAGCACGCAGGAAAGCCATGGCAGCTTCATACCTGAGATTATGTACTTCTCTGTTAACTGCAGAACCACATCCAAGTAGTGAGGAGCATCTTGCACTTGGAGCTACTGCTGTAACAGGGAGCTGCTGGGATATGTTGCAGCAGACTTTTCGTAAACATTTTATTTGCATGATCAAATACTGTTTTTCAAGTGATGCACATATGACACAATATACAGTGATGTATCTCAGTAACTCTTGACCTTGAAAATCTGAAGTGGATAAAAAAAAATCACAGAAGCTTCATACGTGTGGAGCACACAAAGTTCACAACAGCTTGCATAAACAATCTTTGGATACTGTTGTTTGGATAAGAGCAGACCAAATCTATCCTCTGCATACAGACCTGCAAAGGTGGCTGCAGGCTGGCAGAAGCACTGGTTAGTCTACAGCTGTTTTACACCCATCTGCAGTATTGACACTGCAAATAAGAGAAAATCAGAGTGCTGTTTTCTAGCTGATGGGATGTCTTCTTCAATACCACCAAAGAATCCCAGAACTTCCTTCTTCTGAAGGGAAGCCAACCTGCCACACCTCACTTAGTCTCAGCCATCAAAATACAAGCGAATGTCCAGCCAGTGTCCACCTAATAAACCACAGAGGTGAAAGAGGAACCTGCTGAAGGTTATTCATTCCACTCAATCTAGATACCTATTTTAGGATGGGGTGAGTTAGTCTCCTGAGATGTCTCTCCATGGCTGTACAGCAGCACACACATTGGACCAAACACCAAGCGCACACAGGGCCAGCGTTACAGGAGGCAACTCTCGCACGCAGCAGCGCGCTTATTGTTCAGTGGGCAGCTCTCCAGTGGAGGTAGGGTGATCACTTGGAAACATCTGCACATACAGCTTTTTGGATGGTATCACACTACCTTAAGTAGTTCTGAGAATAAAATAAAATTAATTTTTTATTTGGAAAAACAAGTACTCTCTGTACATGGAAATATCTTCTAATACTCTTTCTAATATTTCCACAATGTTTCAGGCAGTGATTCCCATGCAGACTGTTTTCCTTAAGGGCCAAGCATACATTTAATTCTAAATTTTAAACTCATGTTCCAGATTCTCTGTATGAAGACTTTCCTATTTCTATTTTTGGCCTACACTTTTTGTCATATGGTTTTGCTGCCAGCAGAATAGACAATCAGTTGCTTAAACACTTTTGTCTTGAAACAAAACAATCCAACTCTGAGCATATTCCAAGGAGACTTTCACCACCATAAAATGCTGTTTTACAAGGCTGAGGACTGTCTGTCTTTCCCTTGCACTATATTTCTGTTTGCAATCTCATACCAGATGGAGCTGTTGCATGATTCCTGTCCAGACTTTGAAAACTGAAGGATGAAGTCTGCTCTTAAAACTTCTGTCGGTAACACTTCATGAATGGTTGCTGTGGCTGTGCCAGAAGAGTTGCAAACAGCGCTTCCTTCTACACTTTGACCCCAATCCATGTAGACACACTGCGGCATCCATACCGGGCTCTGCTGAGCTGCGCCGGGACCTCGGGTCTGTGTAGCATATGGCACCACACAGAGAAGGTAACACTTCTCTCACGCAAACACACATCCACACAACTTCCTGCTTAGCTGCCTCTTTCTCACCTCTTGGATCACCGTCTTCAACATATTTTGCTGGCAATGTATTTTACCTTGCCTCATGCAGTGCCCCTCCCCACCCACTGCCCCCAGGAAACGCGTGGAGAAAAGCTATGCAGAGATGAAGGCAAAATTAAAAGGTTGAGGTTTCAAAGCTGTCGGTAGCTGGATAGAATAGATAGTTGGGGTGGTGAGAAGGGAGAGCTGGCCTGGGGGTTTACAGCAGCTGAAGGCTGTTCAGCATCAGTGTGACCACCTACAGGGAAAGCGAGCACCCACCTCCTGCAGGCATTGAGGCTGCTGTCCCTTAAAGCACAGCCTGTCAGTAGGAGAGCGAATTCACTTCCTGTCTTGCTACTTCGTCTCCAGATTTGTCCTAGCTTTTCACTTTGTGGTCATCAGATGACTAAGCTCAATGTCCTGCCAATGAAATACAGGCAATTTTTGCAAAACTAAACAGTTTCCTACCATGGAAAGTCCCAAAGCATCCAGAAAATACGTTGATCTCCACCCATTGTCTGTTTCAAAACTTGCTTCACAGCTTCAAATTACAGCCTTCTAATGAAAGTATGGGGAAATCAGATGAACAGAGAAATCAGACTTCAACAATAGAGACATTAACGACATGAAAACCACTTTTTTTGAAAAAGTTTTTTTTTTAAACTTTCATTTTTCTCTCATCATCAGTGAAACAAAAGGAGCCCCAAAAGAAGAACATCCAGAAACATGTCCTACAGCCTCTCTGCAGCCAGTAAGATCCCCATTTGACATCCAAAAACTTCACCAGGCCTGGATAAGAAAAGTTAAAGCTATTCTTAGATGCTATGTTGGAAACCACAAACTGTGACCTTGAGCACAGAGGAGTGGAAGCTTGCTTTGACAGGCGAGAAACAACTTAAACTCCCCAGTCTTTCTCTAAGACCTCATTCATTTTCAGGGTGAAGCCTCAGACTGTTGGCCCTCCCTACAGCCCCAAAACTGTCTCGACCACAAGAGATTCTGCAGCAAGCCAGTGTAATAAGATTGATTAACCAACCAAAAACTCTATCCAAGATCTCAAAATAGGTCTTAAGTGGAGGCACATTTTACTCTGTAAAACTCATGACATTTGCTTTTGTAGTCACACCAGTGATGCACGCAGGCACACACACTTGGCACTCTGCACACTCACTGCAATGCTATCAGCGTAAACTGCTGAGTTCTGCAGGAACCAAACTTTTATAACTGCGCTTTAGTTACTTGAGTTGATGTCTGGTTGAAGATAAAACCGAAACAAAACATAAAGTGTTACACCAAACACAAGCTGTGATGCTGGAAGAATTTTGAACTGCTCATATGAAGTATCTGGACATGAGACATTCTGCATTACCTCTTAATGTTATTGCATTTTCTTCCCAAGGATGGGGTTAGATTTAAGTCCCAATAATGCATTAGTGTTGCCTATGGGAAGAAAAATATCCAAGGAATATATAGATGATAAACCACTTGCCCAACAAAAGAAAAAAAAAAAAGCTTAACTTTGACCTGGCGAAGTCTTTACCCATATTAGATAAAAGACTTAGAAAACATATGCTCCTTTTTACCAGGAGCCAAGATCTTCTAATATCCCTACAACTTGTTAATCAACTAACATATGGTACCGCTTTAGGAAAACACACCATTCTGATTTTGCATTTACGTGGCGTGTTTCCTACAAAGCTATTGTCAAGATTTAGCCATTGTAATATAACCTGGTAATTTTTATTCCTATTCTTTAAATTAATCAATAAGCACAGAAATAAAGAGAATTAATTTAAATCCAAACAATAAGTAAAACTCATTTTCACACAGTTTCCAATGATGGATGAATTTCCAATTACTGTGCTGAACCTCACCAATCTATGAAAATCACAATTTGCTGCAAAATTACAACCTAAAAATTCTGTTAACCTTCAATTAAAGCTTCTTAAAACTCAATACATTAAGTTTTTTGGGCAAAACTAAACTGCCAAGGGAAAATTTAATGCAGCTTCATACTAACCTCACAAGGTGGTTCCCAACATATATATAGAACTTCATTGATGTGTTTTCACTTCTATTTTATACACATACAAATTCTCACTGTGTCCTAAAAAGACACCATAATTTACTTCCATACAATGTAATAGTTCTAAACACCTATTAGGGAAAAAATTAAAATGTAATTAGATTATTACATTTCTATTTTAATGAACCCTATGTACTTATGTAAGTTTTAAACCCGCATTGCTCTGCTGACCCAGTCTCAGACTGCCGCTGGCTTAATTGACCGATACTCAGCTGCTGGGTCATAACAGGGTCTGCCACCCTGGCACAAATTCAGGGCAAGTCCATTGACAGTGTCACATACCTTGCACAAACCTACCAACACTCAATGTGTGTACCAGGTCTTGGTTTCTGCTGCTGTGGCATCTAGTAGCAATAGGATCAGCCTTCTTTCCAAAGACATTTAGCAGACCCTAAATGCTCACAGAGCACGTCAGCTCACCCCATCTTCGCAGCT
Source organism: Sclerurus mexicanus (assembly GCA_013396755.1). Classification (NCBI taxonomy): domain Eukaryota; kingdom Metazoa; phylum Chordata; class Aves; order Passeriformes; family Furnariidae; genus Sclerurus; species Sclerurus mexicanus. The sequence goes on along the minus strand of VWZF01001941.1, from coordinate 234,186 downwards.
TCTTCAGCAGTAAATTAAACCAAATTGTTTTTGCACCACAGACAGGTGGGCTTTGGTTGCAGTGGTTCTCTCCGCAGTGCCACCACACCTCTGCAGCCCTGCCTGTGCCAGACCTGGCGAGGGTTGATTAAAGAAGATGCCCAGGAGTAGGGCACCAGGTGCTCCAGGCGTTGCAGCAAGCAGCACGAGTATTTTGCCGTGTCACCCTGCAGACCAAGTGACATCAAAATAGCTTCGGTCAGAGCATGGAAGAGAATGACTGTCTCTGCGCATGCAAGGAAACTGTAAGCAAGGACAAATTTGGCAGAGAAAGTCTATAAAACAGTAAAGTTCACAGAGAAAGCTTAGGGGGGCATTTATGTTTTATGTTTACTATTTAAAGGTAGGCAGTTTTGAATATATATGCATATTCTGCATTTTGAGGCCATTAGGAGGGTTTGTTTTTTGGCTGCTTTTTATGCTTTTAACATCAGACACAGATGTAGCACAATTTAAAAAAAACACTTTCAAAGCACTGTCATATGGAAGTTTGTTTACAAGTACAAAAAGAATTGCCTTACAATACCATTTCTCAGCACTTGGAATGACAATGGAGGCAATTCTATTTAAAGGAAGAGATAATTCTAAGATTTCTGAATACCCAAAACACACTAAAATCACCCAGCCTGTTTTAACAGTCACATTGCAATTTTTTTTCCCGTATTTCAAATGGCAGGATAAAAATGAAAGTAAGATTGGAATTCCTGAAATTTGTCTAAGATAGAGTTTAGAAGTTTAAATCTGGGCTTTCACTTGCAAGAAATACAAAGGCCCAAAGTTAAAGCAAAAAAAAGTGACGTAAGAAAACTAAAATAAAGAATGCTGGAAACTTTAGTTATTTGACACTAATAAAAAATTTTATAAATTCATATAGATAGGCTGGAAGACAATCTGACACACTTATTCATTATTTAACTTTGAACTATCACACATATACACCTGTATGCACAAACACATAAAGCGACACTTGTATGTTTCACAGCATATCTCTCCTTCTATATACTGCTGATCATCAATTAAATTATAAACTGTACCAAGATGCACAGGAATTTCTTGTACAGCATGTGGTATAAAGGTCCAAAGAATTCTGCTATGGGTTTCAGGCTATTACTTATGATATAATAAAGGAGACTTTAAAATGGATTGCAGAAATTGTCTCTTGATTTTAATTTAAAAGTAGCAATAGTCTTCTGAAAGATGCATCAAAGAAACAAACATTAATAGCTTCACATACTGGCACGCATATCTGACAGACACATTTAAGAAATTCAAAGCATGTGACACTCTGCAGAAGATAAAAGTCCTACCTGGCCAAGTCCCAAAACGGAATATGGGATGGGATGGGACACTCAATGCTGGAATGTGTCTTTTCTCAAAGGCTAGCACATATGTGGCAGGAACAGTGTGTGAGGGTGGCTCACCTGGGTAAACAAGCAGCTTCATGAGCAAACTAACTTCACACTTGTAGCCACATTTTTGGCTTGAAAGGCGTTGCAGAGAATACTTGATAAATTATCTGACGGAAGATGTTTCTTCAATCTTGAACTTATTCTTTTTTTTTTTTTAAATTATTTTGAGTTCTGCTGCATAAAAATTTAAGAATTTGCTTGCCAAACCTCAGTTCCTAAGGGTGGCAAAAGGAGAAAATATCTGAATTTACAACTGTTTAAGACTTTTGGGACATAGAGCCTTTTTGGCATTTGCATAACAGCTCTTGCAAGGGGCCTATAAGCAGCAGTGGAATCCCAGTCACTGGAATGAAGACATATTTCCTACTGACAGCTGAGGAGCAGGCAGGGAGGCACAGGCAGTGCCACACCTGTCCGAGATCCTGGGCTTTGCTTTAGTGCCCCCAAACTGCCCCCTCCCTGAGTCAGCCCTGTGGGAAAAGAGCAGAGGGCAAGAAGACTTCGGGTGGCTCCACTCTGCTTCAGCAACATCCCCCCCCCCAACACTCTCCCCGGCCTCTGCAACAGGAGCACCTTCATCATGTAAGGAAGGAGCACAGGGGCTTTCATCTTGCCTCCATACCCAGCTCTCTGCCCGCAGCCTGCAGTGCTCTCTGCTCCCAGCATGACAGCACACGCTTCTGGATGAAGTACAGAATTAGGTATTCCTTGAACACTTTATTTTGGATTAAAGCAAAAGAGAAATGTATCTGGACAAACACTCTCATTCTACTCTGCTCATCTAGGTTATCTAACTCTGCCTTGAAGGAGGTTTGGATTGCCCTACTATTTATTGATAGTTAAACAGAATCCTTGATTCTAAATTGTTGATGGAAGTACCCTAAAGCAATCTGAAACATCGGAACAGATAAGAACATTAAAGATGCATGAATGGACAAAATTACCTCTCTCTCTTAATCCATGCTCCTGGATAATGAAATCCACTGCTAATGTTTCTCAGACGTACCCCAGCAGCTTAGACTGGTGCTTTGTCATACAAACAGTAGCAGATCTGCTATTGTTTTATTTTCTAACTGTACATTTCACCCTTGCTATATCATCAAATTAGTATCTACTGATCAAAGCTATACACAACACCTACAGTTCACCCCCTTCTTAACAAAGAAGATAAAACATATTAGGTTTACAACAAAATTAAATTTCTAGATAGTAACAAGATGTATGAAATCGAAACTTCATATAAATGTTTTAACTTACAGAACTATTCTCCTCCGCCAGCAGAGCGTTCTGCACTAGTTATTAGGAACAAGAAGGGAATTTCCTCCTCAGACTATTCTTGAAATAGATTGCAGTAAGTCTTCCTTTCCAAACTCAGCCTTCAACGGCAAAAGGAAGCAACTCTCAATCTACAGGCAGGAACAACCTCACGAACTAAAAAAATATCCTAATCAAACAACACCCATCCCAAAATTTTGACTACCACTTCATTAAAGGTCAATGCAGCCATTTCAGAAAGAAGATCTCTATGAGCTGTTTTAAAAGACTTTCTACTGCAGAAACCTAAATCATAGCATAATGCTTGCTTGTCTTGTCTTTCAAGTCCGGAAAGCTCTTTGTTAAGATCACTTATATAAGGAAGCAAGTTTTCAATCACCCTGTATGTGTATTTTTATAAGCCAATCTTGTAAACTAACCAGTAACAGTTTATGGAGGCCAATAGTAGACAGATTGTGCCATGAATGTGAAATGAAAATTTCTACACCAGCCCCACACAGTCTTGCCAGATCTGGAAATTCACCCCATAGGGTAGGGTCAACAGTCAGGAGACAACATACAGCAAAAAGGTTCAGATGGTAACAGCCTCCTGACAACTTTACTGCCATTACATAGGCAAGGAAAAGGCAAAATACTTAGTGAGTGGCTGTATAAATGTGCACTGCACAGCATGGAACAATCTCATTTCAACAATCTCAATTAAATGGAAGCCAAATCAATAGCTAAACCATATGCTAGACCCTGACATCAGTATTGGTACAGCCATGATGAAAGGTGGCTGTTAGCTGAATTCATTAACTGAGAAAATAGAGGAGTCCTTTGAGTTTGGGGGTTGTTTGGATTTTTTTTTTAAGACTGTTTTCTGTCTCTTCTTCATATCCTCGGCCTGGAACAGATCCCCTCCTCTCTTACAGGCCAAAGATGGGGGCTTGCACCACAGCTTGTGAAAATCCCTCTTGGAGACCCTCCTGTATCATTAAGCGATTTTGGCAGAGAGACTGATGCTGCAGTCCCAGCGTCATTTATATCTTGAAAAGGGTGGAAGGCCAGAGTTGTCCCCATGCAGACCATGCCTTCCCTCTGGGATCTGACAAAGAAGCTTGAACACCCATCTGTGCTGTGAGCACTTCAGCCTTGACACAACCTTCCCAGGACTCTTCAGCGGAGACTGTGTTGACAAAAAAAGTTCTCCATGAGACTTTTCTGTAGCATTGGATTGGTAATCACAGGTTTCTTCAATACATCATGCCACTTCTAGATTTACCAATTGCTTGCTCATGTCTTTTTCTGACCTTGCTATAGACCAGGAAAACAGAAACCATGATCTCGTCTTTTAATATTTATATGTGAGACAGAAGAACTATTAATAGCACAAGAGTATCATCACCTTCCATAAAAAGCAAGAGGCAAAGAGGGTCCTTCCTGGGGACCTACCTTCCTCCAGTCCTGATCAATTTAGGACAATCTGATCCATGATCAGGAGAGTGCTCTGGACTTCTCAGTGGAGGTTTTATTTGCTGTATCAAGAGCCCAGGCTGCTCATTCAGGGGTTGAAACTAAATGACTAGAAGTCATCTTTGAGAATAACAGACTAAACTAGAATTCATCACTGACTCAAAGCCTCCCTGTAATAAAAAGGCTTGTCACAATAGAGAAATGCAAATTATGGGCAGATGCTCCATCAGCACAAAAGAACGATCAAAAACTGAAAACAGAAACTTGGAAAAACAAGGCGTGCAGGAAATCCAGAAAGGACAGCATTGGGGTCAATGTGACAGAGGAAAAGAGCTGAAATTGAAAGATACTGTCTATTGGGAAAAGTATGAAGAAATACAGGAAAATATTTCCACAAGTTTTCTGGCAAAGAAATCCTTCATTAGGAAGCAGGGAAATAAAACTGAGCATGCTCCTGGGAGAAGTGCAGAGAGAGGCATTTGATGGCTCATAGCTACCTGACATCGGATCAGCAGCGAGTGCTCCTACCACAGAGGTGGCAGGTATGAAAATGTGCCGATGTACTGTAATTCTGTCTTGGGAAAGCATGTGACAATACTTTTTATTTACACCAGCAATGCTTGAACCTCCCAAAATGTCAATAAAATTTTTTACAGATCTATTCAGTGGACGATGATTTTTATTTCATATGAGAAAAAGGAGTGCTCTCTCAGACTAATTAGGTTTCCACACCAAAATCCATGTTCATTTAAATAGCAGACTAAATGCAAGCAGATGCTGTCTTGATTTCACATTTAAAATTCAAGACAGTCATTCCCAAAGAAGGGTCCCAAGCTCCATAGGGCCTGTGGCAGGTTACTCATTGCTCTGCAGAATTGAAATCTCATTTTACAATATCCAAAAGGCATCTTTGGGAAATGAAGAGAGTGCAGCTACCCTTCCTACACCCATGAACTTCACTCCTGCTTGGAAGAGAAATGGAAGAAGCGTAGTAGCAGGACCCAGTGAGAGGCTGTAGCCACACTTTGCATAAAATTGCTATTTAGAGGTGAATGAAGCTTCTGTAATGCTCTTTACAATATCCTCATTTTACTCATCATGTTACCTCTGATTATGGACTTACAGAAGGATTTTTTGCTGCCGCTAATACCTTTTTTTTTTTTTAATGAAAACCATTACTGACTGTAGCCTCCTCTGTCAGAGTCACCCTGGACACAGCCAAGACGTAGGTGGGGAGAAGCAGCTGCTGCCAGGCTCATACACCACAGGTCAAATGGAGACTCTGAACTTTCATTCCAGTTCTTCCAAAAACTTGGTGTGTCCCTGTTTTGCCTTAATTCCCTTCCAGAAAATACTGGTGTAGGTGTAACCCCTGACATCTTACTATGACTGTGCATGCGTGTCTTGCTGCTAGAGAAGTATCCCTTGTGAAGGCATCGTGCACTCCCCAAGAACACTATCTTAAATAACGCACTGTAACACATTTCATAGGGATTCAGGTATCTCTGGGGAGATTTGTTTCAATGATCTAGCTAATGCTTTTACCTCAGCTACACCATTCTTAAAACTAATGCTTATAATTCTGGTTTTGACAATCCTTATGACACAAAGAGCAGAAACTGCATACAGATTTAATTCCATCTTCCACACAACCTGAGCCAGATCCAAGGGGGACCCAAGAGATACCCAGAAGTTAGAGGAGGGAAGAGGCTTTCCCATATCCAATACTCGGCAATCCCACCACTTTTCCTCACACCTCCTCTTTTCTTGGACCTCTGTCTTCTGTGCTCACAGCTGAGGCTTTCCCATCTCCATCAGCCTGCAAACCAGCAGTCAGGGCACCACCCCAGCAAGGGGAAGCCATGGACAAAACAGCACCATTCAAGGAGAGCCTGGTGACCAAAACATATGTGCTTATGTTAGTTCTGTGGTGACAGCACGGTACCTGAAGCGTCTCCAGCCCAAGAGTAGATTAAGACCCCATGACAAGAACCCAGTGCTTGGGTAATTCTCTTGGATTTAAGACATTTAAAATACACCGTGATGGATGCTGTCAGCTATCACTATCTCACTGCCTGTGCTGGAGTGTTTGGCATCCTAGAGGCAGGTGGTAGATCTTATGCTGAGGACTTGGGCATTACTCAGCATAACAAAGACTGCTGAATGTCAGGAAAAGCATTTGCTCCTGTAGCCTCAAAAGGAGGTTTCTGAGATTACAAGTTTTTTAGAGTCATTTGACTTAAATTCTTGCTCTGATCTGGCTGCATTCCTACAAAGGGCAAGGATAAAATACATCCACTATTAAAAGATACAAAAGCTGCACAGGACTTGGAGTACTTTTGTCAAACTAAGGAAGGAAAAAAACTTGTAACTTAAGAGCCCACTAGTTCATGAAGAACTGCAGCCTGTGGGGAGGACTCACATTGGAGAAGCTGGTGGAGAAATGTCTCCTGTGGGAGGGACCCCATGCTGGAGCAGGGGAGGAGTGTGAGGAGTTTTCCTCTCCAGAGCAGGAGGCTGCAGCAGAAATAGCATATGAAGAACCGACTGTAGCCCCCATTTCCAATCCCTCTGCACTGCTGGCAGGGAGGAGGTAGAGAATCAGGAATGAAATTAAGCCCGGGAAAAAGGGAGGGTTGAGGGGAAGGTTTTTTAACGATTTGTTTTACTTCTCATTATCTTCCTCTGATTTGATTGGTAATAAATTAATTTCCTCAAGTCAAGTCTGTTTTGCCTGTGTTGGTATCTGGTGAGTGATCTCTCCCTGTCCTTGTCTCAACCCATGAGCATTTAATTATATTTTCTCTTCCCTGTCCAGCTGAGGAGGGGAGTGATAGAGCAGCTTCAGTGGGCTCCAGGCATTCAGCCAAGGTCAACCCACCACACTGCTTCATGAAAAAACGATAAAATGAAAATTCATTACAATGAAAAGAAGAGCATCCTTCTAAATGTACAAGACTATTAGGAGAGTATTTCTGTACTATTATTATTGTTTTACTGTGTTAATATACCTTATTAAAAATAAGGAACATTGACTGGCATAAAGATGAAGATCATTAGTAAATGTGTGACCCAAAAATACAAATCACAGATAAAGAAGCGGTTACTGAAATTTTAAAAAAAACCTATATGCATCATCTGAATTAGAATAGAAATAATAAAATCATAAAATGGTTTGGGTTTGAAGGAACCTTTAAAGATCATCTAGTCCAAACCCAAGAGCAGAATGGACACAAATGGACTTTTGAAAGACAGTGAAGTGCAAGAGATGTGACCTCTGAAAAGTTCGTAGTAGGGACACAGAGTGGAGAATTTTGATGCACAGAACTGCAACATCCTGAGGATGAACAGTGGAGAAGATGAAGAAGGTCTCACTATAATTAAAATTAATATCCTAACCCCAGCTGTGCCAGCTCTGAGATAGACTAGTATCAGGACTCCTATTGTAAATTAATCTCTCAAGAGAGGGCACAGAGGGCAGTTGAGAAAAAGGATGCTGTTCCTAAAATACAGAGCTATTCTGAAACCAGTCTGTGTCGGTCAGGGAGAAAAGACAGCCAGGTAAAGCCATCTGACTTAGGCATGTGTGCCTGCCTCAGAGCTGGTGCTCACAGCGACAGGGAGTTTTCAAATGTGAGGGACAGAACACTGGACTATCCTACCTATGCAGCTGTATAAGCAAATCTGTGTTGATTTATTATCATTATATAGAAGTTTGCTGTGCAAACATTCAGTGCTTAAAACCATGAATTTACTTTGTGCGTGCACTAGGAAATGCATGGCTCCATTTATGCTGTTTTCTTCTGCCTTTCCTACAAAACTGCAAAAAAAATTGGTCTTAACAGAAATACATTACCAGAGTTTGGAAGCAGATCTCAGAGAAAGCAACTCAACTCTTCAAGGGAGCAAAAGCCAATAGTGAGAAGAGAAGGAAGAAGCAGCCACAAACATCTAAATATAGAAAGTCCAGTAGGATGTTGCCCTACAGAGATTTAATCTGCTATTGTACTCAGATCCTGGCATTACGAGTTAAAATCTACAAGAAGCTATCATCTTTAATACATCATCTCCTTCCTACTGTTCTTTAAAGCAAAGAAGCTGATTAAACATCCTGTCACACTCCGGTAACCTTAACAGTGCATTTCTTCATTTCACACTGTAAAAGGTCAGTCACATGTTAAATTGCTCTTCTTTGTGTGAATTTACACTCAGCACAGGACTAAGTCAATAAGGACTGTACTTCTGATCTTTCCAACAAACCAAGCACTAAAAAGTAGTAGATGGCATCTCATTTCAGAGAGTTGTTAAAAAATCAAGTATTCCTCACTCTTTAAAAAAGTTTGATTTTTACACTTGCTTAGTGAAGCCCCAGATTAACTAATATGGTATATTTTATAGACTATGAATATCTCTCAAAGCACTAAAAAAGCAAACACCTTTACCGTCATTTTATAAAGCAGGTAAGGATCTTAAAGGTTATAGCTTTATAGTTCCTTAAAATGTAAGTATAAAATTCAGAAGAAAATTGTAAGGCTTTTTATGAAAAGAATAAAACCAAAAATACAAATATGAAAATATTATACATTAGCATATGTTAGCATTGATTTTATTTAAGAAGTGGTATTACTCCACGCCTCTCTGAACAGCTGAACTACTGAATGGAAAAAGGTTGTTTCGATACAGCTGCCAAAATCACATTTATAAAAAAGTCTTAAGTCCTCAGTTTGGGAAATGCAGCCATGGGATGTCGGAAGAGCAATTTTTGAGGTATTTGCTGTTGTCTGACAATTGTTTAAGGCTTTTGTGCCTTTGGGCATCTGTTGAAGTTGGCGGGAAAACAAATCTGTTTTTTAAAGGCACAAGGTTGGAGGTTATGCTGGGTATGACTTTTCAGAGGGGACATCAAGTCATGGGTTCCAAAGCATACTTTTAATCCCTTCACTCTCACCTGCATAAAAATAAAAACACATAAGTGACTTCTCTAGATTGTCATGACAGCACATGGGGCTAAAAAACCAGGCAGGGATTGGGGAAGGACTTTCCCAAACATTTCCCTACACAGAGAAACAGGCTGGCCGTAACATTTCCACCCTTTCAGTACAGGAATTATTTTTTCACAAATTTGTTCTTTTCACAGCATGAATGCTACAATTTTGGTTAAGAAAAGGAATGATGGACCAAACAAGATGTGCATTAAGTATGAAAACTGAGCTAGTTTTTGAGTTGGAAACCAGCAAATCTGTGAGTGTGATTCCACACCATGCGATGTCCCATGTCTGGGACAACAAGGGGGTTGGACACAGAAGTCCTCCTTCCAGTTGTGGACTCAAAAGCTAGATGGCAGAAGGTGAGAGCAGCCCTAAGGCCAGGCATGAAGCCTTACCCCAGGAGGCTGCAGCACCAGGGCTGTGAGGAACTCTGCTCTGCTGCCAGCCAGGGGTGTTCCACAGACAAAGCCATGGCATATTTTGCAATACTGCTAGGTCACTGAATGCAACCTGCACTGTATTTATGTGGGTACCAGACGTGCACTCTCTGAGTTTTACAGAATCGGTCAGAGGAAAATGAAAGGCAGGACTGACCTTCGCAGCAACTCCCTTGGTTTTATGTACTTTAAGCACAGTGACCTGGATGAGTAAATGGATGGACTCCATGCCACACTGGAGTACATCAGCTCTACTCTGTTACCTGCATTGTGAATGTATCCAAAATTTTTAAGCTCCCCTCCCCTTTCATTTCTCATTAGGCTTTAAAGCAGTAATAGTTACCATGACTTGGTACCACAGTTAGTTTGTCCCACTGGTATATGTGACAGTAAGAAAAGGACAGGCAACTATTTACAGCTATCCACAGTTAATAGTACACACAGAACTCCTAATTGCAAAGGAAACATAAATTCTATCCTCACAGGATAAAAAGGCAATATATCACAATCTGAATACACAATGTACTTATTGTTCTTGGTATTTGCATCTGCTAACCTTTGAATCTAATAATACCACCTTAATGTTCTATTAATACAGTGCTTATACAGAATTTCCTTTCTTCTTCCTTAATATACAAAGAAAAGAAAACAATTATGTGTAGTGAAACAACTGGCAAAGATATTGCTGGAGCATCAATTCCCATACTGTTTCTCAAAAAGATGCACAGAACTCCTCCTGTGCTGCCTCACTGTGTCTCACACTGTGCAGCACACACACACACTGCCCAGAGACACTGGGCACACATGCACCAAGCACAAGAGCTGACAGCACTTCTGCTAACTCCCTCATAGAATGAGAACAGAGAGGGTCTACAAGAGCCCGCCAGAAGGCAACCACCTTTCCAGAGGTAGGAAATTAAGGAAACCAGATGTGTAAGAGCAGAACAAATGAAAAGACTGCTTTCTTGCAGCCACAGCTGCTGGGAAGACAAGGAACCACCTCCATGAGATGGACCAACTTACACCTACACTGCACAGCTTATCCCCACCCAGCACTGCCGTGTTTTCTGCAATGGAAGAGGGGTTTTTATTTTTTTATTTTAATTCTGGGCTCACAGGAAATAAGCCATAGCTTCCTGAACTTAAACATGGCATGGGGTGGTAATGTCACTGCAAGGAGACATTCCTTCTTCCCTCAACTGCTCACTTCCAGTCCCTGTATCCACAAACCTCTGCATAGCCACACACTGAACCATGACAGCTCAAGGAACTGACTCTGCTGAAACTAACGTTAAAAAAACCCAATCAATTTCTTTTTTTCTTTTTCTGGGTTGGTGGTTTCACAGCACAGCATAACTCACATTGAGACTCCAGGAGAAAGGAAGAAATGATTAATTGTAAATTGCGTTAAATACTAAAACAGTGAACTGGTAAAAATGTTATTCCATGGACTTTATTGGAAAGTTAACTATAATTTCCCCCACCAATTCCAGTGACAATCTTAATTTCTTTTTACGCTTTTAAGTTAATTTAAATTTTCTTTGATACTGCACCTGTTGGGGACACTTAGTAGGTGTGCTGAACATAAGGCACAGAAGATAATTACTTTGCTCTACTTGGCAGAGGTAGCCTATAGGTATGCTCATCTCACTACATCCACTCTCATCTAATCTCAGAAACAAAGTGGTCCTGAACATGGTCAAGTCTGAGTCAGAGCTCCTACCCACACAAAACATGCAACCACTTCTGGTGCACCATATGGCAGCAACCCTGTGTCAGGAATACTGTACAATAGTTTTTCAGAAGATGAATGAAGAGCAAGTTCTCTGGTTGAAATCAAAGAGAGATTTATATCACAAAAGTATGCAACACATCATTACCCAAACCGGAACGAAGGCAGGACATCAGCATTCAAGTGTTATGGGAACTTTAACAGTGAAGGGTCAGAGATTTGATCGGATGTTCAAGCAAAATGCCAGTTATAGTCTGCACAATGCCATCAGACAGACAATACAGTTTTGCTGAGAAACTATTAATTTAATGTTATGGAGGCAAAATATTCAGCTATGAGGTTCTATTATACTTGGAGCCTTTGACCCTGGTTTATCCTGGAGTTCAAGCCCCGATAATCTGTGTGCTTGAAGCTTCTTGGTGGATAATTGAAAATTCTGCTCCATTTCCTCTGGGACTTCATGCTCATTAGTCACAGCATACCAATTAAAAGCTTTGTTAGAAAACCAGAGGAATGTGACACAGCACATGTACAAACCAGGAAGCTTCATTCACATATAACATGGATGAATGGCTCTGTATGGAAAGCCAAGCATCGCATTAGCAGGTCGTGTGCATCAGCCTGCAAGATCAACAAAAGACGTGCAAGAATTTTTAAGTCAGCACTCTCAGTAGGCAATGAATTTTCATATCGAACAATGACAGTTACCGTATTTTTCACAGCCCACACCCTCCTTCTAACCCAAAGGTAAAATATTTTAAAAGTTATGTTTTCTTACTTTGCTACTTTGCCAGTTATCTAGCAGGAAATCACTAAGCATCACCAGCTACTGATCAGATTCTTTTCCTAACCATCAGAGGTGAAACTGGGGTTAGTGCCCTGGCAAGCTACTTATGACTAGAATAACAACCATTTTTAAAAGGGATTATTGCCACTATGAACCACTGTCAAGTATCTGTAACAGCAATTCTCAATTAAGGAAAGAATAGGACTCAGCGTCTGCGCTCTGATCATGCAGTTAATAACCGACTCTGCCTCAATCAAAACAAAAGCAGGATTTAACATTCAGATTGATTTTTGCAACAGTTTGTGTTACCATTCTATGTTCAATCATTTATTACAGAACTTAAAAAGTAATGGTCAACTATAGGGGTAAAAAATTCAATTTGCTACATTTTATTAACCCTGAAGTCTATTCCAGCATTTTCCCCATAGCGAACGAGCTGCTCCCAGGAGGTTTGAGGGTTAACAGCTCCCATCGACAGCACGCTATAAACCCAGCAGAGGCAATAGCTCTCCCTTTCAACTTACATTTTCATTTCTACGTTTCAAAAGCACTATAATGGTGATGTTTAGCATATTTCTTATATTATAGACAGAATACTTTGCAGAATATTCCATCCGTGACGGGAATGATCACATGAAAACTGCAGTAGGAATGATCATCACAGAGAAGAAGACATTTTTGGAGGATAAGGTCTTAGATCCACTTGGAAGGACCTCTGTGGAGGGATGTGGGACACATTCGAGCAAAATCCTTGTCAAGGACAGCAGACCTTTACCTCCCTTCATCCCCTCCTGCCCCAGTGAAGCTTATGCCATCTCTGAGCCCACCATCTGCCCCTGTCTGGCACCTCCCACTCCCAGCCACCTCTGTGGTTGCTCAAGACAGCTGGCTCAAGGAACCCATTCAGTGAAAATCCAACCTAGTAATAAAGAACCAAAAATAAACAACTGGCTGACTAGCTCTCAGTTGAACCTCACTAATGCCAAGTAACTGGCTGAAGGGTAACACTCCCTCTGTAACCATTTACAACAGTGACATATCTGCACTGGGATCCCTTTTGCACACATGACTATGGCAGTTCCTGTGCCCTGATGGGGACCACAAGTCTTTCCTACATAGGGTCTGGTAAAAAATGCTTTGGAGTTTATTCCTCCTCCAGCACACTGGGAACACTGCTCTTTTCCTGTCCTGTTTCTCACTAGCACATGCCTACATCCTTTATCCTCAGTGATGACACCACATGGGACCATAAGCCAGGGTAGGGACCACATCCCCAGCACTTCTGCAGCCCCCACTCTGTCCTGGTGTTCTGAGTCCTGGTGAGGGACAGGGACAGCTTGTGCCCCATCTGACCCCAGCACAGCACCAGGAGGTGGCCAGGGGGAAGGAGGGGAGATGTGGTCTTGTGTTTTCTCACCTGAGCATCACCAGAAGTTGACTCCTTGAGGTGAGGCTGAACTGCATCCATTCCTGCAGACCAGAGACCCACTGCACTGCAGACTCTCCCACCTTTACTGTGTTACACATGACAGGGACCAAGGAGAATCTCATGACAACTTGAGAAAAGAATGGCATCTCCTTCCTCCCCAGGTGTCAGAGGAATGGTGGGAAGCAAAGCCGATGACAATTCAAAGATAAGCTAAGCAAGGTAAACAAAGTTAACAGGATGGGTCCTGCTGCTCCCCCAGACCCTCCCAGCCACAACTGACACTTTCTCAGAAAGGCTGTGGTTTGCCTCGCATTTAGATCCGGTGTGAAGCTGCTCAGTGGTGAAGCTAGAAAGACAGCATGAGAAATGAAATGACAAATACCTGGGTTCTTTGTATGAATTCAAAGAACAGGATTAAAGCTGCTCAGAACTCCAGTTTTGTCTTTTGGTTTTCACAGAGCTTTTATTAAAAATCTACATCCTCCTTGGAAGATGTGAGAAGGAAACAGAGAAAAGCTCTGTGGTATTTTGAACCTAAGGAGCTAAGAAGTCCTTAAGTTTAGCACATCCCTGTGCCTGCATCCCCACTATAACCCAAAATAATGGACTCTTCATTTACTTTTTGGATTTTGAGCATTTAAGTTACAGGCAGGTAATATTTTCACAATTTTCATTTTGTAACACTAATGTTGAGATTTTTTTTTCTTTTCCTGGAATCAGAGGTTTAAATTGACCTTTAGAATTCCAGGAGCTGGAACACCAAGAAAATCTAAAGCTGGAAAAAGGCATGTGACTTTTTTCCTATCAGTGTCAAAGACTGCTTACTTCAAACAATATATTTATGGGCTCACAGTCATACTAAGATAAATTAACAGGAAAAAAGTTAAAAAAAAATTCTCTGCCCAAACGTCTCTTATTCTAGATCAATCTGATGTCTGCTAGCACACCATACTAAAGTTAAATAGTTTTAGGGAGGCAATTTTCTCTTAATGTTCACCAGGGCAGGTCACACACAGTCTCTCACTAAAGCGAAGTATCTGCTCTTTTATTACTCTAATTTTTCATGTTGCCTTTCTATTTGTATTTGATGGATACAGCTGCAAGTAAAAGTTAGACCATTATCTTGAGAGAGCTATACTCTCATTCAATGCCACAGTAAACATATTCTCTTTTGAAATGTAATTTTATTTTAGTGTAAGCCAAAATAGTTGAAAAACTACCAGTATGTGCCTATTACTCTAATTGCCTACTTTGAAAAAAAAAGTAGAAATAAATTACTCATGAATAAGTAGAACAGACCTTCAGGATAAAATATTTCGCTTCAGATATCTGCTTACAGCCCATACCAAAAAATTACTAAAAATGCCCAATATATATGTATATAGACAGACTGAAGTAACTTATCCATTTTCATCATCAGAAAGGTAAAAATAAATTTCAGTATATAAAACATAAGTAAACTATGAATCTGTAAAATAATTCTTTCCTGTACAGGGGAAGTAGTACATGTTTTATTTACAGTAGCGAAAGTCCAAAGCAAAAGTACTTACTTGCAATTTTCTTGTTAAAATAATCCAGAGTTTCCAGTTAGTAAACAAATATAAAGCACCTGAGAGTTATTTTGTGAGGTTTTCCCTCTTAGTGGGTAGTGAAATCTTCTCAACTGCTTCACATTACATTTCTCATCGTACCCCATTCTAGCTTAAAAAAATAAAAGCTTTGATTAAAAATACATATCTTTCTAATGGATAAAAATTTAAGGCAGCAGGATCACCCTGAGCCTTTGAACGGGTCCCTTGTACTCCCAGTGACATTTATTGTCACTTCACTCGCACTATGTTACCGCAGTGTGAGGACATCTGAAGGAAAATGAAAGGAGCTCTGAAGCTGTGTGTGCTAAAGGATTTCCTGCTGTGGGCTCCCCACTGGGGCACAGATTTAAGGGGTGAGGAGCTGACTTGCTCGGGATGTCCGTTCGGAGGCACCCAGAGCGTGAGCCCAGCCGTGGAGGGATGTGCTCACTGCCCTGCCAGGCCATCCCTCAGTCCCAGGCAACGCTCATTTTTAATGCCATAGGGTCATTTTCTACCTTCTGAAATTTTTCACATTACAAATTTTCTCATTTTTCTAATCACATTTCAGTTTTTAGAAACAAATAAAGCTATCTCTGGTGCACCTAGGCTTGGTGCTTAGCTGTTTGTTTCTCCTCTTTCCTGTCCACAGACGTCCTTCCCCTGTATCCTTATCTAAGATAAGCAGCTTCAGTTTACACATGCAGAACCTTGCAAAAGCATGGTCTGGAAAATTAATTCTTGAAAGGATTAATATTTTTTCCCCGCCTATTTCTGTAGACAACAAGTTCCACTCTGCAAACAGAAGGGGCACTGCCTGCTCTGGCATACAGGAGCATTTCTCTTCCCTGCAAAGGGAAAACTGCACACAGCCCAGCGCAGGAATAATTCTAATCGCCAGAGTAACATGGTCTGTCATATCGATGCAGCTGAAATCTCAGAAAATAAATAAAGCAATTTCTTTTATTAAAAACAACAAACAAGCAAAACCCCCAACACAAAACACAAAGCCTTCTGCAGCCATTGTCACTTTTAGGGAGGGTTATCTTTTTTCCATTCTCTAATTTTTGAATTATCAGCCAGGCCATTTGAAAATAAAGGGAACTTCTACCATGCATTTTTACTAATTTTTAAAAGCTTTTCCCTTATGTTTTGCACAGAGTTGAAATTATATGTAAAGGCCTGTCCTTCAAATGCAGTTAAACAAAACAGGGGGAAAAAACCCTCTCCTTGCCTGCCTTTGAATTCATGGTGCAATGCAATGGAAACCCTTCAAAGAGGCTCCACAATTCTCATTCCAGGGGGCTCATCCCACTGTTCCATAGCAGCAGGCTACTGGGTGCAAGAATCAGAATTTTGCTCTTGAGGTGTCAGATAAATCCCTTTGCCTCTAATTTTTTCAAAGGTTTCTTCCCTACTATCAGCCTCCTGTGTCACACATGGACTCCTCTGTTTCTTGACTGCCTAGTCCAGGGGCATGAACAAAGTTCATTTAGTCACTTGGATCACTCTGAAGAGCAAACAACTTTATGCTATGCAATGGCAAGGAAAAAATGGGCAAACCTCCCCACCCTTAATTTTAAGACAGATGTGGTCTTCTGGCTTCCACAGCACTCAACCTGACGGCATTATTTTTATAGCCATGGACTTGGCCACCAAAGCAGCTTTAAAGTTTCATCCGCAGGACCATGTGCACTCACTCTCACTGAATCCAAACACAGAAAGTGTCCATACTGCAAAAGAATACAGGGTAAGCATTATTGACAGGAAGAAAAACATGCTTAGAGAACAGAGAAACAGCATAAACTAAAGCCAGACACAGTGCAGCAGCAAAGGGAAATAAAAGCTTGTTACAATGGGGAGAATGAGAAGTGAGAAACATGAGGGAGGGCAGAGGCAAGGTAAGAGAGCAAGATGAAATAAAGCTAAGGGAAAGAAAAACATGACAACAGTGAACAGAAATAAAATTTTTTAATCTTGAATACAAGATAAACTTTGACAGTCTGTGACGTGCAACCACAAATTTTATTATAGAAACCTATTTTCACAGGGCATGCTGAACTGGATACACCACTGATACCACATTCTATTCTTAAAGTTCAGTTGTTCAGGGGCTAAGACTACGTAACTCATATACAGGAAGAAAGAAAAATGGGAAGGCTGTAAATCCAGATATAAAAGGAACTGACTTCGCCTACGTTGACAAATGTATTACCTAAAGAAAAGTTATGTAACTTCACCATTGCTCAAACAAACAAGTAAATAGCAAAGTTGGCTCTTACAGCTTGCTAAGGCAGGATCACCTCCATTTATAAATTGCAAAAAGGAAATGTAAGTTTTTAGATGTCCTTTCTCCATTGCTTTAAGGGGCTTTTTAAACAGAAAATAGGACATGAAACTTGAACTGTCCCACTTTCAAAGTTGGAGCTATGTAGTCCATCTCCCCATACTGACTACTCTCCCAAGTAAGAATTTGCAATCTCTCTCAGTAATTGAAGCAAAGAGAAGAGAAGAAGATTTTAGCTTTGATAATGATTGGTGAATTTCAAATAGTTTGGATAAGCAACCCCCAAAAGTTCAAAATGAATATTCATATTTTGTTATGCAGCATGGTCTGCAAATTGAGGACAGAAATCTCAGATGATAGCTATCTTAGATCTCCAAGATCCTCCACATGCCCTAGTTATGTCTAAGTGAGAAATATCGCAAACCCCCAATATATTTAGTTATGAAACGCAGGGTTGTCTGAACATTCAAAATGAAAATATTAAGGGAAAAGATTCACTGAGAAATCACAAACTTGCAACTAGTCTCACCTCATATTGGGTCCATCCCTATTCCACCTACATTTCCTAACTAGCGTATCATTTGTAACTCCTGAAATAGGCAGTCTCCCACCTGCAGCAGTTCCCACTGGTGACTCATCATTGCCTAGCAGAGAAATCCCTCCCCACTTCACATCCCTGGGTGACCTTGCAAAAAGACTGAGAACAGTGCAAATCAAGGACAACGCTAGATCAAGTTCTGCATCTCTCCAGGGTCGAGCATTTGCCTTGCACAGGTCACTTCTCCCATGCCTTGCAGGTGCCCAGCTCAGCAGGGATGCTGAGGCAGCAGGGCCAAGCTGGCAGGCACGGGAGCATCCTCCCCCTGCCATGGCCCCACACCAGATTCCCATCTCAGCTACACTGTCATAACTGAGCTGAAAGCAATGCAATTGCACTGACATAGCCCAAAACCAAAAGGCACTATGTGTGAAGTAGGACTACCCATTTGCAGAGAAAATGCCAGGGTAACAGCAGCGTAGCAGAGCTCGTGGCTGGCTCCTGCCCTGTGGCAGCTGTCGTAAACGCCACCCTCCCGCAGGAATCATCCTGCCTCTCTGAAAACACTGTCTCTTCTAAACAAGTCTGTGAGCTACGGCCTCATATGTTCCTGGGATTCATTTATTCACCAAACTCGCTAAAGTTGTGTAAATGACTGTCATTCACTTGAAACGCCTTGGAAAAAAATAAAAAAACAAGCAAAACACTTAACCCAATGCTCTAGTTCCAGGAACACATCACTGTACTGTTATCTTTACCCTTAGAAAGCTTCCACCATGTATGGCCTCCAAGGACAAACATTTTGGCAGAGAGAGAAAGTTCACAGCACACCATCAAAGTTAAAGATTTGTTTTTGCTCACACTATGACTTACACATTTCACAAAATCAACAAACAATTTATGCTATTTCAGATATGGATCTTTTCCATCCCAATGGGACTTAATTCCTTCAAGCTGAAAAAGGAAGCCCAAAAAACCCTGAATAACTAAAGTGACATTATACAAAACAGCCTAAGGCTGCCAATATCTTTCTGTGCGTTGTAGGAAAGGCTGCATGACTGAGCTAGACCAAATGCCATTTCCAGCAGAAACCTTTCCTTCTTTGCTGCCACGAGAAGGATTACATTACACAGCACTGCATGCAGCCCATTTATACAATTCCATTTGTTTAAAATCAGGCTATAAAAATAATCAGCTCGACTTCTCATACTAATCATAGAAATACGAATATAAGACACTAACTACTCTTTTGCTGTGAGATTTTCTTCTCTATGCTAAATATGAGGGTCATAAAGTTTATGCTTCCTCTAAGTTGCAAAAAAGTGTTTTACTGCAGAAAGCTAACATCAAAAATAATTACTGTTATAAACATACAGCAAAATACAGTCACAGTTGGCATATATCAAGATTTTATACGAAAAACTTAGCAAAATGCCAGCTGCAGTATGTTTTTTTTTCTTTAGATGTACAGTGTAAAAATCACTTTTACCAAAAGAAAGCAGAAAAAATGTTCAAAATAAAAATGTTTAGAAATACAAGTAGGTTTTCATTTAAGAAAATCATCCATATAGTAAAAAGGGGGAAAATTAGTCTAAGTTACCCCAAACAAGTAAAATTTTGTCTAAAATGCAACTGTGTGATGTGTACTTTTTGGAGACATCAGTATTACATGGGGTTTTACTCCCTTCTGAATCCAAAGCACAGAAATTTCTTAATTTTTAAGAATATCACCATGCTACCTTTACCAGTATTATTTTAAATAGTCTTTCCTCCCCATCTTTCCAGTGACTCATTAGGAAGAGAAATCCATTTTATTACTAAATCTGTTCCCTATAGGCACTGCATGACATACTTTTTTTATGAATCAACATATTTTTATCTAAAAATTAGTCAGGTGCTTTGTCCCACCATGCTTCATATTTAAAAGCTGCCTAAATTTCCACCCCACAGATTCTCAAGATCAGTGTGTCATTATTTCTTTTTGCACTTATACTATTTTTTATGTACAAATCCTCCTATGTGCAAGACAGCAATTGTATTTCCTATCAATTTTCATTTTTTACAGACTCAAACAAATCCAGATTTTGAATGCCCCCTCGTAAAACAGTCTCTCCATTTCCCAAAGCATTTTAGAAACTTGCCTTGGCTCCCAAACCACTTTGAATTTACTTTTCTTAAATATATATGATCACATTGGCACAGATTTTTCTGTGTTACACTTTACACATATCTTATATGCTTTGCACATACCTTATACCAAGCAGTCTTAAGGCTTCCTTGCATTGGAAAAGACTTCCATACACTGCCAGATGATCCATGCTGGAATAAAATCTGTCCATTTGCCACATTTTGATGCCCCAGTTGTGATTAGCGCTCCCATGTCTGTCCAGTCTCTCCCCACAACCCTGCTACAAGCTCCCAAGACCCTCCACTTTGGACAGCAACCTTTCATCCCACCTGAGCTACTTCCCAACTCACATGCTCATCCCATTTCTTCTACATGAAACTCCAGTCTTCAGCATAATCCTTCTGGTAATTGCCATCATCAAGATTTTTTTTCCCCAATATTGTTGTTTTCATGCTACAATCAGTAATGGAAACATAACCTAAGACATCTCTTAGTGAGTCATTGGGAAATACTTTGTTGACCTCCATCCCATCCTCCAGCTCCAATTTTGCTTCTAGTTAGTTTTTTCATCCTCTTTTGCCTCTGACAACTAATTCATAAATCCTGTGTTAACAAATTACTACACATAGTAGATGACAAACATGGTATTTTGCAGAAGCCCATATGATTACTTATTTTTTTAGAGAATTAGCTTAGCAATTTTTTCAGCTAAAGGTATTAGCTTAATCAGGCTTGACCTTCTTGTGGAGATCCTACATTGTATTTTAACTCATTCATCATGTTTTGTTTAATTTGCTTAGTCTTTTTTTTTCTCGTGAAAGAGTTTGCATACTATTGATATTATACTAACACTCTTTACCTTAGTCCTTTTTTCCCCAATTTAAGTACTATTTTTTCATTTATTTCCCCAGGTAATATCAACTCCTGATATATTTATTAAAAGTACTTGCTTTTGGAATTGCAATTATATTATGCAAGTTCTTGGATGTGGATTATATGGTCTCTTCTGATTTAAACAATTACATAATTTAAGTTTTGCTTCCCCCTGGAGGTGAAAATTTCCATTTCTGCATAATCATTCCCATTAGCTGCCCTGCATTTGTCCTGGGTTTGATAGCATCATTAAAATATGAGGAGTGCTACCTATTACATCTAAACCTATCCATCTATACCACTGCTGCTGTCAAACTTTCATCTTTTTTCACCGATTGCACTTTCATTCTTCTTTTTGTCATTTTTATTTTTTAAAAAATAGTTACATTAGTTAGGTGGATTCTTAGACATTTACAATTCATTTTCACATTTTCTGATTTTTAAGGTACAGTACTTTGTATTGGCCAAACCTCTTTCCATTACTTGCAGATTCCTTGCTTATACTTAATACTATTTTTAGGAGGATTATTTAACCAATGAAATATGGGGAACTGTTTTACAGTGTATATCAATCATATATTTTTATTAATTCCAGCAGGTTTTTTGAACCTTGGACTAAGTATGACATTCACACCTGCCTTATATAGTAGTCCCTGCACTTTTTATTCCAGATTAATTAACTGCTGCCTGCAACTTCTCAAATGTTTGTCCACTGGAAACCTTACAGACCTCTGTCACTTTCTGAGTCATTCACTCCTTGTCCTTATTCCCATCCACCTATGAGTTACCATAACACCACCTCAGCAGAGCTTTTATCTTAGCTCACCTTCTAAATGTTTGGGGTTTTTTTTCCCCTTTATTTCAGGTGGTTCTATTTTTATCCCATCTTCTCTTTCTGAAAGCTTTATGCCCTTAATATATACAGACACCCAACCAAATCTACTGGCCAGTGCAAGCTTTTCTGGACACATTGCCATTTTTTGGATAACACCTCTTTTCCATTTGGCATAGATAGCCCTCAGGCTTCCATGCACCTGCCTGGATCCTTACTTTGATGTAACACTTCCACAGTTCACACGGACCTCACCCAGACTCTCAGTCAGACGAGGTGGGACCCTTTCCATAACTGTATCTTCATGTCAGAATTCTAACCAACAATAGGACTTGGGGGTTTTTTTTGGATTTTTGGGTTTTTTTGCTAGCTATCACCTCATAATATTATTCCTTTATCCACTTCTGTAGTCTCATTTGTCCAGTTTTAATTTTCCTGTGCCCTCAAGGCTTGTACAGGCATCACAAGGGGATCTCTTGCACTTTCTCCTGTATCACATTTAATTAATTTAAAACTATTCTCATCAATCCCATAAAATAAGGAAGCTGCATCTTGTCCACCCACTGACAATAACCTTATTTTGTTACTGACATACAATAATGAAATAATCTAAAACTTTCTTTATTGCCCAGTTCATTTCAAAATCTTCTCCCGGGATGATCCACTGAATAGATCTACTGGAGATCATTTCAGCTCACACCTGTGCCATTCCCCATCTTTTTATGGTCCCTCCTGATCTGCTCCAACAGGAGTCTCAGGAAGTAATTCATCACTCAAAATAACATTTGTAAGAACTCTTCCCATTCCTCTCTGGTTTCTTTTCAGACTCAGGTATCTCATACCTTTGGAAGCAGCAAACATTTTGCTCTCCAGATCCCCTCTGGTCTTCCCATCTGGTCTTCGCCAGTAATAATAATCACAATGTAAACCCAACAAGTGCTTTAATTTTTACTAGACATCCATTTGACATGCAGGATCTCAGCTGGATGCCTGTGCTCCCATTTTTATTTTATTTCCTTATGTAATCTAATGCACCTAAAATGCTGACAACAGGAGAGAACAACACTGAATATTTTTTGAAACAATGGGTCTATTAATATACAATATGTATTAACATTTTAAGGCATTAACAATACCATCACAACAGATTCACAGCCCAGCCAAAAATTCTTATCCTCTTTACTTCTCTTTCTCATTACAGTGTCCCTGAGTCCAATTACTGTCATCTATCAATAGTCATAAAGTAACCCAGATATAAAACTACCCTTTCAATGCAGTCTAGACTTTATCAGATATAATTAGATTATGATCCCGAAGCTTGTTTCTCCAATAATTTATAATGAGAAGACTTACACAAAACCAGGAGAGTTGTCTGTAGGTGCATTATGCTGAATTGTCCAGATACAACATATATAAGGCATCTTGTACCATACTGAAAATACTACAACTTCAGCATAGCAGGGAAGAACACGGTCCTTCCAAATACCCATTTATTTTAAAGTCAGCATTACAAAATTTGCTAAAGTGAACTCAGGAAGACTGAATACCCATATTATTTAGCTGAAGCAATTTTTAAAAGATGAAAGGAACATTCTTCAGGATGTGATTCCTTTAACAAATGGCATGTCTGGCTTTAATAAGTGGACACATTTCTTTATAAACTGCAAAAACAGTTAAAAAGGCTTTCTTTGGAGTCAAATGTATTGGAAAGAGGGTGAAAAAAATAATGCAACCTTTTAAAGATCATACTTGCATTACCATATTAGGAGAAAGTCTTTCATAATATACAACCATACCATTAGATTAACCGAGCTATGACTTTTAAAACTGATGTTAGAGACAGTAAATATACCATAAGCCAAAGTGTGTTGTATTATTGTGACACTTTGAGCATGCTGATACGTTGCTGGTCAATGTTATTTACTATCACTATGTACACACCTGCTCAACAGCCACATCCAATAAAGCATTACTGTCCTCCCCGTAGCTCAGCCTTGCAGCTCATCACTTCCCCAGAGGAGACTGTGGCAACCTGGACAGGCTGCAAATGTGACTCCCTGCTGCCTGTGGGACACAGGCAGAAACACGCCCTCGCATCCTCAGCTGGCAGAATGGGTGTGTGCAGTTGTCAAAAGGCACCTGGTTGAGGAAATGTTCTCCCCAGCCCCTAATCTGACCAGAGGGCTGGAACAGGGCTAATTGCACACAGCAACAGGGTGCTCAGGCTGTCTGCTACTGCCAGATGAAGGGTGTCCCAGCTCTTATAGACAGATGAAGGTGAGAGCAAAAGCAGACAGATGAACAAGGAATTGCATTACTCCTACTGTAGAAGAATTTTTTTAAGGGTAGAAGAAACCATAAATCTTGTTTGCTATCAAAGCAAGCCTAAGAACGCCAAGGACTCTGTAGCCTCTATGCTGAATCTGACAGTTTTCCTGGCTACTGAATAGATGACTGACCATTTAAACCTGCTAGTGTAAGTCACTCCCCTTCCTTACAGTTGGTTGTCTCACACATCAAGGGACATAAAAAACTGAAATTCCTGTATCTATGAATATTGACTATGTCCACTCAATAGAACTGCTGAATATACATCACTTTGGTTTAGCGCAATCATCCGATAATTAACAATGTTTATGACAATGTTTCATTCTAATGAAGATAGGATGCAATTCACAATGATTGCATCATCTAAACCCACCATTCTCTTTGGTTGGTTGGGTTTCTTGCTCTTTTTGAAACTCAGAAGAGCTCTGATAGTTTCACAGTACTTCCTTTCAGAAAAAGACATATGAATATCTTGGTTACCTCTTCCTAGCTACCAGGAGGCCAAGGGACTCAAAGACACTACTGATTTTACAAGGCTTCCCTCTGCAAAGATCACCTAACATAATAAGTGTAAGGGTACTTGCTTTGTTTACCTCAGGTCTATTTTAAGTTCAGTTTCAGTGAATTGAGAAAGTAAAACAGAAAAGCCCAGAGCTCAGACATACCTCTTTTAATCCTTGGAAAAAGTGAACACCTAATCAGAAAATTAAAGCTGAAGTAGTTGGAACTGGTTTTGAAGTTACTGAATGTATCCTTTAGAAAATCACTGAAGACTAAAAAGGTACTTATATCAATTTCTGTAGAAGTAATTTTGTGGAAATTTAAAAGACATCTTACATAGTATCTTTACCATCTTCAACACAGGTGTTATCAGACATTTATTCAGTTTTTCCATTGAAAATATCAGTAATGCTGTCTGCATGTATATCATCTTTCATTTAAAAAATTCAGAATCCTTTACAAGGGCTTGAAGTATTTTAAACCATATATCAGCATGGTGAAAGGAAGATAGCTTTTGCCACCACTTCTGACTTGTTCAGAATTCAGCTTCTAAAGAAGCTCCTAACACACACCTCATCCCCTCCCTTGACAGTACCTTTAACCTACCACCCAACCCTGTCCCTAAAGGCACCCTGGTGCATGGCTAAGGTAAGGGAGTCCTCACTGTTCCACCCACACAGGCTGTGTCTTTATTTCCACATACCAAAACACATATTTTTCAAACAAATCCTTTGATCAGGGATCCTCAGTCCTGGCAGTGAGCAGACTGCTGTTCCACACTGACACTGCCCACAGGCCAGGCACCTCTACCTTCACTGCATGTCTTACGGCAGCTACAGCAAACATAGTCACAGAGGCTGATTCAAACTGTAAGTGAACCTGTGCCTGCTTTTAATGTCCTCTAAGCAAAAATACAGATGAAAATTATACATGAACTTACTCAGAACCCTTTTAGAGGGTTACGAAACTCTCTTTAAACAGTCCTATCACAATCTACGGGATCTTTCATGTGTTAGCTTTTCTAACGATGCAAGAATATCTGGTCCCATCAGCTGGTTGCATTTCCTTACTGCTACAAGATACAATGTGGCTCCTGAAGAGATAAGGTCACTTGGGCAAACTTCCTCTCGTATCTCTCCAGAACACCGTCTGAGAAACTACTGAATGCCTGAGCTCATCGGCCACACATCCTATTGGCATCATTTTAAAACGGTCAGTAAATATTGGATTTGGCTTTCAAAAATGTTGCATGACAAGATTTCTGCTTGAGAGATGACATCTTATCAGACTTAGTACATGTAACAGATAGATATACATTAGATAGGGTATAAAGATAGGAGCTGTTACATGGCACGGAGCCGCACAGAACAGCTCCAACTGTCATGAACGTGGCTTAAGTCAATGTACTGATAAGCATTACAACTTTTTGAGGAAGATAAAGACCAACTGGTGTTAGACTGCATGCTTAAACATGCTGTGATCAAGACTAAAACTTAAGGCTGGACCTGCTATGTACTTCCAATATTTTCAGAGAGAGCTTGGAAAAATCTCTATCCTGTCATCACCAGCAAGACTTGTGCTTATGGACAGAAGAGAGACTAAAGAAAGTCAAATTGGCACTTTTAGTTGTAACTTGCCATTTGCTATTTAACTTCTGTATTACTATTGAGAGAAAAATGCAGAACTCTATTATTAAACTGTTACTGTAGTTCTCCTCTGTGGATCTTCACGGCCAGCTGTGATGGAGCAATGTTCTGTACCATGTACCAAAGAAGCAGCCTGGAGCTTCACATATTTTTCTCTCTAAATCTTTTGGCTAGGCACTGGTGGAAATTTCCTTCTTTTGAAAAAAAGATGATTTTTCTGCATTTTCAGTGATTAGCTGACTGAAAAAAAAGAAGGCAGTCCATTTTTGACTTGAAAAATTACAGTTTTCATGCCAGGCTGAACAGGAATTACTAAATACAGAAGATGACTACAGCCCACCCTTTTTATCTCACAGTTTAGATTTAGCACAAGTAAAAGTGGAGATCAAGGCTATTGCCACTGGCCTCCAGTCCTTGAAACAGGAGGATATTGCTAAATAAAGCTCCTAGATGATTTCAGGGAGCAGCTCCATGGCATCCTGGATAAGACAACAATTCTTAATGCCCCCAGAACAAGCAAAAAGATCAGCATCAACGTTTGAGAAATCATGTCAGTGAGACACCAAGGGGATTTCATGCAACTAGGAACATCACTGAAATGTTTAATTTACACTCTGTTAAAATAACTTGCTGGTCAAGCAGGCAGGAATTGTTTTGCATCTTACAAACCATCCAGCTAGCCAGCAGCAGCTGCCTTGATGCTAAATATCACTATTTCCTAATTCCACCAGTTGTGAAGATAAGTGTGACAGTGGGTTAATTACAAACGCTCTCCAGAACTGCATCACAATTTTCTAGCAAAGACTAGTTTGTAATAACGTGGAAAACAAACAAAAATATTTATGTAAGTTAAGCTTTGCTTTGCTATGCTTTTGATTATATTAGGACACAGTGGCATTTGAACAGACGTATCTTTCATGGAGAAATACTCTATGGCTGATAGGCCTCTCAACTCCTGTAAAAGTACAGAACTAGATCACTTGGCACAAGTGTTGTTTGCACTTCTATTTACATGTAGTGATACACATCAGATTGATGATATTAAAAAACCCCCAAAGAAACAATGCATTCTAAAGAGACGTAAGGTTCATTTAACTATATTTCCTCAGGCAATGTGAAAACATTATTTTATTTTTCAGGCAAATTTACCAAGTCACTCTTTTAACTTCAGTGATATAGGATAAAAATCTGTTAATTTCATTTATTGATTTGGTACACAAGCATTCTGCAAATTTCCAAGAATAAAATAGTAACGTTTCTCTATTTCTCTTTTAGATTGAAAGCTTCAGGTTATCATGAAAATGATATTTTCAATATCTTAGGCTCCCATTCCAGAGCTATTTCAGTGTCCCCCAATTACCTATTACTTCCATTGTGCTTACAAAGTTTGAATTTAAACAACTAAATTATCTATCTCACATCAAGGTGCTGCAGATGGGTCTGAGTTTCCGAAGGCAGAAAGCTGAGGAGATGTCTCCAAAGTTTTCACTGCCCAGGAAGCTACTGACATGTCCAAGCTGCAGCAAAGACATCATCAGCCTGTTCACAAACTCTAAGTATGAGTCTCAAGATTAATGTTATCTGAGCCAGGACACGACCAGCAGAGCCTACGACAGCAGGAGATGGCTATCATAAAACACATGTATTTCTGTTCTTAAATATCTAGATATTAATACCCAGGATATGTCCAGCCAGCCAGCTAGCTGTGCATTCCAGATGTTTTGATTTTTCATGTATTTGCAGCTTTGCCTTTTCTTTTTTTTTTTATTTTTTTTTTTTTAGCAGCGTAACTACTTCATTTTTATCAGAGGCAGAAAATAAGGTGAAATCATGACTGGGCGGGGAGCAGCAGGCCTGAGTGACTACTTATTGTATAAATGCCTTAGTCAGAGGAAGGGCAAATGGAAGATGAATCCATTATTCAGTGGGTAAAGACAGTTTTTAAAAAATAGCATGGAGAAAGCAGAATTTTGAATGCCTTTCTCATATCAGACTTCAATAAGAGGGTCAGCTATGACCACATGTATTTCATAATTAATACCAGCAACAAAATCTGAAAAGGAAAGAAACCAAACTGTGTGCTGGGTCTAAGGAATTTCATCATAGGGCACTCCAAGAACTAACTGATGAAAATTAATATTTATCTGAATTCACTCAGGATGGATGAAATACCAGAAGATTTGGAAAGAGCTGATGTTGTGTCTACTCTTAAAATACTAGAAAGGATTTAGGAATTAAAATCAGCTAGAATGATCATCTTTCCAGGTCAGGGGGAAACCCTTTAAATGCCTAGAAGAGTTAGAAGATGATTAACAGCAAAAATGTCTCTAGGAATTAATTGGAAGCTTAAAATGTTACCATGCCATTGTACAAAATATTGTACTTGCACTAGGATTTATAAACATTTTTCTGCAAGAATTGCACCATAATCCTTCCACTGCACTCGGTGATTGTACTTGGTTGATCGGTACCATGCCCAGCTTTGAAAATCCCATTTCAGAGGACGACATGAGCTAACCTGAAAATGTGGATTAAAGAAAGTTCTATCCATCTCATCACTTAATTAGCAGACAAGAATAACAACAAGAGATAGGAGCTGACTTTCCATACAGAAGAATACTTGAGTCCATCCACCAAAAAGATACACAAGCATCTCAAATACAAGGGGTGTTAAATACATGAGCATTGCTATTTCTTTTTATCACATTTCAGTGATGTTCTTTCCACTTTCAATCAAGAACCTCTCAACTGTAGAACAATTCCTGTCTTGATTATCATACAAATAAACTTACTAAAACTCAACACACAAATAACATTTTAATCTACTGGAATATCCACAACATTAAATAAAGGCATACATCTGAAAGTTATGTTTTCAATTCGAAACTAGCTCTTGTTTTGATACAAGGACAGACTCAAAAATTATGCACCCTATACTTATATTCTCAGTTCTGGATAGAAAAAACTCTTTTGCAGAAACAACCAGACTTGAGGGGTTTTGACATATTTCTGAGCCTTCTCATCAAAATTTTGCAAAATTAGTCCAGATTTACATGGTACTGTTTGACTGGCATCTACTGAGATACTACTGTTCCACGTCAGTCAAGCCACTTAGGTATTGAACTACACTCGTGCACCACTAAAATATTATATATACATGGAAAATTATATACTCTTTATGAAATACACACATCCTACACATCAAAGTGATATTGATAAGGCTTTATGGAACAAGTACCTAATGAGGAACATTTAAGCACCTACAATCTGTGCAACTTATTAATTCCTTAACTTAAGCTAAACTTCAAAACCCCTGACTGATTTCAGAAAGACAAAATTAAAAGAAAAATCAGCCTTCCAAAAATTATACCTAATTTCCCCCCAAATTATAGCCTCCACAAAACTCCCTCATCTAGATGGCTTAAGCTTGTCTTGAGTTGTGGGGGGAATTGGTGGAGTTTTGGCCCATTCTCTGCTATCAGCTCTTACAGTATAACAAACAAAAGATACTGAGCTTCCCAAGGGGATGTATAGTGCTCTCCTTCCAAACCTGCCAGGTCCCAGAAGAACAGATTTCAAAGCAGATATAGTTTTGCAACTGAAAAATAGTTCTGTAAGCAATGCAACTACCATAACTTGGTTTCCAAAGCATTTTTTAAATTTTCTTTTTTTTTTTTTTTAATTTGAGATTGACTGCTGACTTTATAAACTGAATTATACTTAGGTTGCAGTATGCATTCAACTCCAAAACACTTCCATCAGAATTCATCCACAGTCTGAATGTGCCTCTCTAGTGAATTATCCCAGCCATGAGCTATGACCCGAGCTTGTCCCTGGGGTATAGCTTTCATGAGGTCTCATCCACACGTGAACCCTCTGATGTGCAAGAGGAGTTGAGCACACACTGCAGCTTTTCCCTGAACACAGTATTAATCAGGCTTCCCTTCTCCATCTCGCCAGCAATTTTCTACACTACATCACAGAAATGCAGTATCTTTGAGACACGTCTCCATCATAATTGCACAAATTCAGATAATGGGTAAAAAGGTTACCAGTGAAGGAAAGCCTGCCAGGGACTTTTGACATGACCAATTTTTGCAGGAAATCATGCTTTAAAAAACAGCTAAAATATACTTTATGCTTGGATCTGAGTCATGATCTCATGGCAAATAAGAACAGAAGTGGGCCTATCATTCTTTACCTAAACAAATGTCCAGACATTCAGTTTTCAATAACCATAACTCCAGTTTATATACTGCATAATCTTAATTGGAAAGAAGCATGTTCAGCTGCCCTATTCATCCTCCAGGTGAAGTAATGCACAAGCTGCTATAGAAATAAATGTTCATGTAGGCAATGAAAGAATGTCTACTGTCTCATACCTGATCTCTGTTTCTACAATGTAACTATAAATTCCAAGAGTTATTTTAATAACACTCTTTTCCAGCTTGAATTTTTTTATCTAGATTTATTTAGGTTTTTTAATATCTAATGATCCATGTTATTTCTTAATTTCTAATATTATTACACTAAAATGAAATAATACATTCCTTTTAGTTTAGCAAAGCTGTGTCTCAAGCTTGACATTTTGAACAATTAACTGTATTATGTTGCACATCTGATACCAACCTTAGTTTCATTACAGTTTTTCAGACTACTCTATAAGACAGTAAATTTTCTGATTTTTTTTTTTAAGATCACAGTAAAAATTCTGCATTTCAAAGTGAAAAAAATGTACTGGCAGTAAAGAAGAGAATTAGCATGAAACTTGTGAGATAATGAACATTTATATACACAAATACAAGATCTGTGTTCTCTGTCTTGATAAATCTTAAACAGTTGCAGAGGAAACAAAAATACTGTAGGCTAAATATGAACATTTCACTTTGCTATTCTTTTAAGAAAGAACTTCCTTGGAAGGCAAACCCTTAATCTTACATGTGTTCTGTATTTGTAGGTACATCTCTGTCAGGAAATGCTGTGAAATGGAAGTTCCTGACAGATAAAGTTCTTGGCCTTACACATTCCATAGATATTACCTGAATGTCACAAAGAATAATTTCCAAACTTTGGCCATGATTCAATATTTTTTGTTTAAAAACAATAACATTCTTGGAGATAATTAGTAATACACATATGGATTATATAGTCATTGCTATGTTGGAGTTTGTCATAAAAACAAAATAGGGAAAATATAATTAATTCCACTTTCTGTGGTGCTATTATTGCTTGTTCTGCATGAAGAGGCCATAGATACGAATCCCTCTATATCCCCAAAGTCCTTTGGCCCCCATCTAATAACTAGAGATGGAACAAACAGGTTTTGTCTAGTTTTGGATCCAACTGAATATGGAATACCAAAAGGCTTAGTCTAAAAGCATTGGACTTGCATTCCAATCACCATAAACTGCAAAGTAAACTGCAGAGAAGAAACCAGGGAGAAAAATCCAGTGGAAAAAACAGAGCAAAAAACAAAGCAAAGTGAAACAATGTCAAGCCAAATAATAAAGCAAATACCAAAACTCAATAAAAGGGCACAGAGAAAGGAAATTGAAAAGACAGACATTAGTATATTCTCTCTTTTCTTGGAGGAAAGTATGGGTGACAGAAATTCATAAAGTTCTCCAATCAGTAACACATCCCAGAGGTGAAAAAAAAATCCTTTTTTAACTGATTCAGTCTTGAAAGTGAGAATTAAAAAAAAAGTTTTACCTATTTCCATTTTTTCTTTAAACCAGCAAATCCTAAAATGATGTTGAGTTTGAAAAGATAGTCCCTCACCAGATGTGAAATGCCAGAACTCTGACTGCAACTCTGTTTCCCACTCAACATGCACATGCACTGCGTTACAGCCTTCCCTTACCAACAACCCCGTCCCATCCTTCATACAGGCCACTGTCTTGTTCTCCTCACAAAATGAACAGGACTCATTTCACATTCAGGGAATCAAACGTTTCATCTTAGTTATTCTGAATGTGAACTTGGGGCTAATGCACTGCATGCTTGTCAGATCTTGGTCTGAAGACCAAGCAACAAATTTTGTAGCCTGGGTCTAAGTATTCCTCATTACTGTATTAAATTTGTGTGAAACACCATTCTTACAACAGTCCCTTTGAAGTAAGGATTTTATTCCACCCCTTCCTCCCTTTTTTAGCAAGATGAGAACCTGGCACCCAAACAAATTATGGTCAAAGTTGTTAATTTAATTCAGATGAAGAGTAACAGGTAAGTACGAGATGACCTTCTTGAGTCCTTTACATTAGACAGTACTTCATGTAATAAAATTGCAGCTGACACTGACTTCAGTTACTGTTATGTGGTTTCAGCACTGCAAATCAGAACCCAGGGTCTCAGACTTGCACATCCAACAACTATACAAAAAAGCCAAATCCACACAGCCAGCATTCCCCTGTGAAAGTTGAAGCAGTAAGTCTGATACCACACAGACCTCAGAGGCAGAGAGATGCACTCCAGCCTCTAATGGTTTTACCTACAAGGATTACTTTTGACTCTGCTACAAGCTGCCCTGCTGCTAATAGGATCCAACTTCTCAGTTAAGCACAACTCATCCCATGCACAATGTAGGGCAAGAATTCTGTAGGAAAAAAAAAAACCAACATAAAACTGTAATTAAAATGAATCATCATGCTTTACAGTCCCATTAAAATTATAACAGCAATTTTGTATTTCCTATTTGTTAAGTGCTGAACTTTGCCGGATTGCTGTCTCCTAGCACCACTCATGCATGTTATCTCTTCGGCTTTAATTGAACAGACTTTCAAAGAAACCAGAAATGGTGTCATGTTACTCATGAAGAAATGTAAACCTCATCAGGAGAAACTAGTCCAGATGACCCAGGCTGATCTCTTGTGCACAGACCAAGATTCAAGGGGTAACACACACACACACACACACACACACACACGTGCGCGCGCACACAGACACACAGGACCATGGGGATTTTACTGACATTAAACAACAATGGAGGAACATCTCTTCCATGTCAGGCTGTTCAGGACCCCATTCCCCACCTAAGAGAGCCTTCTGCTTCCACTTCATCATTCCAGCCCCTTTGACACACCTGTTCCTAAAAATGACTCCTCCTTTGTCATTTTCTTCTCCTCCAACCACCACTCTTCTTCCCACAAGAGCCTTCTGCTTCCCCTCCACATGCTCCCTATGCTCCCCACTTTAGCCATCTTTAGCCTGTAGCTGCCCTGTTTACCACTTCAAGACCACATAAACACCCTTTGGCTGCTTCTCATGCCCTCTTGTGTTACTCAGCCGTGTTCCCAGGGCACTGCCATATGGCTCCCATACCCTTCATTATTTCTTTTGGCCTCTGCCATATCTGCCACCCTTCCACCATCCAGTTATCTACCAGCTTCTTACAAAACATCTTCCAAATCACTTTGGTCAGTGCTTGGACTCCACTGAGGGCCATCCAGCCAGTCACATTTTCAGAGGAAAAACCCCCACATTCTGCATTTCCATCACCTTTATATTATGCTCCCTTCAGAAGTATTAGTATTTGTTTTTCAACATCTCTTGCAAAAACAACTCGCAGCAACATCTTGCCTAATGTACACCAATTGTCCCAATGCAGAAAGCCGGTACTAGCAGGGATTACTTCATGCTCAAGAAGACAGTAAGTGTAAGCTATAAATACTAAAAGCACATGCCAGGTTGCAGCACTACTCATAGCCACTAGGTTTCTCTTTTAGAGAAAATTCACCTAAAACACTAAGCAGTAAGTACAACCCTTGCTTGTAGTTGCGAAGCATTATATAACCCAAAAACATCTAAACAAAATGAGTAAAAGCAGGAAGTGAGAGTGCCATAAAGATCACATCCCTTAAAAGGACACACTTGCTATTCTGCAAATCTCACATGACTTCTTTTTCTCAATGCACCAAATAAATGAGAGAACACAAAGGGAATAAACTACTGTTTAAAAACCTTTAACTTGGTGAAAAACATAGGTACAGGGTTTTCTATGAAAATGTTCAGATTTTAAAAACTTGACTGGGAAACATAATTTACTATAGCATCAATAAATATTGGTTACCAGGGCAGAAAGAATTGTACATCTGCCTTTTTTTGAATAAAGGTTTTAATTTCTTGCATACAGAGGAAAATCAAAATGAGTTTCCACATTACATCTCTAAATAAGCAAGACATTCTGTAAGTGA
Source organism: Sclerurus mexicanus (assembly GCA_013396755.1). Lineage (NCBI taxonomy): Eukaryota > Metazoa > Chordata > Aves > Passeriformes > Furnariidae > Sclerurus > Sclerurus mexicanus. Next base: position 199,739 of record VWZF01001941.1, on the reverse strand, counting down.
GACCAGAAGTTTAAGCCCTCCCACCTCCAGCTTTTCTATTTGCTCTCCTCTGCCTTTAATAAAGCGCTTCAGACCCAGTTTCCTTTGTAGAAACAAACAGATCATCCATCTCCCTGAGTAAGACTAGGTGTCATCACGTCTCCCTTCTTTGTGAAATAATAAAACTCATACTGCAGGGAAAAAAAATCTTTTAAACCTTATTCAGCTGGGAATAAAAACTGTGACCTTGGATGCCATGTGTGTGAAATCAAAGTACAGTTTCAAGTTACAAAGGTCTATAATTTACACTTCTTTTTCCTTTGGATTTAGGATGGAGGAACAGCAATTTTTATTCTGGATTGAAAGGATTCTGCTTCTCGTTCATATTTAAATATAAAATCTATGAAAATTCCAATTAGAATACTGCTACCTTTCTTTCCCGGTTAGAATGGCAACTTACCCTCCTTTTTCACCATGCAGATTAAATGGCTACTTTTAAATGCAGTTCTAAGGAGTACTGTCACAAAAACTAAGTTAAAAAGAGGCAGTGGTAATGTTCCTACAGCCCATTGCTCAACAGATCAGTGAAAGTAGATTGTAATCTTATATTATCCTCCACATTTGTTTGCATTCTGAAAGCATATAAGCCTTTCCAAATACACTTGATCTGTTTAGTTTTTATACAAGAAATCAACTCCCAGCTGTCTTGTTAGGACCCATGAAGAGGAGTTTTACTTTTAAGGCTGAAAGACTCTATGCCTGCACTGATGTCTGTTTTCTCATGTTATTTAATTTTTCTCACAGTTGCTAATAATTTCAAATTATAATTTCCAATAAAGCTTCCCAATACCGTGTCACATTTAGACTGTAAAAGATTGTGATTTACCACTTCAACAGCCCAACATTTTTAGCTTCTATACAGCACCCAGCTACAAATGAACAACAAAAATATTTTGAGCCCTTTTATTTTCAAAACAAATGCTTTATGTCCAAGCATCTGTCATTTAGAAACAATACACACCCACGTACACACACACACACACCCTATTAAACAATAATTGATGTTTGGGGTTTATTAAAAGCACAGTAATTGCAAATGCATTTGATTATTTCTTTTACAGCATGAAATAACCAGTTACCTTTCAAGAAAGGAGCCCTCCGTGGCACAAGCCCTTCTGTGATTTCCACCTGCTCTTGCTGATGCTGTTTAACCAGGTTTCCTTCGCTGCCAGCTCTCAAAATCTTTTCACCTAGCCTAATTTTTCGTGATCGGCTGTTAAAATCTTCTTTCCTAGACAAAGGCGATTTAGGAGCTGTATTAGCTGACAAAGGTCGAGCCAAGCGAGAGGGTTTGGACATTCTGCCTGTGCAGGAATGTACCTGCTCCAAAAGCAATTTCTAAAACAAATCCTTCCCAGCTCACTTTCCAGCACAGAGGCTGTGGAGTTTGTGTGTGCAGCGCAGCTGGATGTGAAGTGCTGTGCTGCCAGTCTGATCAGTTTTAAACACCAAGCGTTGGGTGGTCACGCAGTTTCCCGGACCTGTGGAATGCAAATGTGTGCTGGGGTAAAACAGATGATTCTGTCCCGGTGCTGAGTCCCAACCACGCTGTGGGAAGTAGCTGCTCTTCCAGAGACTGTCTCAAGCTCCCACTGTGCACTGACAAGGTGCTGGGCAGCACCTGAGCAGAAGGGGAATGCTCCACCTACACAGGTACAACGTGAAAAACCACCCAGGCACGGGGCTACCTCTGTGAGCGGGACCTTCCCGCATTCCTCTCCCAACCCTCTCTCTCAAATAAATGTTTTCTTGTTTTAGCAGATTTCTTCACTGTGCACCAAAACCACACTGCTTCAGTGATATATTGTAAATGCCTGATTTCAAGAACCCATTTGTCTTTGAGTTAAACACAGTGCAAGCTGAAATTGGACTAAATGATGCATATTCTCCTAGCATTGTATTATTTAACTCACCAAAAGGAATGAAGGATTGACAGCAAATACCATCTCTGTTTGAAAAATGGACCAAATCCCTTCTTATTAGCTGGCATTGTTTAGGAAGTAACACTGCACAGAATGTTGCCCATTGTACTTTTCTCTTTCACTGGTACAAATATACCTGAAAAAGCCCTGGCTTCTTGCACACTACAGACAACCATGTCCTTTCCTGACTCTAAAGGAAAAATTCCTGACCTCAGGCTACATTATTTCAAACCTCAGTTCCTGGTTGCTCTTCTTTGAAAATGCCTAGGCAAATCCTGACTAACTTTCTGCCAGCTCTGTGCTTGTTAATGCTGCCAAGATGCAGAGTATGTGGTCACATGAAAAGAAAATTCCATTCACCATAACTTTGGATACAACTTCTAAAGCAAAAAGCCACAGTGCAAACAAAAGAAAACAGCTACAGTTACAGTAAAATCTTCACTCTTAATTTTAAAAGGTATTCCTCAATATCCCAGGCAACTAGTATGCTGTATCAATAACAGAATATGAGGGACCATTTTATTTCAAAACTAGAACAAGAATAAACAAATCAATATTACACAAGCTAAAGTACTAATAGCTATTTAGGAGAAATGCTTAACAAGCAGAAAGACAGAAAAACACGACTAAATTATTACAGACATTCCTCATTTTCTGAGATGGCAATTGGGCAATGCAGTAAAATATTTCTGCAAGTTACTTCCATTTCTTTCCCCCAAGACTCCCACATTAAATAGTTAAAATTGTTTATGCTTTCTGTATAAAGCATAAACTGTCTATTGCTTTGTTGCCCTGTCAAGAACGGGACAGATAAAGTGCAATACAGCAAGCCTTGCCATGATATTATTTTGCATATTGTTTTATCAATACAGGAGGAGCTCTAAGTGAGTGGGAGGATTTCTATTCACAAGGAGGAACTTCATAGACATGAGAGTAACACTAGGCTCATTAGTAGGGCTCAGGCACAGCAGCTCATGCAGAAGAAGATGGAGAACAGAAACACGAGTGAAACAAGATGATGAATGGAGAGTTAATCATGTAACTGGAGTGAGGAATGAGTGAAGAAAGAAGAGAAAAAGTGAAAGCCAGTTTGTATGTGAGAGCCCAGTGGTACTTGACCTAAGAAGTACTGTCATTGTCTCTTAAGATCTCGGACTGTTTGACCAATCGCAATTCTTAATATCTTCCTTTATAATTTCTCATTGCATAAGCTTACACAAATATATTATGGTTAAGAAGAGGTTTTAAGCTGTGACAATAATGCCTCTGACACTACATAGACATACCTTAATTCTTCCAAACATGGAAAAATTTTGATACAAAATCCAGCCCTGAGTGTCAACAAAAACAGTATTTAAGTTTTTGAATCAATACTGCTAAAGCAAAATCCTACTGAGATTGCTGCACATTGCCCATTCACCCAAACTCAGCACCATTGTCACGGCTTACTCGTGGAAAGAGCAGCCTCATCTATGAAGGAGAGTCTAACCAGATCGTCACATTACCTGTAAACTTACAGTAATTTAATTTCTAAGCAAAGCAAGGACATTGTGAATTCAAGATTTTCCTAAGGCTCTCTCTCTAGCAAAACAGAAACAAGAGACAGGAAAAGAGACCCATTATCCATCAGCTTTTGATAGGAAAGGTGTGGGCCCTAAGCTGTCCATTCGGATGCCAAGGTGACACTTCTGCACTGAAAGACAGCAACAACATCCTGATCGACATTTGGTTTTGATGAGAAAGAAGCTCTTTGTCTCACAGCAGAGACACAGAAATGAGGTGAGTCAAACATGTTCCTCAAACATGGGGAATTCCTGGAATACTCTTGTCAAAGACAACCATCTTCAGTAATAATATCTCAGTGCCTGCAATCAGGTGCCTAATGGCACTGTGTCATGTGAGGGGAGGCTGAGAGAGCTGTGACTGCTCAGCCTGGGGGAGAGAAAACTCAGGGGCATCTTAACCCTGTGCGTAAACATCTCATGTGGGAATGAAAGGGGATGGGGCCTGACCGTTCTCAGTGGTGCCCAGAGACAGGACAAGAGGCAATGAGCACAAATTGAAACACAGGATAAAAACATAAGAAAGGGCCTTTTACACAGAGAAGGTGGTTGGACACTGGCACATGTTGGCCAGAGAGGTCATGAAGTCTCTATCCTTGGAGAAAAGCAACACCCAACCAGGCACAGCCCTGACCAATGCACTGCCTGAACTGGGAGTTGGACTAGGCAATCTCCAGAAGTGCCTTCTGATCCCCCACCGTTCTGTCCTTCTGTATTATCAAATTTATTCAGAGGCTATTTATGATCTGGAAGCTTAAATGTCTTTAAATCTGTCCAATAGTAAATGCCCAACCTTTCTCAATAGCCCCAGCAACTAAACTATCCCATGCCTCACTGCTATATCTGAGAGGATTTGCTTCCTTTCTGGTCATATCTCCCTTTTAACCTCTTGCAGTGTGGCATAATGTTCCCAAAAAAGGTCTTGGGTTTTTTGTTTCTTTGTTTTAAAGACTCTCAGATGTGAAGCTGGTGATTGCATCGATGACCATCAGAACTTTCAAAGAAAAATAAACAACAACTAAAAAACCCCACCAACCCAAGAAAAAACAAAACACCAATAAAAAAACCAAACCCAAATCCCAACCAAAACACCCCAAGCCCCCCAAATAAACCACTCCAGAAAATAAGCTCAGGTTGCTTAGCTGATTGTATCTCAGGCTGGATGTAGACACACTAAATCAGTACGTCCATGGGATGGAACAGCAGGAGAGCTTGCAACTCAGGATTGCTGCCAGCTCCCCATCACCCACATCCCAACTGCACAGGTCCTCTCTCCCCAGGCCAGCTCCCCTGAAGGTCTGGGCTCCACTCAACTGTGGGGCAGGTCCCTTCCTGCCATCCCACCCCCTCCACCCCAGTTTCTTACTGAAGCTCCCCAGGGAGCAAGTCTTTCATCAGCTCTCAGGCTTGTTGAAGCCCCAAGCTACTCTTTTGAACTACCTTAGAAAAAAATCCAAATCCACAAAACCGAAAATAAACAAACAAAAAACCTGAACAAAAAGTCCAGAACAAACTCAACCCCTTTTCTCTTAGATTTCAGATATCCAGCTTCAGCTAGGGAGAGACATCATATTGATGCAACATACCATTAAGGAAAAAGCAGTTCAATTTGTCAGGTTCTCGTAAAGTCCTGTAGGAATATTTCTAGAGCTTTGGGTCAATGAATGAACTCTGTCACTGCCCCACATAGCAGAAATTAATATTAAGGAACCAACAGTGCTGTCCATGTTTTTGAATAATCACATATATGTAAACAAGTAATATTTTTAGAAAGCCATACACTTTCCATATACTGTTTAAAACTATGTCCTTTTAGTTTCAAAACTAAACTCTCCTCTTTCCTGCCTAGAAAATAAACTACTGCTGAAATATGACAACAAAAATTTGTTAAGTTAGCTAACAGAAGGCATTTTTACCATAGCACATTAGATAGGCTATGATACTGCTATTAACATAAGTAATGTTTGTGCCCTCTGGGATAAAAGAAACATGACTATAGAAGTTATTAATCCAAACAAAGCATTTGCAAAGCTTGAAATTTCCTTTTTTGGGCACTCATGGAGTTCTAGTTTACATTTGCACGTAAAGAGCTGGGGAGGGGAGAGGATCCCTCGCATGTGAAGCAGGAAAAATTGGGAGTTGATGCTGTACAGTTCAGGATGTGGTGTTTTCTCAACCTCACCAAATCCTCTCTCCTATTTTGGCCTGCAACTATCTAAAGAGAGAAAGGCATGAATACACAAATATTTCAACTCCAGCAGACTCTTTCTAAACTATTGACAGGCAAAACTGCTACACCAGTAAATGGAAGTTGCAGGTGCAGAAGTTAAAACCGCAAATTGATGAAGTCTTCTCTTTACAAAATTACACAAGTAACCAGATGGCATAACATTTTCAGCATGAAATGAGAAATAAATGCATAGGCACCAAAAAAGCAAGATCGGTGATGAAAACAATTTCAGATGCAAGTCACAGATAGGTATGTAATGTAATAATAAAAAAAAAGCTTAGTGCTTCAGAGAGGTACATTTTCTAGTAACTGAAGCATGCAAAATTAGTGACAAGTTAATTTTGCAGATGTTAAAGCTTTCTTAGAACTACGTACTAGTGCTTTATTTTTCCAAATATGATTTCTGAAATAGTTGCATGATACGGAAGATGCTTCACGTTCAAGATATTGAGACCATTTAAAAACATTTCACACAAATCTAAAGACATTTTCCTGGGAAAATAAACCATGCAAAAGGAACCTAGTCATTAATTCAATGACAGGTGAACCCCCCAACAGAAAGCAAGCCGTAATTATGGCAAGTCCTGTTACTTTTGAATACGGTCTTAAAAAGGAAAGTCTGTTAAGGGTCCTGCTGTAATATAAAAGCTGCCTAGAAGATGCTATAATTAAAGCAGAGTTGTCATTTCTATCAGAAAATCCTGTTCCAGAGATTTACTATTCAGCCATAAAAATTTAATCTCAGCTCCAAGTCTTAAAAAAAAAAATAAATCTAAAACAGAAAAAAAGCCCTTCAGGTCTACTTTATTTCCTTTTTGTCAAATTTTAGAAAATTAAACCATAGCAAAACCTTTCTTAAAGATAGAAGAGTTTACAGCAGTGGAATCTGAATACCTTATTGTGCCTCAAACTCATAAATATCATCAGTAGGAGCAAAGTTAATTTTCTTTATTATTCTACCACTTCTGCATCTTATATTTGGCTTTGGTTCAAGACTTTCAAAGTGTTTTGCCAGAGTACAGAGGTCTGTGGCCTACTATTACAGTGTCTGTGCATATTGAACTATATCCAGTATTCTAAACCAGCATAATAACATCACCACTATCCTTCACCTGGTGGTGTTCTATCCTCAGGATGCCTTTTCACAATGACACTAGGTTCCCTTCCCCATTTGAAGGGCTGGACGAGCCAAGGCACACTTACACACAGGTAACTGCATACGTCAACAGATGAACGGTGCAGAAAAACAAAGCAGTGGGGCGTTTGTGTGCAAACACAGCCATTAATGTTTGAAACGGCTGCCAAGATTGCTGCTAAGATTTCCAACTGGTGCCAACTCTGACTGCAGGCTTAGGTAGACCATCCTGATAAGATCCGTTAATCACTAAGCAATTCCAGAAGGAACAATCAGCTGTGAGCAGCTGCCAAGGCAATACTCCTTTTTCTATACATCACCCACTCACAGAAGAATACTAAATTCAAATATTTATTCCATATTTACATTATTGCTAAACTCTACCAAGGTGCTCTGTGACTTGGCTGTCCTTGGTGCTATACTGGTTGGCTGTAATGACTAAAAGAGCTAAAATCTATACAATCTTGATTCAAAGCTGTTTCGCTTGTTCTGATGTTTAATCAAAACAAATGAGAACTCATGCTCAGTATGTTCTTAAAGGAATGCCCCTTAGCTATAAATCACAGTAGATCATCTCTATTATTACTTCGTTGTTTAATAACATATGAATACTGCCTTCCACATCTGTAGTTATTTCACATTAGATTCTTAAAGCATTTTAAAGATGTGCACAAAAATATCTTTTGCCAAATTTATAGAAGTTTTATAATAGTTTTTTAGTAAAAGAGAAAGCAAGTTTCAAAATCTCTTCTGAAATTATGTAAATGAAACTATGGCTGACTTAGTCTTTGTAAGTCTTTATAAAGGCTTAGCCTTTATATAGTGGCTACGCCACTATAAAAAGGGGAGGGAGAGAAACAACTTGAAGCACTACACTGACATTTTACTCCAGTGAAAATGTTAGTTTCAAATGTTAGTCACTAATTTGTTTTAGCATTACCACAGCTTCTCTAGCTTTTTGCATCATCATTTTCAAATGACCACCTCTTAATAAAAGAATAACCTTTAAAAGAGCTGTAACACATCAAATATACAACATGGAGAGCCTAAAGCTTTACAAAAGATACAATATGCCTTACAGAAAACCAGTCCTTATGATGGTTTGAATGAAATCTTGGAATGAACAGAAGAGGAAACAGGTAGAAAGCAAGACCAGACTGGATTTGCCAGAAGACAAACACAACCCTTGACTGACAGAATCCTGTCCATACAGTCAAGGCACAGATAAGCCATTTTCATTGTTTAAATATTTCTCTTTCATCCTGAAGTTCTACATTATCCATATGGGGGAAAAAAAGATAGAAAAAGTAAGTAAAAAGTGACTGAAAGGACAAACTTCAGGCATGAAGGTAATCCACTCATACCCACCATGAAGTATTTTAACTATTCCTCATCCACCAAAATCCCATTAATTACACCCAGGATGGGTGCTGCAGCGGATACTTTCATAAGGAGGAGCAAACTACAAAGAAAAGAGAACAATGGGAAGACCATGGTCATTGTCTGATGATGGTGCTGAGAAGCAACGGCTGCGTAGGGCAGTTGTAGCTCTGGCACTCTTGGCAGGACTATCACAGCTTTTTTCCACCACAGACATTGGATGTAAAGAAAAATCTCCACAGGTCTATGGAAATGAGAAGGCAAACAAGCAGAACTTGTTATAGTCAGGTATTACAATAACGTTCATTTGGGGGCTTTTTCTGAAGCGAAAATAATTAGAGACACCATCTAAACTGCAGACAAGGCACAGAGAGTGTTCTGCCAATCCAGCATCCTCAGGAGCAGCCCTGGGAGGAATGACTTAGCCAACTGCAGAATAAAAAATATATTTGCCTAGTTGTGAGATGCAATATTTTTCATATACCCATTAATCTGTGGGTTTTTTTTAAAAAACAAGTTCCTAAAAAAAACTAGTCTGTGATTTTTGTGTGGTTCTGGCTGCCACAGAAAAGAAAAAAAGACTCTTTCCCATAAGTCTCATTTAAGATGTGCATCATCACACTACAGCAAGCTTTACTTTTTGCACATTGTTACTGAACTCAGTACAACATACATGATGTACAAGGTTCTCTTCTGTGTCAAAATTTCAAGTGACTGGTGTTCTTCATGAGGGGAAGAGGAGGGGCAGGCACTGATCTCTTCTATCAGGTGACCATTGACAGAGGCAATGGCTTGAAGTCGTGTCAGGGGAGGTTTAGGTTGGGTATTAGAAAAAGGTTCTTCACCCAGAGAGTGGTTGGGCACCGGAATAGACTCCCCAGGTCACAGCACCGAGCCTGACAGAGTTCAAGAAGTGTTTGGACAACACTCTCAGGCACATGGTGTGACTCTTGGGGAGAGTCCTGAACAGGGCGAGGAGTTGGACTTGATGATCCCTGTGGGTCCCTTCTAACTCAGCATGTTATGTGATTCTGTGTTGAATTCAATCCCTTCTGTCATTTTCTTGTCCTTACAATAACAAGTGCCTTATAATGCTGACTGCACGGGTTTGAGTAAATTGTCTGCAACAGTCAGATGCTTGATGCCTTGCTGTCTGAGCAACTCTGGAGATACAAACATGTTTGTTAAAACAACAATAAAAAAATCTGTTACTCCAGTTATCTGTGTTTATACAGCTATATGTGATGGCTCAGGTAATCAGAGTTTAACACAAGTCTTCTGGAAAGTGCAGGCAGTGCATCCTCACCTGCTCAAGCCATCTGGAATGGTATTTCTTGGTTACAATCTACCCATACTTGTAGAGACTAAATGTTCTGAAATCTGGAGATTTTATGCAGATGACTTAATGTCCCGCTTTGCATATTTGATGATTCATTACCTTATTTACATAAATGACAACAAATGGTCCCAATTACTAGCACTTAAGCCTGAAAATGCTGCAACACAGAACATGCTTTAGCAATGCAGCAACTGCTGTTTTCTTTCTTTCTGGCAGATATTTGGGGTGTTACCCAGGTTACCCTCACGGTTCCTCCAACTTCCATCATTAGACATTGCTCCTCAGGAACATAAAAGGAAAATCCAATACAGTGATCAAACAACAAACAATAGTAGATGGCTGAAGCAAAGAAAGCTGAAAGAGTAGGCTTTCCAGCCAAGAAAAACCTTGAAAAGAACTAATAACCCTAACAATAACATATAAGGGCCAATAAAGTATGTTAAGAACCCTAAACTATTTTTCTAAATGGAAAACTAAACTGATGACCATGCCAAGTGCAATATACAAATGTAAAATCTCCTTTAAGAAAAGGTCAATGGCAGTTTGTAAAGTAGGTTAGCACAAGTTAAAACAAAAGCGGACACTGCATGACCACCATTCCTGCCCAGAACCATGAAGGAAACTGGTAAAATGATGTTTTGAATACATTTTTTATTACCCAAAGAGCACATTATTTACTGTGCTCTACCAAACAGTGTTCTCTGATCTGGCTGTTCTTTATGCTATATTGGTTTGCTGTAATGACTGAAAGATCTAAAAACATACAGTCTTAGTTCAAAGTCTTTCATTTGTACTAATGCATTAATCAAATAAAAATTTAACTTCAGTATGTTTCTGTTTGAGGCTTAAAATAAAATCGACGCTATAAGAACTGCAATATAAAGAGCAGACAGATATGTGTACTTAATAACATATGCAAATGAAAAGAGACAGAAATAACATAGGCGAAAAGAAGAACGGGAAGGAGGACAATAGCTCCCCTCCAGTAAACCCTCCTGTGCTTTCAATGGGCAGCAGTGTGCTATCAGGTCGGTCTCAGCAAGTCTGACCTGAATTCCTTGCACTGAAATACAACCACCAAAACTACCATGTTATTATATGAACCATAAAATAAACAGAATAATTCAGAAGCTATTAAAATTAATGTTACAAATTCTGAGAGCAACCCTTCATGATGTCCCTAATTTTAATAGTCCTTAATATGCCTTTCAGTAAAAAGGTCTGTATGGGGGAAAGACTGGAATAACTTGGATCAAAAAAATCAGGTTTCTTACCTCAATAAAGACTCTTTGAATGGGACAAATAGGATCTGAGTAACTTCCATATCTAACATTAGAATTAAATTGATATTTTTCAATCTTTGCTGGATTTTATAGACAAGTTTGTAAATTATTTACTCCCACGTCAAAATGAAGTTTTGCAATCGGGAATTCAAATAGCTCCTAGATAATGTATTATTGTAAAGAAAACTACTGCCTTCTCCTTTAAATATTACAACTCTGCAATGCTAACAGCCATAAAACACAGTGAGAATGAAGGCAGTGACCACAAAGCTAACTTTGAGCAAGTAACACTTCCAGGTCTAAAGACAAGACCTTAATGTATATGTCACATAAAGCGATGTCTTCCACTGAATAAAATAATCCCATTCTCAGCCACCTGCCAAGGAGTATGACCCACATCTTAAGCCTTTTAAAGACCATTATTACATGATGGCAGGAAAAAAAGGAAAAATATTTATTTGATTAACAACATTTTGGACGTTTTCAGCCGGAACTTTTCCTCTAAGCTTCCCCACAACTTTCTACAGCACGAACAAATTAGCAATCTTCTTCCACTAGATGAGCGACTGAGCACAGCCCAGAACCAGCTTTACCCAGTGTTAAGTGTTTGCAGAGGTATTTCTAGGCTAGAGTATAAACCTAAACATGTGAACAGACAAAGAGAAAGTGAATTTTAAGCACTAGAAAAATGCATAAATACTCCTGTTAATAAGAAAACAAACTATTTGGTATCCATTTTAGGTACATCAATTGGCTATTATTTTTTAGCTTCTTTGGTCTAGCACCTGATATAACTGTTAAATGAGTCTTATGCATAATCTAAACAAGTGAATCACAGTTTAAATAGAAAAACTCCAACATTTTATAAACCACATATAAAATAAGGCTGAGCTTAAACTAATTTTATATGACAATATTTCTATTTTTTCTAAAATCAGATTTTCCACTGCATATTAAAGTAATTCCCAAAAGATTTTAAAATGAGACCTTATTATTAGAGGAGAGACTCCTATTACACAACTTCTCCAAGACAAGGTTCAGATACCAGATGACACACAGTTTCTTGTGTTTGTGGCTTTAGCATTAATGGTGGATGAGCTAAGTTTTTAAGCTGATGATGTGATGTGGACTGTTCCAACTTTCTTGCTTTACGCATGAGCCTGAGACAAAAAATGCTATTAAGAAGGAAATGGCTATCACCCAGAACTCAAAAAATGTGTAGATTTTTGAAAAGGTTAATATTCTGCTTAAAGTGGAACTGAAACAAATTATGTTAACTACAACTTCTGTTCTGTGTGGAATACTTTTTTTTCCCATAGAACCACAAGAATCTCTTTTTAAAAACAGTAGTTCTTTATAGAATTTATTCAAGAGCTATTCTTATTTTGCCAGCAGCATGGAAGCACAAGTGCTTTGAACCTTGGTATGTTCAGTGGTTAGACCGTGCAAGTTTTACAAATGCCTTGTTGAACTATGTAGTATAAAAAGGTTTCAAAGCATACATATCCATATTTGTATATATCTGACATGAGTAAAAATGTGGTGATATGATTACCACCCCATAAAATTAAAGACTTGAAACTTTAGTTAAAACTTAACCAAAAAAAAAGGGGGGGGGGAAGAAAAATAATAAAGAACAAATGGAAATTATTTACTTATTTCTCAAATTAAACTGCAAGCAGGATATATATTGTCAAATTCCCCACCTTGGAATTGACAACAACCACCAGATGCGACTTAAAAACTGCATGCAAGATCCAGGGTTGACTGGGGCAGAAAAGGAGGAGGGTTATAGTCCCCTCACTCAGAGGGTAACATTTGAACAACAAATCAATAAATATGTATGTTGTTGCTTTTGTAAGTGTAAAGTTTTACATTATACATACTTCACAGACTAATTGCTGACTGATAAAAACCAAGATCTGTTTTTCTACTTCCTCCAACTCAGACCCAGACTTTGCACCTCACTTCCAAAGTCACAAAACATGAAATGTCCCAAATCTGTCAGTGTTTAAGAGGCATTTGGACAATGTTTTAACTTTCAGTGAGCTCTGGATTGGTCAGGCAGTTAGAACTGGATGATCACTGTAGGTCCCTTACAATTGAAATAATGCTATTCTATTCTATTCTATTCTATTCTATTCTATTCTATTCTATTCTATTCTATTCTATTCTATTCTATTCCGTTCCGTTCCAGTCTGACAGCACTCTTTCTCCAGGGCGTTAAATTCTGCAGAAAATTGAAAATCATGCAAGACTATAGGTAGGACATACAAAAAGGTAACAAAAATATTATTATGAACGCTGATAGTTCGCTCATTTTTTCTTATGAAACATGCACATTTGCACAAATATACAGTGACAGAGAATTTGGCTCTGGTTTGTAGCATTATCCACAGAACATTGCACAAAAGCTATGTACTTGTGGGATTTTTATCCAGTTCTTCAGATGTGAGCAAATATAATAGACAGATAGAAATGAACTGCTGGATCTTTGCCTGAAATACTTATTTACAAGCCATCTCAATAAAATAAACAATGCTGTAATTGTGAGTAAATTTATGAGCCAGACCAAGTACTCTGGGGTATTGAGCTGAAGTACATGCTTTCCTCCAACGTGAAACACCTTAAAAATTCTTCAGATTTTTTAACTTCCACTGAAAAAAAAGGGCTCTTCACAAGACCAGAACAGACAGAAGGGCATAAAACTCCTGCCACAAGTTTGCAGACTGCTTTCTGAGCCACCAGGGCAGCAGCAGACCAGAAACAACTGGTGTGTCCAACCACTTCTTGTTACTTCATGTGCACTCTCTCCTTTTTTACCAGGTCACCAGGAATAAAATTGATAATAGAAACACTCTGCAAGTTTAGCATCATGACTTTTGGCAAGAATACCCCCACTACTGGTGGAACTGGCATAGAGGCCATGCTGACAAACCAGAGCACGATTCTGCTCCCATGGGCTGTCCCCAGGATTATGTTTCTCCACTAAACAGCTGCCTTCAATCAAAGAGCCTGCACTTCCTTTTTCAGCATTATTAATCTTATGAAATAATGGTAGTTTTCCTAGTGGTCTGACATAATCCACGTGGCTGTTCAGCAACATCTTACATAGATGGCCATTTAAACCCTTTTGCACAATAAATGCCATATGGGAAGGTGGGGCAAACAGGTAATGTTCGATTTGAGCCAAACTAGTCCTATTCTGACTCCAGCGCTCTGATGACAATGGGACTGAACGTGTGCTATCGGCTCGTTACTCCCACTGATGACACTGCTCACATGGGGGTCTGGTGCAGAATGAGTGAATCACAGCATGGTGTCACTACCAAAAATCTGTAGTCAGATACAAGCAAGTATGGGCTTGCCAACTTCCAGGCAAGGATTTTCAAGCAAATGAAATTTTCTTGAGCTGGTACAACAAGAAAGAACAAATTTTTTTGAGGTGTTCCGAAAGCTAGAAGTAGTAAAGGTTGTCATGGAAAGGAGCGGAATGCCTTCCCAGCACTACTTCATTAGCATGGACTCAAAACCTGAAGTCTCAGCAAAGGCACTATTTACTTTGAGGCTGCTTGCTTGCTAGCTCTCATTTCAAGACAGTACAATATTTGTTATATTTCAGAAATTCCAGGAGTCAAAACACAATGCATGTATTATACAAAAATTAGAGGAAAAAGAATTTTCATCCAAATATAATTCAATGCTTTTTGTTTACTAAAGAGACTGCAGTTCCTAAAAGATCACACCAGATAAAACTGGGAAAGTTTCTCCTATAGCAGACAAGCAGAATAAAAAGGAGAGCAGGGAAGCAGAAGTAATGTGAAACATTTCAAATCATGAGCAAAACATGAACTCTAAGTTAGCTGCAAGAGTTATAACTCCAGAAGGCTGTCAAGGAGCACAAATAATGGGTAAATAGTGAAAAAGTAAAATTTCCAGAGATAGGAAAGGAAATGTATCGTTGTATATATGGAATGAAATTGGCCATAACAAGTATTCAGTTTCTACTTGATGCAATCAGCTCAAATTGGGGGTCTGACACATCTTCTGATCACTCAGAAAGTTTCTTCTAAAAAATCAGGACATCATCTGCTATTTCTTACCTAATCCTATGAAGTACACAGAAATCTAAGATAATGACAAAGAAGCCCTAAATCAGTTAAAGGTGTCTGGATGGTCCATTATATTCTTCAGAAGTTTCACACAATGTTCTATTTGTTAGCAAAAATTGCAACTCACCTGTAAGCCAAGATGAAACGAAATTCTCATCCAAGAGCTCAATCACAACCCTGAAGTCAAATAAAGGCTTTCTTTGCAGCCTCTACAGCCTCTCAAGTGACTTACTGAGTATGTTCTAAATCCTTTGTATCGTGAGTATGCTTGTGCCACTCTGTGTGGGACCTGCTCCTCCACGACAGCTCAGGCATGCATCGTATATGGACATGTCTTTGCTTTCTCATCACATGAGTAAGGGGCTGAGATACTTCCTCAGTAGGTTTGGTTGTGTTTTAAGAAATGAGGATGGAAAACCAACACAAGGCAAGACACCATGAGTTTGCAAAATCTTGAAATTTTCTGAACTAACCAAAGAGGAACCAAAACATAATCAAGAAAACAGATGGAGAAGTTCCCCTTCCTGCCCAGTGCTTCATGCTGGGCAGATTTGGAAGGTGCCAAAAACCCAGTGAGTCAAAAGCTACAGTGCTCTGTGAGGTGTTGAGACAGTCTGAACTCCTCTTCACATGGCTGCTAGCATGAACTGAGGCTTCTGAGGCTTCTAATGCTTCAGATTTACGCAATTAGAAGATCTTAAGCACCATCTGACACAAAGCCCATATCAGAACCTTCTGATTTATTCCCACTAGGGCTGACTTGGGTCAATCTTCAAATATATCAACTTCAAATCCAGCTTAAATCACAAGCAAAAAATACTTCATGTTTTGTCTATCAAAGAGACTGGTATCTGATTTTCAGTACTCTCAAATCTAATTAAGAGTTGCTTGTTGTAAAATGACATTAGGAATCCAAAATACATATACTAGAAAATAAGAAATAAGAATATTGAAAGGAAAACATTTATTAGAAAAGCAAAATATAACTTACAGTCTTCTTACTTTCCCCTTTCTTGTTCTTCTTGGAAACCAGCAGCTCTTACCAATAGTGTTTATTACTGACTTATTGCAGAAGTCACACTTTGGGGTGAAACCTGCTTACATTACCCACACACAAACATTGCAATAACACAGGTACCTCAGCAAGGGGTTTGCCTGCTTTTGTATTTTGTTTTGCAGATAAAAACTACATTCTGCTTCATCAAACAGATGGCAAGGAGATGGTTTGACTCTGGTCTGCAGCCTCTGTGACAAAGTCAGTTAAAAAAAACAAGGCAAAATACCAGAGGGTCATAGCAGAAACAGTTCAGGTCTCCTTTGAGCACATGAAGGTTGATCATAGAGTACCCAAATCACAAAGGAATTGAAGGAACAAAATATAGGCTGATGGCCAATGCGATGCCCTGGCACACTTTAGTGCAGGTACTGAGTCCCTCCTTGTTGTAACAGAGCGAATTCAACTTAAGACCAAGTTAAATAAGATCTTGCAAAGGTAGGCATGCCTGTCCCTGAATTAGCTTGAGCTCAGCCTACCCAGTAATAGCTGGGTTTCTTCCAGCCTCATTTTAGTGCCTTTCCTCTGTTTCGCTTGACAGAGACTGGAGAGAGTCACAGACACCCACAGATCCAACTCAATACCTTTGCAGATCTTCTGATAAGAATAAGCCAGCAGGCCCTTCATAGAGGTTTAATTAACCCCTTCCTTACGCCACCCGTGCCAAGGCTCATGCACTCTCTCACAGACACTCAGGGTAGATTTAAAAGGTTGCTTAACCCTCAACTCCCAGTGACCTCAAAGGAATCTGCAAATACTTACTGTTTCTGACAGGCCATGTATTCAGATTGATAAACACTACCCTGTCAGATGACAAAAGGAGTTTCTATTTTCATTTCAGTTAAAAAGAATGAAAAGCATTCAGCATTTCTTGGTGCCAAGTTTAGGCACTTTAATTCTAAATTTCAGTTGAAACACTCATTAAAGTGATCTATGTCACCTTATCTTTTCCACCCACACAGTCCTTCAGTATCTGTCTTTAGATCTTTACCTCCTTAACAATTGTTTGTTTTCAAACTAATTTTGTATTCAGTATCTCCTCTCCATCAGGTGACTTAGAGAGTCTAGTTTTGTCCTACCTGTATAAGAGATAATTTTTCAAATACAAACACCACCTTTATATAATCTGCTGATGAAGAAATGACTACAGATGCACGAACCAGCCTGAAATAGACAAAATAAATCCTGTTTTTACAAAAAATACATTTCTATTCCAATATCATAAATGGGTAGTTTGTTTGGGTGGGGGTTGTTTTTTTGTTTGTTTGTTTGTTTACAAAGTGAAATAATGGTCTTTAAATAAGAGGGCTGCAGATATGTTCAGCTAAAATAACTGCCAGAACTAGAGTGGTATTTACACTGTTAGCGCTCCAGTAAGTGTGTGAACTTGGGATAAAATCAGCCACAAATTAATCATTAAAAAACTAAACAATTCAGAATATGATTATTAAATTTATTTAGAGTCTGTGAGTAGCACTGCAGAATCCATCCCACTGCACTGACACTACCTAAAATCTGTGTGATGTTCTGCAGTCACAGTATGGTGTCCCAAAGTCATCTCAGAGGTACGGAAAACAAAAAGTTACAGAGTAACGTCCTTCTCTCTATCAGGATGTTAATGGAGTGTGAACTATATCAAATGAGCACAAGAAAGAACATTTGCTGGAAATTTTACTCAACAGCAGTTCAAGCTATCATACATCAGGAAATGAAAATAAGAGGTGAAGAGTACATATTTTATTATTTCAACAACCTACTCTACTAATGGAATAAAAACCTTCCTCATAAAGAGACATTTGTCTATGCTGACCATACACTTTCTCTCTCCCCAGGAATGAACTGATACACAGTTCAGTCTACTTCAGTACCTACAAAATGAATTGTCAGTTGAAAACAACTAATATTCTTCTACTATATTTCACAGACTTGTTTTACAGCTTCTATTTTATGACTCACAGGTTAAAACCAAGTTCCTACTGTATGTGAGAAATTTTTGTTCTATGACCTTGAACACTACAGAAGTTATGAGACATTTTTTGTCAAACTTCCATACCATCTGCAGCTACAATATATGTCTATCCTATCTTTCAGGAATACAGATTGATGTGATTGATCTGCTTACCGTATCAGTTTTAAGGCAGTAAAGTAAATACTCTTCAGAAAGAAAAAATAAAGGTAGTAATAAGGAACGGGTGTTCAGATTTATCAACTCACAATACAACATGTGTTATGTGCATGAGCTCTGGGCTAAGAACATTGGACTTTCACAACATCTTAAGTTCGTTGTTCAAATGACTGATGGAAATATTTCTGGATTACATGCAGTTGCTGAAATTTTTGAGTAAAGTAAAACTCTTACAGCTGTATAAATATTATGAAAGTATATATATTACTCATACACTTTTTTTTCCTCATGCAGACCTTCAGACCACCAGAGTTCCTTCAGCTCTACAGTCAGACCAACAGCACTTCACACAGAGATGAGAATTCAAGTTTAAGGAACCTTTACTAACCTGGGCCATGCAAATACTTTTTGTACCTCCATTCATGACAAATATAAATAACGTTGCATGCAGACATATTATGCAAAGCTTAGATTAGGGACTACCACTATGGGACAGCCCTACTACTTGCATCAAAGTCTTATCAGTCGTTCTGTATTAACAGGGATGACTGAACATTATTCCTATTGCTCCCAAACAGTGTTCATTCACTTTGGACACAGTGTCTTTATCAACTTTTCTCCAAACCCCCTTTTGATTTCTCTTCTTTCTGTCTTTCTCTTCTTTCCCACAGGGACTAAAATACCCTGTATTTTTCTAAATAACCTGAACCTGGTGTTTTCTACTGTCACTTGCTCCTCCCTTCTATTCCATTCCCCTTTGAACATTGCATTCCCAAGTCCCTTGACAAGCCCAGGTTTTTCTCTCCACCTGTAGTAGTTGCTGCTCAACATGATACTGAAGAAAATGCTTGGCCTCATGTACAGAGTCCATGCCCATTTCACTTGTTAAAGGGAGGAAATATGGAAAAACAGGGAAGTTAGCTAAAAGAAAACCTAAGAGAGTGATTAAAAAACTAAAATAATTACTTGTGCCAGGTCACTCCATGAAGATACCATAGAAGAAAGGCATGACTAAAAGCACAGCATGTCAATACAAATAAACCCAAACACAAAACCAGTCTAATAGATCTCCCTAGTTCTTCATCTCCAAAAGACAGTATAAGGAAAAGAACAAAGAAGGCCATCAGACATGAAAAACTTCCTTCTACAGAAAAACTATGTCCAAAAAGGAAAGCAGAACTCATGAGCAGGAAAGGAAAAGACTATATGAGTTTCAGCAGTCCAATACAGGGAGTAAGTAAAGCAAATTAATTATATTTAATAGATATTTTTAAAAGTATTAAAGTATTATGAATCAGAAATGAGGAAACAACAGAAAGCTTCCCTCTATAGTAAAATGTTGCCGAGTACTAAAAGCCATTGCATCAACCCCCCCCCCCAAAAAACAAACACAAAACAAAGCAAAAAAAAAATTCCAAGCTATTTAGACTTTTTAAAAAAACATTAGCAAAAATAATTTGCAGTCTGTTCCACAAGCAGCTAAGCAATATTAAGATACAAAGAACATGAACTAAAAACTGATGCATTGAACAAAGGAGCAAACATTGAAAGCAAGCATTTAGTAACCTCACTTAATCAGGCTTTAAGAGCTCTAGTATTTTGTGAAATGTTTGAAATAAGCACTGACCTACTTAGGATGTTCACAATCAATTTAAAATAAAAAAAAGTCTAGGAGCTGCTCAGTAAAGTCAGCGATTCCCCCTCCATTTAATGCTGAGGTAACTTTGAAAAGTACTGCTTCTCCCCACAAACACTATCTCACTGCAACACTTCTAATAATGATTTGAGTTCCAAATTAATCTCAAATATCCGTTTCTGCCAGAAATGTAATCGCCTTCAAGCCCCAGAGTGCTGCGCTGCTAAAAGCTTACATGAGCATCGGGCAGCTCAGGGCGCATCTCGGTCTGTCCTGCGCCCTCTTCCCAGGGACACGAGCCAAAGGGGGCACCTGCTGGTCCCGGGGAGGTGTCAGCAGGCAAAGCGGCTACCCCCAAAATCCGTAGGCAGTCTGCGTACCTCTAAAGGTTAGTCCACCCTGGCCTAAGTTACGTGCCAGGCAAGCAGCCAGCTCACAAATGCAGGGTGCGGGCTCCGCGCTCTCGGGCAGACTCACACCCCATCCCAGCCTTCAGTGATGCTCCCCGGTGACCGTGCTCCGTCCTGCCAGCAGCCTCCCGCAGGGCAGCGATGAGCCCACCGCTCCGACCCCCTGCAGACCAGCGTAACGCAGGGATTGTGGCACATGCAGAAAACTCACAAAAGCAGCAAAGCCAATTTTGAGCTCTACTGATTTCTATATTTTGCCTTGAGGTCAGGTCTGTGTCTCTAAAAATAAGTTTCTAACCTCTACCAGGTGAAGGTTTCTAACAGCAGCACTGAAAAGAACACTGAATGTGTATTACCTAAATTCCTGATGGAAATGAACCCAAAGCCTTACCAGCAACGTCAGAGAAGAATTTTAGAGGGCAACTGAAGGAAGAAATATCCTGACATCCTGCAGGACAGAAATGCGCTGGGGATTCTCAAATTAGATAGGTAACACAGGGAAATGGCGAGGATTGCCCATCTTCTACAGTCAAAAATGAAGACTAGCACCTTCAAAACCAAGATACTGAAAGTCATCAGAGTAAATATTTGGTCCTACAAAAAATTAAACAATATTTGAAGTCAATGAAAATTACTACAGCTTCAACAAGAAAACAAACACTCCTGCCATCTTCCCGAGTAAATAATGACAAAGTAGTGGATTAAAAAGGACAAAAGTTACCTACTGTGTTTTTTAATAGGAAAACACAACTACAGGGATTCATCTCTGTGGCTTGAACAGAAGGGGACAGGAGCTTGCCCTGCTGAGCTGGGTGCCTACAGATGCACGGGCTGGTGCCCTGAGAAGATGACAATCAAAACACAGGAGATCATCCCCCAAAATCAATCCCCCATCTACAGTATAACGTAGAAGTTACAGGTGGAAATGTGTCAAACTACTAGTTTTTCTTATTGGGATGAGAATAACAACATTTTGATTATCCATGATGAAAAAAATCCCAGCCATGTGGCCTAGCTAGTTTGAGGATCATTTCTCATTTGACTCACAGCATGCACTTGTCTGAAGCACTGACAACTGTCCCCAGGACAAAGCCCGAAGTAACTAAGGCCAGAGTAGAGGCAGGTTCTGCCAAAATTATCTCACTAAAAATCTGTGTAAACCACAATTTATCCTCTCCAAACATATTTTAAACAGCTTTTAAATGATGGCATTTCTTTACTGCAACACCATCAAAATCTGAGGTACAGGTTTCATCCACATTGACTATGTAATGCCTGTCCAGTATCAACAAATGCAACAGCACACAGACTGCTGCACCAACAGCAGCATGGCAACACAATGTTTAATGCTCTTCCATTTAATTTTGCCTTACGCTGAGGAATTTTTGGCACCAGACTGAAGATGGCAATATCCTAAATAAGCACCAAATATTTTTTGATCATGAGCTCCAGAAGGTGGGACTGTCACTCACCACATGTCGGCATGGGGAACGCCTGGCTCCCAGGTTAGTGCCATCACACACCTGGCCCTACCACAAGGGAGACATGGGCACAGGCTTTGGTTTATGCCCAGCACTAGGAAAACAAAGGTGGAGGACAAGGAAAGGAAGAAAGGAAATTCCCAAGTCAGCTGTCCCTCAATTTCCAAGGAGCTCCTGGGTCCTTTTTGAAGCTTGCATGACCTTGCACTGAAGCAGCAGGAGGCTATCTGCCCTGGTGAGCTCCTAGAAGGGACCCCTGAAGGAAACAGCCCGATCAAGTCAAGGGCATGTTTATTGTAATGTCGTTAAAATCCCTGGGCCATGGTATGGGCTGCTTCTGTATATGGGCACAGAATGCAGTAAAGAGGAACATTAATTAATTATTTGACATGTGAGTGATTGTGCTGCCAGGCACTGCAGGCTTTAAAGCTTTCCTACAGCAATCCTCTAACTCCCCAGAGCAAGTTTTATGCGGGCATTTCCTCTCTTGAACTTGAAATGAGCTTCAGGAGCTACTCTGGGGTTAGTAATGATATGTGTTTTCACATGGTGGTGTAGTTCCAGTCAAGACTAGGGTGGGTTTTATGTTGGACATGCTATGAATCCTGAAGATCAACCATTCGCCCCAAAGACATTATCCTTTGTATTTGACTGTAAATTATGGGAAAAGGAACAGGGGCAAGGAACTGTCAAGATTTACAGAAGGTCAGTAGTGATATGAAAGCAGATCATGTATCTTTAACCCCTGACCAAAGCGTGATTATTAAAAGACTGACTATTTAAACATATGACTGTTATGAGTACCCTATAACTGCCAATATTTTTGCACACATTTTTCGAGTTTTCATTTAATATGTCTTTCAATGGTTGAATAGGTAAGATGTCACATTGGACATAAAAATAATAAAATCATTTATGTGTAATGTTTTTCAGCCACTAAAAAATATTCTTCCCTGCGTCTACCTAATGTTCCTGAAATTTCCCCCCCTTTTCAAATTCCAGGGAACAAAATAAGAATAAATTTGTATAATAACAAGCCTAATATTGTGGGACACAGAGTTCCACAATGTAAGATAAAATGCACCAGTGTAACCTTGTTTAAGTTGATAATGGAAAAGAAAGCACTAGGGAAACAAAAAAAACCCACAATTTCTTCACTTACAGCCAAATATCTAGCTTTCCTAATTTTAAACAAAAATTAATTCTGTTGACTTAAGCAAAGTTTCAATAAAATAAAGTAGCTACCTTATGGCTGAGGTACTTGATTTGATAGCAGCTCTCCAGCTCTTTATTCAGATTCAATTAGACCATGTCCATTTTAGTAAATGGTTTGGAGCCTCTAAACAAAGAAGATAAAAACATCTATATGGAAATACCGTGATGTGTTTTATTGAATTCAACCTGTTTCTCTTTTCAGTTACGGAAACCACAGACTCATTCAGGCAGCCATGGCCCGCTTCTCATTGCATGAATGAAATTTTTGAATTTACTGCAGATGATGGGACAAGGGAAAATTCCTGGAAAAAGACAGTGACTGGAAGTAAAGGGCTGTTGCCAGAATAAATAATCTTGCCTGCAGTGCATCTCATGCCTGCAGAGGGCTGTGCCTGGGGCTGGGGGCTGTGCTGGCAGCCCATGTCCAGCCTGGGAACATGGCCCCAGGCACCAGAGACTGGGGCAGCCCAAACTCCCATTCCTGGATCTGCTGCCAACCTGCTATATCAGCTCAGGCATTGTGAGTGACAGGGTTACTCCTCTGGAAAAGGAGCGCATAGACATTTCTTAAATACTTATCAAAGCAAGCAGGGGTTTGGCTTGTTTTATAATTAGCAGCTCTTCAAAGCCTTTGCGAGATCTGGAATGCGAAAGTAAGTCTAGTGGCCTAAACATTGCAACTTAAGTTGCCAAAACCGTATAAATACATATATATATATCTTGTGCTATTTATCACATTTGCTGCCATGCATGTATACACTTATAAAATACCCTTTGTACACATACACATGGGAGATCATGTCAAAGGCAACTCAGTTTTCAACTAACTCATTTACAGCCACATGTCAAACAGAATTACTCCAAATAACATCATGTTTAAAAAATGTAAATGCATGTTTTGCGCATTAGGACGGATATTTTGAAACAACTGTCTTGTCTTGGTCATATTTCTCTACATTCAATTAGCAAATATTTTTATGTTTTACAGGAATATTCTGTCATGCCAATTTAAATATTTTTCATGTTGAATTGGATGAAAGATATAAAGCACTGAAAAAGGCCAAAAGATATACAATAACTTCTGAGATTCTACATCAAGCAGGAAATAGAAATAAGGGAAGATGGCATAACTGCTCGGTCACAACTGCCAAAAATTCACAAACATTAACAGTTCAAAATAGAATAACATTTGGTGGAAACTCATTTTATGGGAGCTGTAGTGACTCCTTTTACCATAGTGCAAATAGTTTCAAATCCTGTTTTCCAAGGAAAACTTCACAACTCTCAGCAGAACCTACACTGCCTTGTAGTATTTCTGTCAGAATGTTTATTAACCATGATAATATTCAAAATACAGAGAAACTTACTGTTTTTAACTTTCAGTATTCCACTAAATGTAGTTTGGCTTTCTCCACATTATGTTTCTTGTCCCAACACCATAAAGTGCCTACTTTCCTTGAATGTTAAATCCAATGCTCATCTGTGTTTATTATGAATGACATCTCAGACATTTTTTTGCCTGCTTGTTGGCCTTTAATTAAGTGGGCACTTTACAGACAAGCAAACTGACATACCGATTCAGATAGTTTTCTAGTAATTTTCATGCTTTTTAAATTTTTTTTATTTTTTAAATAATATTCCCCTTTTTTTTTGTACTAGGTTCCTATTTTTTTCAGTGTGCTGAATTAGATACGACAATTGCATGTGGCCCATAAAATTGGCAAGATAGCAGTGAATAGCTTTGTGGCTAGTGCTACTTCTTTCATTAGGAGACCAAATGAAGAAATTAATTCACATTAAGCTTTCAAGAAAGAAGAGAGATGGGCATTGCAACATCCAGATTCTGTCTCAATGAAAGTGAACCAAGCAGAAACAAACCTGATAGTAGGAGAAAAACACAGGTGCAAAGGGATAAGAATGTATTTGTTGAACAACTGTGTAAACGCATTGTCTGTCCCAGGGTGACAGACTAGAGAGGACCTAAACAGAGATATACAAATTTCTCTCACTATTGTAGTGGTGTCGAGGTATTTTTTTATTTCTTCAACTAGTAACTCCTGATTTTATTTTAAGCCACAGACAGGAAAGAACCACTAAAACAAGCCCTTTTAAAGGCTGCTGCTGACAGCAACTCTGTCTTAAGAAGAATTTGGCACCTTTAGCTTTCCAGACAACTTCACATTTTCATTTGACTTATCGAGGTCATCTTAACACCACTCAGTTTTGTAGGTACTTGATCCTGTCATCAAGGCAATGTATCACAAAGTGAACTCTCTGCAGACGCTTCCACTCTGCTGCTGTCCTGCACTGCAAAACACTGGACCTAACAGTTCAGGAAACCTCCCTTCCATCCTATGGCACTCATCCAGTAGCATCCAAGTAATTGAACTGCAATAATTAGTGGTATACTAATGCAAATGTCACATTATTCCATTTTTTTTTTTTTATTATGGCAAAACTGAGCTAGGAATCTCAGAATCCCTGTCAGTCTATCCTTTAAAATATACACAATAAGTATATCCCCATCTCACTGATTGATTTACTCCATAAATATGAATAAGCACAGTTTTTGCATACAAGGGTTAAAAGTATTGACTGTTTTTTTCTGAAAAATATTAAAACTGAAACACCAGAATAACATCTTTAAATATTAATGTGGCCACTAAAAATTGTATAGCAATATACAGCTATATAACATTTATGATTTTATATGTATCTTTTTCTGGCTAATGTGCAAGATTAATGCTAACTAAAATTGTATTAAGTTTCTTTGATTTAACATTCATAAAACACAGTCAAAACAAAAAAAAAGCTTTATACCAGTATTTCTATTACTAGTTCATAGCATTTGCAAGATGGGAATTGACCCTTGCATAGGGTCAGCTACAGCACTGGTATTTAAATTCAGTGCTCTGAAGGAGACAGGGGTTGAACCTGTCAACAATATCAGTACCACCTTCATTTCATGTTCTAAGAACAGAAACACCAAGAAATAAATTCACCAACACATATACAACAATAATCAGTCCTGGAATGAACCAGAAGATTTTTTCCATTGAAAGTAACATTTTCACCAAACCAAAAACTCAAACAATTTACTTGCTTTTAATAAATTCCACACTGGCTACTGTGAAGCAGCATTGCTAGAAATTGGCTCACTTATGGATTCAGCCAAAAGAACTCAAAATAAGTTACTACATCCTGACCCTAAGCATGAACCTCTGTTTTTCTTAAGCCTCTGCACCATCACACTTTTGGTACATTAATGAAGATGGGAAGAGTTGCCTCACTGTCTGTTGAATTACTGGTACATTGCTCAGAAATGCACCCTTGGTGTCAGTGGGATATGGTATGGCTGTAAGTACCCTACAACAGTGTCCAGGTGGCTGGAAGCTCTTTAAACCATCAAATGAATACATATGTTCCTGCACAGCAATCATATACCCCCAAATGAACACATTGTGTTCTAACAAAAAAAAAAAAAAAAACCTTAAAAAAATTTGCAGCAACAGGGTTTTTTGCTCTTTCTATTGCCCATTTTGAGAATTTTTCCGTGGTAACTTGCTCTTCTTCTCTCAGTCAATATGATGCATCCTGTTTCAATTCAGCAGATGTTTCCTCTTATTCTTTTCTCTAAGATTCATTATTTATTCTACATTAATGTGTACTGCTTTACATCTGCCATCTGCTAACCTAGGCACATAAAATCCTTTTATACTCCTCTGCAAGGTCCCTCAAAACTCACTGCTTCTAGCCGAGCTCATCCACCTTTTAGGGAAAAATCCTGGAACCACTGCCCAGGCTGGGAAGCCCTATGCCTGCAAGCAATCAAACCTGCTTGCATTAGCCCCAAGGACAACTCATCATTACTAGGGGTTTCAAACCTGCCCACTAAGGACAGCATTACTCTGATGCTTACCTTCACTATTTCTCAGACAAAATGAAATGGAGCAGCACAGCTGGGAGAAATACTCATATATGTCAGAACCACCAGTACAATAGGAATATGAATAGCATTAATGTCCAGATGGATAGTGCACTTGAACATTTCTAGCTTATTTTAAAAACGTCTCACGTTGTGGCTTGTCTGGATTCTAAGTTTCATGAACCTGAAGCAACATAAAGGTATGGATCTGTACTCTGATAATTATTTAAATGCAAAATACAGAAGCAGTCCCACCAGCAGAGAATGGCACAGAGAGACTCTTTCACTGATTTCTGAGTACCCTAATCACTTAATTCCTAAAGCACTTAGAGTAGGTGGGTTGAAATTCTCTCTGGAAAAGGAAAGCATTTTACCAAAACCTCACTTCCAGTGTAAGGACTTTAATCACTGTGTTCATGAAGTGACATTTAAGATAAACCACGCTCCTCTGCATTCCTCTGTTATATAGCAAAACCTGCAGATGCCAGAGGATCATCTCACCATCAGCTATCCTATTTTCTGGCTTCCCCCCAGCAGCCCTCCCTGCATTTCAACAGCTATACCTCCCATCTGCACCCAGAACATCTGGATACCAATTTTTGGTGGCTCCTGTTGTCATGATTCATCTTCTGGACTTTTGAGGGAGAGAGGTAGGGAGGGTGGCCAGTACTCATGACACCTCCATGTTGTGTTTGTTCCAAGTGTTAGCTAGGAAGACACAGATAGGGAGCCTCCAGAAACCTGGCCTCACTTTCCAATTCATCAAGTCTATTAAGCAGCTTCCCCTGCAGCTTGTCATCTCATAAGATCTAACTCTGAATGCAGGAGTTCCTCCAAGGCTGAGAAGTAGCTTCTCCTTAGGAAGACAGCCCTACAACTACCAGCTACTTCTTGCCAGACCTTCAGAGCATCTCCAGTCATTGTACGGCACTGAATGTCAGCACACTCCAGAGCTTCACGAAATCAAACATAACAAGAAAGAGGTTATCGCCTCCTGCTATTATAATTTGAACCACTTAATGCTTCTCTCAAGGGGATGAAGCAACAAGGAACAGTCAGTGAGTTCATCAGATGAAGAGTAACATGCACCTCATTAAAAAACAGTAGCTTTCCTGCCATCCAGGTGGTATCACTAGAACCACCAAATGGAGGGAAACTGCAGTCTTTGAGAAGACCTGGGAGCTCTCATCACTAACAGCTCCTCAGGAACAAACTCCACATTTGGCCTGGACCCATGACTGCATATTGCTTCGTAACAGGGTGAAAAATGTCAGAGATGGGTTTTTCCACAGCAATTCCAGGCAGTAGGTCTACAGTCCTCACTGATTCTGGAGAAATAATATTTTTGGACTTACTGCATTTCAAAGTAAAAAAAACAGATCTGTGCATTGTATCAAAGGATAAGGACTCAGAGCAAGTTCCAAATCTTACCCGCCTACTTTTCAAGAGACTCTGTTATATACGCAGTTAAGCAGAACACAGATGCACATACGAAGACCAGGGAAAAGAAATGGCACTAAATAAACCTTAGCATAGGAGGGAAAGTATTGATATTAAAGGCCAGAACTGACATAAGTAGCGAAATATCTTTTCGTATGAGGCAAGGTTTATCTCCTAAGCGATCAGGCATAAAAACCTGCTTAAAAACATGTAACAGAGAGGTATGACAATCTGTAGAACTTTCTGTCATCAACCAGAGCACTTTGTCTCTTTCCAAACAGAACCTGGGAAAAGTCTGCTTCTATCTATCAACTTTCCAGAGTAATCTATTAACCAGTGAGATGAAGACAAGCACTCGTATTTCTTCTCTTCATATTCACTGAATGCTCCACTTTAATTGAAGATGCCTTGGATAAAATAGAAGTTTGAAGTTTGTCATTGAAATTAAACTACATTTCAACCATAGGCCACAAAGAATGAGTGATTAAATTAGTATTTAATTCCAAGCCATGCTATAGACCTGTGCACATTATCAGAAAATGAGCATACTGTAGAAAAAGTTGCTTTTCACTAAGTAATATTGTATGTAATTTTCTAAAAATTGAGTCTCTAGAGAAGTTAAACATTACCTTCTTTTCTCGCCACCAAATGAAAATTAAACCTTCAGTTTTACCCAGCTATCTGAATTAGTTTATCTACAATTTTGCACCATTCAGG
Organism: Sclerurus mexicanus; assembly: GCA_013396755.1. Taxonomy (NCBI): domain Eukaryota; kingdom Metazoa; phylum Chordata; class Aves; order Passeriformes; family Furnariidae; genus Sclerurus; species Sclerurus mexicanus. The sequence continues at coordinate 170,734 of VWZF01001941.1, read as the reverse complement.
TAGATGCAATCATCAAAAAGAAATAAAGACACAATATGTTTATCCCAAGAAACAAGCCACCCACTCATCCCTTGCTAGCAGCCACATGCCCCCAGGCTGTCCTCCTCAGCCATGTGGCTCTCTGGGGACATGGTTAGTGTCTGCGTTCGAAGTAACCTTGCAGGAAGAAAAAAGGGGAATGGAGAAGGACTGCCTCTCTCAACATCCAAGAATGTTTGCTTAGAGCTGTCTAGTCCAAACGGTACGACTGTTCTTTTACCAAAGATGCAAAACCAGTTTTAACTCACACAACACTTTATCTCAGCAGACAACTTTCTGGCATATAACCTGTGAGGCCTTCATTCCTAGCCTTGCCAAAAGGAATCCCCACTCCCCTAACAATTACATTTACAGGCACACATGATTTATGTTAGAAGTGCAGCACCTGAGTAGAAAAAGAAACATTTATAGACTACTTCTGAAAAACTTCAGACAGAAGCAAAAAAGGCTCTGCCTCTCAGTGCAGCAAATAACTGTGAACACCTGTTTCAAGAATTTGAACAAAACCAGGTATTTTTGATACAAACTTCAAATATATTTTATACAACACAGGAAAGATAGATGCCTTCGCAATACAAAGGATTCTGAGGGAAGCTTTGTAGAACCTGAAAGTGTTTGTTAATGTCGAAAGTACAGAGAAAATTACTTGCATATCACCTACAACCAGCCCTTCATCCATGGAGCACGGGCTTCCAGAAGCTTTTTACTCCATCATCCAAAATGCAGAAACACAAATTAAGTTCTTCAGAGGTCTTGGTAGGACTTGAAATATCTGATTTAAATGGTCAAGTGTTTTCCAAACAATAAATAGACAGAAACATTTCAGGAGTATGTGGCAGGGGGAAATGATAGCTTTGGGGCACAAAATAAGTACAGGCACAGCAACTGGCAGGTGTACCAGAGGCAGATGGAGATTTAAGAGTAAGCTATGGCAGAGAATTCTACAGAGGCAGTAGGAGAGTGACTTTTTCAGACACTTCAAACACCAGAATAGACTGTCCTCCAGCTTGGAAACTCTTGAACACATGACTCAGTTAAAGCCTAGCTCCTGCTCCATAAAAGCGTCAGCAACAGAAGTTCAGCACTGCCATGCTGCAAAGCTGGTGAGCTGTGAGGGAAGCCCAGGGCTCAGCTTGCACTGCTCTTACCAGCCTGGAAAGCAAAGCCAGAGGCAGACACAAAATTCTCCTTCCACCTCCATCATCACAAAAAGAGAGGCAATGGCAAAAGGATGCAAGTCTAGACCCCTAAAATGAGGAAGTGGCCCTCAGTTAGAGTGCACATGTTGAGGGAATTGATCGTCAGATGAATTTGGAGTGTAACCTCTCTGAGGGGGTGGGCAGAACAGTACTGCAGCACCCCCAGTAACTGTGAAGCAGTAATGGCTCAGCACTGTCCTGAGACAACCACTTGTTATTTAGAAAGAATAATTCTTTTCCTCCTGGAAAGCAGCAATTGCTTTCTTTTGCTTTAGAATAGGCAGGATATTAGACAAATTAAAACTATTCTAATGTAGTTACAGAACATTTATGGTTTAATTGCTATGTCAAGAAACATAAAGGAAGGTTGCTAAAGAAGCGTTATCTGTGCTGTGCTCTTAGACGTCTAATTTTACACCTCTGCTTTGCCTCTTGCTCATAACCTGATGCAGGGTAAGTTAGGCTAGTATTTGTATCACTGAATGCATAAAGGACCATGAAAAAGGCACACAGGGACCCCAAACCAATTTTGCCATGGGACACTTAACTTCAATATTCCTTGAATTGTTATGATTTTTAACTGTATAACCTTAGAGTTGCATTAGTGCAATTTCCTGCTTTGAAATATGTAGTCATTTTATACAATTTAGCATGTCTTCTTGTAGACATCATTTTTATCATTCTTCAGGTGGCCCATCCCTCCCAGCCTTCAAGCATCAACATCTCACAATGAGTGCTTATTTGACAGGCTGCTTTGTTCCTTATTCAGATTTATCATTTCACAAGCACTGAGCCCCAAGGCACCATCTCTGCCACATACCCATTTACTCATGATCTACAAGAACTTGTAAAGCCTTGCCTGGCATGCAAGGGAACACAGCAATTGTTCACGTACGTTCAACAGTGGAAAGGAGAACTCACTCATTTCTTTCCTTTTTTTTTAGTCTGATCTACAACTTGCACCAAACATTTTTAATGGGCTAAGACTAGAGTTATCATAATTAACATTATAAATTTTAAGGGTTGTATCATGATTACAGTTGCACATGATAAAAAAGTTAGTTTCTAACAGATGTTTCTCAACATGGTAGACTTTGCCAAAAATAACACCTGGGCATCACAAACTAGCATTTACAAATGTACTTGGAAGTTTTCCAGAAGATGAAGCTTTACTGAAGTATAAATAAATAAAGGTCTTTTTTCCTTCATCATCTCATTCTGCTTTGGAAACTTGTATTGCTCATCGTGAGCAGAACAGATCAACTAAGATATACATAAATGCAGACTGGGGCCATAACACACAATGTTTATGAGGTGGGTTTTTTTAAAGTTTATACATAATTTGAGAGGGAAAAAAGAAAGAATGAAAGAGCCGGGAACAACCCAGTCTCAACATACCTGCAACTGGTAGAGTACTGGGTAAAGATAGGTGAGAATTCTGTCACCAAAACTTTCAGTGGAGGATATCAACATGCTGACATCCTTCTAGTACCATAAAACTGCCTTTTAAATTGTCATAATTCATCAGAAATAGGGAATTGTGTATAAGATGGGGTAGCAAGGACAGAGTTGTCACTGTACAGATCCATGGGAATTTAATACATTTTCTCATTTGTTTGCTCTCCATCAGCTCACAGGACATTGCCATGACCTGCTAAGGGAAAGCACAGCAGTTCTAGAGCTGTATCTTAGTTCATCATGTACATACTCTACCACAAAGGGCTCAGCATGCTACACAGAGCCATTAACAGTAACTTCTGTCCAGTTAGATGAAGTTCAGAAGCTCCTCTAGAGTCAGTTCAATTTTACAGTACATGTGTATATACATATATATATGTGTGTGTGTGGGTGGGTTTATGCTGTAGGTTGTGCCTTTTTCAAAACACACTTTACAGAGCAGTAATACTTACTTATTGTTGGATAAATCACTGGATTTGAATGCAGTGACATATAAACAGGACAAGAGAAGGATAGTTTTACATGGAAAAAATGTCTTTTTGAAAACATTGCTCTTTTGGGTGCAAATCACATTTTTTAGAAGCAGTAGATGGAGACTCTTTGGAAGAGCTCACTCAAATGAGATTTAATGGGATGGAGTTAGCTATCATGGAGAATATGAAAAAGCATATTGGGGCAAAGACAGACATTTGTAAGCAACATTAAAGGGTTTAACCAGCTGAACCATGATACTAACACAACGTAACAATCCCTTTTCATGCATACTTCATTCACAGTTTGCCCCATGTTATTGCAGCCCTCAACTTCCAAAACTCCTTCACTCCCTCACTACAGAAATACCACATCAAGAAATGTGTGGCAGCTCATCTTCTCCCATCTCCTGGGTCACACTACTGCCATCTCCAAACTCTCTGACTTCCCTCATTATTGTCACTAAGATAAAGTTGTTACTTATCAGAGACAGAGGGGGAAATCAGAGATGAGCACACCAGCCCCATCTCCCAGCCCTGTTATCCAGCTGCCTCTGGGCTTTCACCTCAGTGACCAACTTGGTGGTGAAATGTTCCTGCCCCGAGCCAAGGCCAAACACAGCAGGGACATGCGAGATGGCTGGTGGCAGGGCTGGGAGGTGAGGGAAGATGCTGCAGATGTGCCGACCAATAGGTCTTTTTTTTGCAGCAGAGGATCGCAGAGGATCCTGAGACCACCTCAAAGCGAATTAGAAGCACCAACTGGATCTAGACTGTCTAGATGGTTTTCCTCCAAGTTTTATAACTTGTTCAGCTTGTTTTGTCCACTTGCAATCATTACTTATTTATTATATATAGACTGTCAAATATAGGGCCCTTGTGGAGTGGAAAAAAGGGTTTTGTACTGCTGACTGACCTACATTCCCATGAATAAAGTTTCTCTTCCTTTCAAGTTGGTTATAGTTGCAAGAAATATCCACAAAGTATACTGTGTTTTGGGAAATAAATGCAACTGATTCTCTATTCCCATACAGCTGGTAGTTTTTTCTGAGGCTGTTTTTACACAAGCGTTTTATTATTTTCAATTTAGTTCAAAAGTGGAGGCCATTATTTGCTGAGAAATTCCCTTCATAATCTGAATTTAAATAAACTAATAGATCTGAAGAATAAGTAATGGTGGATATAATTTAGGCTACCTAAAGAAAAAAGTCTGCGCCAGGACCAGGAAAGCAGGATGCTCCCATGTTATTGCTGTACTGCTGGGACACGAACCATCTCTCCATCCATGAATATGGTGCTCTGATACTGCCAGGGCATCTTTTGTAGCCTGTCAACAAAGCTAGCAGTTCCTGGCCTGTGGCATTAAAAATATCCCTGTCCTGAAAAAATTACTTAACTCTTTGATCTTCTGGAATGCAGAAGCAGGAGAGTTGCTCTTAATGAGCAACCTTTAGTACCATGAGTATGTATACAAAGGTTGACTCTCTTGATGCTATTTTTGAAAGCATTAAGATAGAAGTTCAGAATATTGACTTAATAATTTTGTTTACTGAAGTCTGGTATAGGATTTGTGAAATGGAATGTTTAATTCTCTGGTTCACTTTTTTATATTTTGAAATGCAAGAATATTTGTTACGGATTCATTTGTACCAGAGTCTACCCGTAATTTATCCTACCTACATCATCCTTGAAAGGTTCTTAAGACACAAGTTTCTGGTCACTAGTCCAACAACATCCAAGTTGGACAGGGTAACACCTAAGAAATCATGACTTCGGTATCACTGAAGTCTCCATACACTCACTCATGAGATTGCATAAGACAGACCTGGTTTTCTCTAACGCGCAGTTGTGTTTACACCATAAGTTTCATCTGGAGGGCCAATGTGGGGAAATCCATCTATGCATTGTTTTTTTACTGCACATATTAAGCAAGTTTTAAAGAGGCAATAATGCTACTGGGGATATTTACAGTTTTTTATTTTCCTTAACTAAGGTATAAAAAACAGAAGCAATTTTACTCCTTCTTCCCAGTCACTCCCTATAATAATTTAGTTATTATCGTGCTTCAAACTACCCATTTTTTTGCAGGCCTAACATCATTATTCCTTTTTTATTATTATTTGAAACCACATCCCTTTTCTTCCTCTGCCACTATATAATCCTTTTCCCCTGTCTATCACAATTCTTATGTGCTACTTTCTCACTTCAACTGAAATTAAAGTGTTTCCTAAAAATACATTTCTCTCCTAAGCTGTTTAGTCACAGGCTACTATAAAGAGAAAATGATTGCAAATTAATTGAACAAAACTTTATCACCACAGACCCAATCTCTGATCTGGCCTCTCTTTGTTTGGAGATGGACAAAAATCATGCAAACCACATCTCTATAAAACAATCTTATTTTTTTCTGCTTAGATTTTTGTCAGAGTGATATCCTGACATGTTATCTAGCTAAAATATTATTTGAGAACCTGATCCTAGCTTTGCTCATACACCACTACCCAACAGAATATATTTACATGATACTCTTTTAAGTTAATATTATTTATAAAAAGTAAGCACCTGCAACTGATAAAATGTAAACTTTAACATGAAAATAATTTTTGCAGTTCTTGGTTAATGATTATGAAATTTTATTGCTGAGACTTTAGAAATCAGCAAAATCATCATATTGCTCACACACCCTAAGGGAAAAATACACATCCTGAGAATGATCTGCACATCAGGGTCAACTATTTCAACTAATACATTATCAGTTCAGATGGGCACAGTATCTAAGTGTCATTTCAAAATTTGATGCTTCAAACTACTTCTTTTGGTCATTTGTATATTTCCCTACACTATAAATGTTTCACAACTGAGAGAGAAGTTTTATAGCAAGTAATCTTACCCTCAGCTATAAAATTACTTTTTATTTCACTGAATCACAAAAGAAATAACTTTGATTCTACTACACTCATCGCTGGCTGCTGGACAAGCATGGAGGCACACACATTTCATTTGTTTCTCTCTTTGATGTTGATTTTAGTGTCTGTGGGCATCAGTGCAGGAAAATGAGAAGCATCTGCAGAGTAGGGACACCCATTCTGTGCTGCTGCTTCTCTTTTTGACTTCTTCCAGTTTAAAAGAAATGTTCCAGCGCCACTCACTCCTTTACTTGTCATGACGTAGGCAAGAAAGGCCAAGTAAGACTGCCCTCATATGGCAACAAAATAGTTAATAATAGGAAAATGCAAACCATTTTCCTGCACGCTCTCAGCATACACTGGTGAGAACAGAGGACATGAGACAAAACAGGCTGAGTGCAATTCAAATCATGCCCGTTCTCCAGCACTGGTACAAATTCCACTGAAAATCCTTTTTCTCATCTGCCATTTACCCCTTTCCCTTCCTTCCCACACATATGTGTGACAACATTCCCAAGGTCAAGACAAAAGACATAACCAGCAACTTCCTTGATAAACATTGGAGAAGTCAGGAATATGAGTTAAGAAATGTCTCCAAGATGTGCTTCACTGGACTAACCCCTAAATAAAAAAAACATTTAAAAAGAGGAAAGATCCCCGTAGGCCTTGCAGGCAGGACATCCGGGGAGGGGAAAGCAAGGAGACAGCGTGGCCTGCCGGGGGATGTCTGCTGGCACCGTCACATGGGATTTCATAGACTAAGCCAGCGACTTAAAGGAAATATTTAAGGATAGACTGGAGGTGGCACCTAGTGCGATGGTCTAGTTGACATGGTGGTGTCCAATCATAGGTTGGATTTGATGGCCTCAGAGGTCTTTTCCAACCTAATTGATTCAGTGTCATCCTATTTAAAAAGCTCTGGATAGCACCAGTTGAAGCACTGTGTGCTGTGAGCGATGACCAATAACTTTCTGATGAGAGAGGGGAAGCCACAAAGTCATCACATGCCACGATCTCTCCTGAGAGCTTGGGGGTAGCAGAAAGAAAAAGTGGCAAGGTAATAAAATATAAGGTAAAATTTAAAACCTACTCAAGTTGTATGACAGACTAATTCACTCATTATCCAGAACTACCTAATCTCTTGGGCACTAAAAGTCAATAGGTGACTCCTTACTTAATGTTTCCACGAAAAGTTCCTTGTGCATTACCTTAATGAGGTAATTAATGCTGACTGCTGAAGTCTCAGCAATAAAATTTCATCATCATTAACCAAGGATTGCAAAAATTATTTTCATGTTAAGGTTTACATTTTATCAGTTGTAGGTGCTTACTTTTTATAAATAATATTAACTTAAAAGAGTATCATGTAAATATATTTTACTGGGCAGTGGTGTATGAGTAAAGCTAGCATCAGGTTATCAAATAATTTTTTAGCTAGACACATATGTTTATGGTAGACAGGCATCTGCTAATCAGCTGTGCTCCAAGACATGTAGGCTCCAACAAGCAGCTTAAGTCAGTTAAAAATACTGAAAAATGAGATGTGGCCAATGTTGCAGTAGTGGCAGCAATGGTGGAAGCACATGTATGCACTTTATACTTTTAACTACTGAATAAGCATTTTAAAAGCAAGAACTAGCTTGGAAACAGGGACCAATAAACACTCCAATCTTGGCTGCAGAGTGACCTCAACTCAAAGAATGGACAGTGCTTACAACCTCACTCTCCCTTGTCTCACACAAGACATGGCAGGCTGACATTCATCTAAGTTAAACTGTATGGACCACTCCCCTGGGACGTTTGTTCTCCTTATACAACTAACATACCAAGGCAAACACCTAAGGCAAGCAGGCAGGACTCCTGTTTCATGTCTCCAGAGATGCAGGTCTCCAACAACTGCCAGGCAATGCAGGTAGTTACAGGTAGTTATGCTAGGCTGGAGGAGAGAGGATCACACTTCTGGAAAAGCCATCTAAAATTTTGGTGAGGCAGTGCCTAGATGAGACAGCTAAATAAAAGACTAGATGCCATCCCAAACAGTGCCCATGCAGTCCCAGGAGAGCTGAATCACAACAGCTGTGCATCACCCATATCTTAAGCTTTATCTATTTTAACATCTGGAACAGATGTTAGTGTTATTTATTCCTGCTAACTTAAAATGAATGTGTGCTATACCATAATGCTCTTGCTGGGAAATCAGCTTTTTTGATGTACATTTTTAAATGTGAAATAAAGCTGAGGGCCTCTGAACTAGTTTAGCCACAGAAACTGACTGCTTGCATTCTTTTCTAGGTCACTAAGAATATTAATTAGGAATCCCATAAACATAAAACACTGAAGTTTTTTAGTGCAAATTTTGGACTGAGTTTTCAGAGCAAAAGCATATAATTAGTTAACTGAACGAAGATTTTGAAACTCCTGCTGAGAATGAGATATATAATTTAAAAATACAGTGAAAAGAGGAAAGTAAAATTGTTTAGATTTTCATATCCCTACTCACCCCACACTTTATGAACTTCAGTGAGCCACAGCTGTCTTCTATGTTAAAAGACAGACAAATTTATAAGACCAGTCCTCAAAAGATGCTGAATGGCTCAGTTCTATTTTTGTCACCTGTCAGACTCAGAGTCTGGCCCAGGCAATTTCACTTAGAAAATTAAAATGTGTATAATATTTGAACAGGCAGATGCAAGGTGCAATGTTAGCCAGTGAATGGCACTCACCTTCCAGTGTTCTCTATCAAACCGTGTTCTTGTGACAGTAGAGTGAATCCTGTTACCAGTACAGGTAATAATGGGGTCTCTTCCAAGGAACCAGTTGCAACTCTGATCTCCTGAGATGCTCTACATCAAGCAGCTTTACCACAGGGCACCAAATGTGCCAAAAATCCCTACAAATCACTAATAATAAAACTGTCACCAGCCCCAGGGATTCATGATGAGAACTTAATTCAGTGGGGTCTTAAGAATTCAAATTTGGAAAGGTTTCAACCACTCAGTCCCTGACACACAAAACTTTTTCATGGCTTTAATTTTCTTATGTTCACAAAAATGAACACTTCATATGACCTAACTTTTGCTACCTGCTGGCAGGTTAGCATCAGATATGACAAAATAAAGTGTAAAATATTTTTATTAGTATTTTTGCATTGCTTAATACTTACTGTATTTTCACAGTACTTTCTTTTTCTCAGAAAATAACAGATTAATTGCATGTCTTTGTAAGTTATAGAAATAGATAACATCTGGTATATGAGATGACTAAACAGTTTGAAAGCAAAACATGCAAAATCCCAATTCAGTAAGTTGTTTAAAAGTGGTCCTTCAGCTTTAAATGAAAGTGCTGGAACAGACTAAAATTTATGTTCTTAAACACTTGCTAAATCAGGCTTACCTGATAAAATTTACTATCTCTACTATCAGAGATGTTCTTGCCATCAGTTTAAAAGCATAACTGAGATTTCAAACTCCAGCCTTTAACTGTGCCAAAATACAGACCACTGGTGACCCAGTCAGAATGTTTCAGAAGTGCAACTGAAAAAGCTGTGTCATTGCTAGGGAGGTTTTTTACAAGATTTATGATAATAATGAAAGCTCATGCCATCTTTTTTCATTCCTTTTATTTATATTCCTTTTCCTAGAGATGAGATAAGCAGCAGCTCATGTAGAGTGGGCTGTTGGCATAGACTAGAAGATGCTGCTGCAGCTGATGCACATGATCGAACAGATACTGCTATTTTTTCCCCTCTCCTTTTTTTAAGAGACATTTTTCTGATACTGTTTCACAACACCAAATCAGAAAGATGTAAACATGAATAGCTGGTACCTATATTCTAATTAAGTCATTAATAGCATGAACTAGATATCAATCCAGTCATGAAGTACTTTCTGAAATTTAAGAGCACTTCAAGAGTAGACTAGAGAAAGACCATTAATCTTTGTGGAGTATGTCTCTCTACATACTGCGGAAACATATCTTTAACAGTTGCATCAGCAATTTTTACTGAATTCTGCTACAGTGATATTAATCATATTTTTAAAAATACAGAAATAATATAACCACAGATATGGTCACAGACATAGACATAGATAGCCCCAGCCATCCAAGCAGTCATCACATAAGGTTACCAAATCTGGCCAAACACTTTCAAAGAAGTATGAAGCACTTTGCTTTAACTTCAAATCTTGCGTGTTCTTGCAAGTCTTATTCTGAAATATCACATAATCAGAAGCTTTTCTCTTCAAGAAGTAAAATAGCTGCTGTCCACCATCATCTGAATATTGTGAACTGTTTCTTGTACTTGCATATGTGTCAGATACAAATATTTGCCTCCTGTACAGCCTAGTACAAATTATAGGCAATTCTGAACTGTACTTAAAAGTGAAAAATTATCACTTTATTTACATGCAAGTTTTAACCCTATACATTAGATATAAAAGTGCATGTAAATAATTATGAACAATATTTCTTCAGTAAGAATGGCCAGCTCCTAAGAACAAAAATGAGGATGCATAAAGCCTATAAAAAGAGTGGATTGGACTTGCTGAATTAGTCAGGAGTTTACTGAAGGCATGGAGCACAATAACACTGAACAATGTCTGTAGTATTTTATTGGTCCCCTAACTGTCTAAGCAAAGGAAATCCCATGCAAGGATCCCTATCTATTTCTCTCTCTCCCCCAAAAAAACCCACATGCACATTCACTCAGTGATTACTTTCTGATCTCCACCTTGTAACCAGAAGGAAAACCTACAGATGGGAAGTTCATTGCATCCAGGTTAAGCAGAGAGGCTCAAAGTTGGCTGAATTTCACTCTTTTTCTGAGGAAACACTCTTCCAGTTCCTCTACTCACCCTCTTTTTATTGCCAGCATCCTCTTTCAAGTCCTCGTTTGGACACTTCTCGTCAATGTTTTCCTTATGCCCTTCAGACTGTGATCAAAGGCCCTGCTGCATCCCCTTTGTAGAGAGGAGTCATTGCTCTCTCTGCTGCTGCTGACAGCAATGACTGTGGATGCCTCTGCAGCACTGAGAAGGCATCAGGAAAGTTGAGGAGAGAGAAGAGGATTCACTGTTTAAAAAATCGCTGAAAAATAATACGTTTTAGATACCACTACTGCTTTTTCCCTAGCCTTATTGTACTTATTCATAAAAGTCAATAGTCTATAGAGAAAGATCTGCTGAAGCCAAGAACAGTGTAAATAATAACTAAAAAAAATCCCCAAAACAAACTCCTGCTTTTTCTCTGGAGGCATCCTATCTGTTGTCACATTCAAATACCAGTTTTTAAACACAGCCTTAAAAGTTCATTTTTACTTCTGCTGCTTGCTGTGCCTTTGCTTGCTGCCACAGAGTAGCTCCCCAGTCTCCCACTCAAAGCTGGCCTGTGGTACTGGAGCTCAGCTCAAGAGGAGGTGGCTTGGCAAGCATCTGCCTTGCTGCTGAAACTGGGGTAGCTCCCCAGCGAGAACAAAAAAGAACAAAGGAGTCTGTAATGCTACAAGAGGACTACAAGGAAACACAGGAAGGAGCTCATTCTTATGTGGGAAGAAAAAGAAATGTTTCTGATCCAAACACTGAATTAACATTATTAAGCAGTTTCTTTGTTGCAGCACAGCAGTCAGAGCAGCAACACAAACAGGCCCCAAGAGATGCAGGCAATACATATCTTGCACGCACACACACACAAAAATACATAAAACTTACCAGTGCTACTTTGGGCTTCTTTTGGAAACAGACAAATAACAAGAAGTACTACCAATTAGACTTTTAAAAGAGCATAAATAACTCATGTGTCCAGACTCCACAAAGTTTCACTGAAGTTAACTGCCTTACTTCTCTTGAGGCTTCTGTAACCTATACAGTTACTCAAAAACTTACTGGAGATTAGACAAATGAATAAGTGAGAACAATTCAGAAACACTCAAAAAAATCAAATCATTAACATCTTTAGCTCTACCTTGAGATATTGAAAACAAAATACTGCTGAAATTCAGAGCTGATGTGGAAGCTCTACATATTGCGTACTCACATGTCAGGGCTTTGGCAAGCAGAAGGTGCACCAGAAAGCTGTTCCTACTCACATCACTTATTAATCAACCAGATTCATATGAGTATGAGAAACCATCCAGTGAGATGCAAAGTTCCTGAGACTGCATTTTGTCTTCTTCCTCAGCAAAAGAGGATGAATAACTGTAAAAACCTGCCATTCCCCCTCCTGTTTCTACCACCAGCATTAGGACTTTGCGAATGAAGACTTAGTGTGTATAGATTTAATCTCCACTGGGCATTTGCTTTATTCCCCTGACTGTTCTTACAAAGCAGACACAGTGAAAGTGACTGCTGACTCCTCTGTCTGGGCATTAGCACGGAGGCAGCAGCGACCAGGTCAACAGACACAAGTTATGCACCAGCAAACTATTGTGCCACTTCCAGCATGAGGCCACTTAAACTGCATCTGCTAATCCCATAGTTTTGCATGCCTGACCCAGACAAAGCAGGCAAGGCTGCACCTAAATACCCCCCTTCCCTTTAGATATAAAGGGGACTTTCCTTTCTAACCCCAGGGATTGGGGTCTGTTGTGCAGCTTCATTTGATGCTGTCTTGTTTTTCTTTCTGAGAAAATCAGTGCTTACAATGTGCCAAATACGCTTCCCCCATTAAGTACAAGGGAGATTAAAAAAACTGAAATGGTCAAAATATGCTCTCATCCCCATTGAATAAGGGCTTCCAGTGCTGCACAGAAAGCACAGCTGGTGAGGGTGACTTCCCCTGCACCCCCTCCCCTGGACATTCCTGACAGCTAGGGTATATTAAACATTTTAAATTATTAAAACCTCTGGGCACCCTGCGGACAATACACGCTGCCTCCATACCTCATAGGTCATACACTTAAAATCCATAAAAAAGGCCAGTAACTTCTCAATGAAGATATTCCAAATATCCAATAAAAATGAAAGATTGTGGGATGGCATCCAGAATGCTCCTTGTCCTCAGGGAGGCAAGGTCAGCATGGGCCTTCCCTCCCTAAATACACTGTGCTTTCATAACTCTCATTTAGGTAGACTATATGAAATCAACCGCTTATGAGATTTAAAACCCTCATTTCTTCTTAACCAAAACCATAAGTGGAGGAGAGACACAAAAAGGTCTTACTAGTGAATGATACAGGCACTCACAGATCACAATATATGCAGTTTTTATTCTTAAAATGCTTAAAAATTAAGAATTGAATTAACTGGTCACAGTACTGACATCAATTAAGTGTCCAAACTCAGTTTCTAGATGCTACATGGAAGCACACACTCACCAAGTACACTGCTCTAGTTACCCTAGGATGCCTATATTCAGGGGATACCTAAATTCACCTAAAGCAATGCAATAGGATTATTTTAAAGTGTGGGGCTTTGAACAATTTCTAATACTATTACTCAGTCACACATGGAAATAAAGGGGACTTGCAGCAAGCTCGAACAGGGACACACAGTTCAGGCATGAGGCTGTACACACATGGCCATGCACATGGCTCCACGTATTAAATCTAATTTACACAAGATCCTACCCACGTAACATAAATATATAAAATCCTTTAAAAATAACTTGCTGTAGTTTCAAGTGGATAAGGCTGAGAAAGGTAAAGAGGTTTGTTCGACTAAGGTTCTCTTCTCCTCTTCCTTACTAACCAACATAACTTGTACCTTGCCATGGAGGAAGCTTACAGAAGACAATTTCAAAGGGGAACACAAGGACTATGGAAAAAAAGGGCACCATTATGCAGCTAATGCCTCACACTGGCACAAAGTCAGCAGCAGAAGACAGACATCCTTATGACAGCATTAATTCTCTCTGTACCCGTCCACCATCCTCCCCTCTAAAATATATGGCCACATACAGACGATAATCACAGGAGAAGGCACCAAAATATTTAGCAAATGTCATCAGTTCTATCAGTGTATCACAGAGGAGGCCGAAATCCACTGTGCAAGTTTGTCAGACTTTGTACATCTCAGGTGAGCCAACAGACAAGAAGGCAGAGGTGTGGTGTTTGCATCACCAACACACTGGGGAGAGGGTTAGGCAAAGATATTTCCCAAGACTAAGCCAACCACAACTGGTTAACGTACATTTGCAGCATCAAGAACTGGAAGGGGGGACTAACAGTGATACAAGGTTTGGCACTGAACAAAAATTAGTTGAATGGCTCATGGAAATACTGTGCATGTGTGCAAACTTGCCTTTTATATTCCTGTGTGGTTTGGCACAATTGTCCTACTTTCAAAACATTTCAGTCTTTGCTGAAACTTTTCCATATTCTAGGCTACCCTTACATAAACTGCAAATTTGTAGATGGCTTTGTGCCTTCCAAACTACTATTTTCACTAGCTTCTTGAATAGTAAGTCAATGCTTGCAGAAATTTGTCATTTAACAAGTTGTTTATTAATGAGAGGCCATCAAGGTTGATTAGTTGAAAAAAAAAATCAACAGTCTAGTTTAAATACATCAAGCACAGGAACTGAAGTGGCATGAATGCACATAAAATACTCTGGGGACTCACAGAGTAAGAAAAATCATAAAACTCTTAAATATCAGTTAGAATATGCAATGCACATTGCATCACACTACCATTACTTATGATTTGATAGTATCAGTAAAATGATTGGCATTTTATAAACATAAATAGAGAAACTTACCCTCAAAAAAATATTTGCACGTTGACCATAAAAAGAAGACAACAGAAGGGAAAAACAGATGAGATAAATAAGCAGGGATGATGGGAAATCACTACACTTCTACTTCACCACTTTAAGTATTTTGATATTGCATAAATTCAATTTAATTTATGTAGTAGACTGGCCCATGTACCTATATGATCTGTCCTCTGATTATGAAGGTGAGACTTCTTTTCCCCCGATACTGAGACAACATCTGTTGGAAACACCTGGAAATAACCAGTCAGACTCATCAGAGGGCTGACACGAGGCAAAGCAGTCCCCAAACCATAAGAGCACTGCAGTCTAAAGTGTCAGTGTCCAATGGTACCAACATCATCTAGGTGCATGATATTATCCTGGCATGCATAACACTGGCGAAGTATTCTGGTGAAAAGTTGTCCTTAAAAAACAAATACATATTTCTGTGAGGAAAAACTTGAGAAGCCAAAGAAAAGGAGAATGCTTCAGCCTGTTTGAAGGGTTTAGGAACTCAGATGACAGGATTCAGAACACAGCAGCTTGGTGCTTATCTTTTAACAAAGGTTGAAGGGACAAAAACCAAAACCAAAACAAACAAAAAAAACAACTCCCCCGTAAAAACAGAGGCCGGAGGCAGTACTTCAAACACAGACACCCCAAACCCCTACAGCTCCAAACACCAAAGAGGTTGAGATACCTAAGTTCTGCGACTGGGAGGAACTGGCCCTCGTGTTATTTTGGGACATGGTGTAGAAGGGGATTTTTACAAATACACATTACACAACCACTAACAGGACGCTGGCAGGAAGAAGTTGCTTAAGACTGCACTAATTACTACTGCAGCGGAGTGACAGTCTCAGAACTGCTATTCAAATCTCAGTTTCCTAAGCAGCTTTATAGTAAATATAAATATCCAGCACTATATCTTTAAAAATAATTTTGTATAAATGTGTTATTTAAACTTGTCTTAAAATAATTAATTAAAAAGACATAAGAAACTAATTGAAAATGGGCAATATAACTTGCATATAAATTGCAGACAATTCCAATCCAGATTTCAGGAAGATGAGATATTATCTGGCTTTTCCTTGTCTGATGCCTCCCTCTCACTAGAGCACATCAGAACCAATTGCATTATTTACAGTCCTCAGTATGAATCAAAGTCCAAAAGGTTTTCTATAACAGAGATAAAAGAACAGAGCACAGATATGATCCATCACACACAATGAAGTTTCAACCCTAGGCAGGACATCTGTCTGCTATGCTGCAACATGAAGCTTCCAAAGCCTCCAAAGTCTTTGAAGACTGATGTGGTAATTCAATTGGATGAAAAGGACCACATTTAATTTTTTATACAGCATACAAAGTGAGTTTATATTTCAGTTTTGGTTTATAAATGTTCAGTCATGAACATCTGAATCAGCAAAACAAGAAGGATGGTTCTCTACATCAACATGTTTTCTTTTTGTTTGCCATATTTATTATGGAGCACATTTATGAAATCCCTCTGTGGATTTCCCCTCTTTGTGGAATTCAGACCAGAAGTGAGGTAACAGTTAAGAAAGGTTCTAATGCAAAGGGATGAGTCACTCAAAGATTTCCCAAATATTTTTTGCCCTAGAGAAACCACTTGATGGGTGGAACATGGAGCTGGGCAACATCTACAATGCAGGGCTGGCATAAAGGCACAAAGAAAAGCTTCAAAGGTTGTGAGCGGCAGTGGGCACATCTTTGCATGTGTATGGGGACAGAAGGGGGAAGAGAGGATGGCAGCACACATTTTTCAGTCCATACTCTTCTTTTACTAGCATAGTGCGGACAGATTACAGAAGGGTGTTTCTCTGGACCTTAAGTGCTATTTGGGAAATGAGGACTACTTCAAATGGTTCCTGTTTTTGGCAAATAGTCCCACTACTTAATGAAAGGTCCCTTTTTATTACTGCATGCCCAAGAGACTACATAAAAAAGATGGGCAAACATTTTTAAGCAGGTTTTTTTGGATCCAATTTTCTACACCGTCACAGGCAAATAAAGGCAAACCACAATGTAAATTATTCTGGGGAAAAAAAGACAATTTCTAAGCTAGTAACAACATCAGCCTCAGCCAGTTAAGTATTGCCTTTAATAACACCTCATAAAACTGCATAACTTTAAAATCTTAAATGCCAGAGAGCAGACACAGCAATAAATATTGATGGTAGGGGCTGTTGCTATAGGACAACGTATTTGGCTTGTTTATTAATACCATACAAGTAAATGGCTGCTCTTCAAAACAGATTTCTGAGACTCTTTTAGTGATATTTCCTTGGACATCTGTGCCCTGGAAAAGGTACAGGCAGCAGGCATTTAATTCAGTGGAATGTCCACAAATACAGCCCAGAAGAACAATAATCTTCTGTGGTCATGGTATTATTTAAAAATTATGTCAACAGAAATTTGACATTGTCCCCTATGCAGAATATAGTGCTCCTGAAAACATGATCCTGAAAAATGTGCATCATGAAAATGCTTGTATTTATAAGCTAAAAAACGTACATAATTATTAACAGTGCTAAAACAAAAAATGATTCTGAATTACGCGAAGATGCATTAAGAATGCTGTTGGTTTACACTTACAGCATCAAATGGACCCTTTTTGTTCTGTCAAGGAGCCTGAAGGGCACCAGATTTGTCTATGAATACAGAAGCTTGCATGTGAACTCATTGCTACTGAGCACGGGCTAGGCTGAAATGGTCTTGCTACTCTCTCTGCTACCCTCTAGTGAACAAGGAAAAATAGCTTTAAGATCTAAGTGCCTTTGAATCTTAACCAAATTGAATTTTAATGAAATTATTAATCAATTTGGTTTTCCAGTTTCAGCCTAAAATACAGATCTCCCTCAAGGGCACTTTTCACAGTTTTTTTTTCCTGACTTTTCATTCCATAAGTTGAGAAGTTTAGGAATTCAAACGGCATTTAAACCCCATTTTAATTTGGGGGAGTGGTTGGACTAGTTGACCTTAAGGGTTTTTTTTTTTCTAAATACAGGACTTTGGTCTTTTCCCTCCAAGTTATATGCATTGTTTAGTAGTTCAGAGCACTTTTTTTTAAATTGTAACTTACTTTGAACCATGGTAAGTGTTTTGCTCATGGTGAGGAACTACTTGTCTTCTTTTTACAGAGAATAATGGGAATGGGGGATTCAGCAGAGAACCAAGCATTAGAGAAACTTACAGAATTTGCAGTAACTTGGTGTTCACCTCCAGATACAAGAAATGGGTATTTCACTGAACTACTTAAGAAAAGCAACATTCAGGACATATTGGGAAGGTTACTACGCTGTAACTGTTCGCTCTTCCTCTACACTGCTTCTAGTTCCTTTCTTGCCTCTTTCTGAGGATTAAACAGATGGTAAATAGAAACTAATGCCCGTGTAACTCACCATCTGGCTAATAGATGCATTTTTGCATAGGCTCATTAGCATGCTTGTTCCATCCCAAATCCTCCGTAACAGTTTTGTCTCCGTCTGTATCATCTTCATAATATAGTTAATAAATGCAAAATGCATATACGAAGTTATAGTTCATGTGGAACATAATCACAGCTTTTAACTAACCAAAGCATCAGAAATGGGACTAGACCCAACCCTCCTTAGCATCAGCTGCATTTACTGTCTGGTCCACTTTTTGATTATTATTATTTTATTCTCCCTGAATATTTGCCTTTAATTTACCACTGGTTCATTTTTTTACCTGAGATGCTCTCTGCAACAAAAAACAATGACTATCTTAATCTTTATAATCTTTATTTTACTTAGAGGGAAGGACAAATCATTAAAAAAATTGCATAAAAACCTAAGCTTGAATTATAGCTTGGCTGGCTTTGCCCATTATAATTACACTGAGATGCCTAAAAGCAGGAAGAATGACAGGGCTAAATTTGGTCTATTCAATAGCATTAGGCTGTTCATCAGGAACAGGTTGGGTTTTTTTTCTCCTTGACCAATCTTGTCACCATTTAATAACACTGGTCACAAAGTTCAAAACTGATTATTTAAGCTCAGCAAATTATTACTTAGAATCAACAGTGTCACAACAGACTAACAAAAAGATAAGCACAATGACAAAAATACACACAGGCCAGACAAAGTGGGATTCATCAACTGCCAAGTGGAAGTCAAGAACACCAGTACCATGCATTTCACTAACTAAGGATATGCTAGGGTCTCTCCTCAGGTATTTGTGAATCATCAACTTTAAGTGAAAATATTCAGAGGAGGGAAAAATCTACTAACGTTCACTAATATGTTATCTATAAGCATTTTAAAATAATTAGAGAAAATAGCAAAGAGCATGAAACTGTTAGGCCAAATACTGGGGGAATGACAGCAGAGCCAGTGGACTGAAGTCTGCACATGAGGAGGATGCTTCAGCAGCACAAGCACCAGCTGCTCTAGCCTGTCACTGCCCCACATAGCAGATGTGGTTCACAGGAACAGCATTTCAGCCATCCCAGACTCAGGATTGGTTTGACGTGGCTTCTAAGGCATGAAGGAAGAGAGGGAACCAGAAGGAGACAGACAAGTTTGTCATTGAACTGAAAGGAACAGAACTTCAGCATTAGATTTCTGTTCGTTTGGGTAGCCATGTGACTTGAAGCTAATGGAAGGGGAAGAATAGAGTGGAAGAAGCAATAATGGAGAAGAAAGAAGAAGCAAGAAAGAAGAGTATCAACAGAGAACTGAAATTAGTTGAGAAGGAGGAGAATCTGGAGGTGTACAAAAAATGGTGGTTGCACATATTGACAACAGCAAACCTGGAAGTCTAGATATGCCCAGTAGTTTTCAAGGGATAACATTTCACACGTACCAAGGATATGTTGCAAACAACTTCTTTATCCAGATTTATCCAGATGTAAATATAGCCTATAATCAGTTTTTAAAGAGACAAACTTACTCAGAAAATTTTCTTTGGCAAAAATTCCCATACGGACGGTGACACAATCTATGAACATGATCCAGCCCACCTACCAGTGAGACTACATTTAAGTAGTGGTCTGGTTGGTTTTGTCCCAGTTTTATTTGGCAGGACTATCATTAGTCATTTATACTTGCACACCGACTTGAAAGCATAATGGTTTGGCTTAAGGATACTGAGTTACCAGCACATATCTAAGAACTTTGTTTTGTAACAAGAAAACTATTGAGAGAATTACAGTGACTTGGAAGAGAGGTGGCTAATTGCAGATCTCCTTCCACGGGATGTTGAAGACCCTCAGTTTCAAGTGACAGTACTTTCAGGTGCTTAGCAATGCACAGGCTTTGACCTTTGTCATCTGAGTTTCAGAATTCCCATTTGATCCACTGACAAAGTGCTTCAGTTTTTAAAGTGCTGTTCTCAAGGAAACAATGCATTGCTTAATTTCACACTGGACAAATTCCATGCTTCAGCAGCAAATTGTTCCAAGCAGAATTTGCAATTACCAGACCCAGTAAAAAAAGGGAAAAAAAAAAGAAAAAAAAAAAAAAAGAGGGTACTTCTGGCCTCTTTTGTAATACCAACCATTTGTTTCCACAGCCCTTTTCCAATCCTTTGTGTTTCTACATCTGAGCTGTACCTCTTGGCTGTGGGCTTCACACTGTTCTTCAGAACAGAATGATAGGCAGCAGCATGAAAGGGAAGGCTAAGAGTCCAGGCACCTACTTTTCTCCATTCCAGATGGCAGCCCTGTTTCAGCAAGTTCTATCCATAATCATTACCTCACACCTGACATGGCAGTATTTGGACACAAGGCTCACTCTTGCGCCAGGGTCTAAGGCAGTACACAGAAATCTCCCAAGGACCAAAACAATCCAAACTCCAAAAATTCTGCATACAAGGCAATAAATTCCAAAGAGTTAAGTTATCTAAAGTAACTATTGTCTGGGCCCGTGTATGGCGTTTGCCATGAAAAGCAAACTTGGGTAGCAGGGGGGCTACAGGGGTAGCTTCTGTGAGACATGTCTGACAGAGCCAATGCCAGCCAGCTACAAGACAGACCCACAGCTGGCCAAGGCCGAGCCCATCAGCGATGGCTGGCAGAGAAAAAAAGAGTTATTGGGCTATTGGGCAGAAGTAATTGTGGTCAGAGAAGGAGTGACACTACATGAGAGAAACAACTCTGCAGATACCAGGGAGAGGTAGGAGGTGCTACAGGCACCAGAGCTGAGATTCCCCTACAGCCTGTGGTGAAGACCATGGTGCTGCAGGCTGTCCCCCTGCAGCCCACAGAGAACCCCACAGTGGAGCAGGCGAGTGCCCAAAGGTGACTGTGACCATGACCATGTAGGAAGCCCGTTCCAGCGCAGGCTCCTGGCAGCACTTGTGGACCCCTGAGGGACCCACACTGGAAGCACGCTGTTCCTGAAGGCCAGCACCCCATGGAAAGGCACCCACACTAGAGCAGTTCATGAAGAACTGTGGCCTGTGGGAAGGACTCACACTGGAGAAGTTTGTGGAGGACTGGCTCCTGTGGAAGGGGCTCCATACTAGAATAAGGGAAGGACTCCTCTTCCTGAAGAGGAAGGAGGAGCAGAAAGGACGTGTGATGAACTGACCATAATTCCCATTCCCTATCTCCCTGCACTGCTGGAAGATGGGAGGTAAGAGAATTGTGAACTAAGTTAAGCCTGGGAAGGAGGGAGAAGTGGAGGGGAATTTTTATTTAAACATTTGTTTTACCTATCCTTACTACTCTGATTTTGAATGGTCATAAATTCAATGAATTTCTCCAAGTTGGGTCTGTTTTGCCCTTGACAGTAATGGGTGAGTGATCTCTCCTTGTCCTTATGCCAACTCATGATCTTTCATTAAATTTTCTCTTCCCTGTCCAGCTAAGAAGGGGAAGGCTAGAGCAGATTTGGTGGGCACCTGGTGTCCAGCCAAGGTCAACCCACCACAGGTTGCTGTCACAGATACAGTGCACCTCTCTCAGCAATACTAATCCAAACCCATTAAAGGTATCCATCAAATAATACTGTACTGTGACAGAGGCAGTACCTGCAAAATAAGCCTGATGAGTATAAATCCTCCCAATAGGTGACAACATGCAGTATATACAGGGCTGATGCACAATTCCAAGGTCTGAAGCATAGCTCAAGAACTTTTAAAACAGTAAGTTTAATCAACTGGCACATGTCCACAAGAAAAAAATTCAAAAAGGGTGTTGCTTAGATATGACGTTATAGTCATGTGGAACATTTTGCCATGCCCATCCCAGGTGGGGATCCGAACAAATACAAGAGGATAATTACTACCTTATTAAAAGATAATGTTATGAAATTGTAGTCTGCATTTAGCCTGGTAATAGTACTAAAGATACAAAACAACCACCCATTTAATTATATCAACACTTGAACAATGCAAAGATGAAAAATTTCCTAGAATTGAGATTCATCTCAGTGGAAAATTCTAAAAAATTTTTTAAAACAACAACATTCCAAATCAGGAATTCCCACAGAAGTGAGGATTTCTGAGGTAAAAAAATAAAACTATTTCATAGGATTTCAGGTAAATTAATGTATTGTGTATGATAAAACTGTAGTTTTTATCTCAGGTGATTTTAGCTTCAAGGAACATGCACACAAAATAAAAGTCAGTACAAATCTAGAAACATACTACTTTGTAACTGGTGTTTTCAGTGTAATGGGACACTGCTTCTGTCTTCCTCTCCACTGCTCTCCCACACACCAAAAAAAAATCCAAAGCATCACTTTTTTTTCACCAGAGAAACGTAATTTTGACCAAATGGCATGTTCCAGGAGAAAAAGAACAGCATGAAATAACCTGTTTCCATCACTTTCTCCAAAGCTACTCCTGTGGCAATGCCATGCAGTATGCCAGGCTGTTTGTTGGACAGCTCTAATACAACCTTTGACTCTCTGTCTCCTACCAACGTACCCCCTGTAAGAACAAACAGAAAGCTTGCTGCCTACCTTTTGCTTAGTTCATTCCCAGCCTGCTGCTTCCAACTGGAGCAAAACTACCTAAGCCACCTGGAAACATTGTGATTATACATTTCTCCAGAGGGAAGCCTGGTGGTTCTTTTCATCTAATTCCTTAAAAATAGTATATGAACAATTATTGTTCCCCTTTCAAGGATTTCAAATGTTTTTTTTCAGAATACAATAAGCAAATTCAGAATCACTCCAGACAGAGGACATCCCAAAGGCAACAACCACACATTGAAAAATGTTTGCCACCCACTAGGAATGCTGCAGAGTTCATCTCAAGCCAGAGTCAGGTATTGCCATCCAAAACCAGTGTGACAGGTTGAGCAGTAACCCAACTGTGTCACTGAAAACCCTGAGCTCTCTTTGTTCAAAACACTAAGCCAGCTCAAAACCTGTGGGACAGTGTCAAATGCTATGAATAAATCCAGGTAGACAATGTCAGTCACTCTTCCCTCATCCACCAACACTTTAAATCCATCATAGGAGGCCACCAAATCGCCGTGTTGGCTGTCACAAATCACGTCTTTGTTTTCCACGTGCTTTAGCAAAGTTTCTGTGAGGATCTGCTCCCTGTTCTTGCCAGGCACTGAGGTGAAACTTGGTGGACTGTAGTTCTCTGAGTCTTCCTTACTTCCATTCTTAAAACAGGCATTATGTTTCCCCTTTTCCAGTCAGTGGGAACTTCACTGAACTGCCACAACTTCTCAAATATGATGGATAATGGCTTAGCAGATACATCTCATCAGATTCCATGCACTTGTGCACCTTTAGGTTCCTTAGAGAGATGGTCTGAGTCTTGAAGACTGAGGCACAAATGTCACTGAGTACCTCAGCTCCAGGAGGTCTGTCCTTCCTAAAGAGCCTTTAAAAAATTAAAACCTTTGGAAAGCAGTAAGTGATTTACATGCATTATTAATGCCTCTCGACGCAACAGTATTTGTTGCTTTCACATCAATCACAGTCTCCTAGATTTCAGAGGAATGTTTGCCCACTCATTGTCTTAAGTCAAATATTTCAAAAGAAAATTCTGCTCATTCCTTGACTGAAATTAATTATGTGTTTATAAGCTTATAGTCTGGTGGATCACATGTATTTTGGAATAAACTGAAATATAAAAAATCATTATAGGCTCCATTTTGCATACAGCACTGGCAAATTCTACAATTTCTACCATCAGTGATAAGGATGAATCAAAATTCTTCTCACCAAACGAAAGAGCTCAAAACTCTTTGACAGTATTTCTCATAAATGCAGTCAGGTTATTTATAACATTATGTATCACTATATAAAACTCTGAGGCACCTACAGACTGTTGTTCTTCAGCAAGTACTGTTTGCCAGAATGGACTTTCATTTTCTACTGCATAATTAATTCATGTTTAGATATAGATGTCTAGAGGCAAAACCTATACTTGAACAGAATAGGATATCAGCTACAGGTTTTACATTACTATCCTTTAAGAATTCAATGAACAACTAAAATCACACAGTGATAAAATGACTTCCCCAAGGTTATGTCGAATGTGCCTGGCAGCAACGGGAATCAAACCTCACCAGAGCCTACTTAAGCACAAAAGTCAAACTTTCACTCCCTTGAATAATATATAATAATTTTGTTCAGATTTGCTGTATAATAACACCCCTTCTCTGAAGCTGGACCAATTTTTCATGTATCTTTACAGGACTTCTTTCAAAGCCCATAATAAAAATGTGTCTGAAATTCACTCTACCCTTTCAAAACTCAAAAATACCATCCTCTAACTCTATACAGTCCAAGTCTAGTATCAATGTCTGGTTTATTTTAATTTTCTGTGCTCCAGTTTCAAACCAAAAGCTTCTAATGAGATTAAAAGGAAAAAAAAGGCAACTAAATAGAACAACTTACTCGGGCACCTCAGAAGATCATTTCATATCCATGTAAAAAGCTTGCCTTGGACAGCTCTAATGCTGAGGAATAACATATAGGCCACAAGGGCCTGTGGCTGACATTGGCCCTGGGATAATGAAAAAACCAGAACAACAAATAAATGGTCATTTGTCTCCCTTTCACCAGTGTTGTATGGTATGTTAAAACAATGTAAGCCTGAACTGTGTAAACCTTTATCCCTCAAAAACTGTGAATGGTTTCTCTGTGCTGGAATGTTTCACCAACTCCTGCTAAGTGATTTGCAAGGCTGAGTAGAAAAACAGAAATATCTTCTCTGTTTCTCATATAAGGATCATCATCTTTTTCAGTTACCTTAGGAACCAGGTATAAGAGATGACTAGAATGGGCAGTGGTTCCTGAAAGATGTGTTTGAGTCCAAACAATCAGATTGAGATCTTTCTTGGTGTCATTGAGGATAATAAATGTGATAGTATTAGTCCCTTCCTTGCTGATTAATGTAAAAGGATCTACATATATCTGTAAACAATTCTCAGCCACATTTCATGAGCTCTAGAACTGGAAGAGCCATTAGGCAGGTAAGACTAGTTCTGCACTGGTCTCAGTTCAGTTAAAAGAAAAAAAAAATAAATCAAAACAATACAAAACCCCAACACTTTTCTCAGTGACTACACATATCTATAAGTGACATGATTAGTCCTTGCTGTGAAAATACTACAGTCACTCAGATCTGTCTAAATGGTAAAAAGAGAAATTACTATTAGAAATAAAAGGAATCGAAATGATTTCTAATAACATCTATAATTTAAACTCCAAAATAGCTAAACCATAAAGTGTGTATTTATTAGTAAGCTCTGCAATCAAACTACACTTAATTCCTTACACATAGACCTGTTTACCAGCCTACCACCCCTGTGGCACTTATACATTAAATCTAACTTACAATCTCAAAAGCTAATACAAGGAAACATGAACGCTTGCTTACAGGATGCTATAAGGAACATTAAATCCATGTACCAAGATTATGCTTTACTGAGAGCAAATACCTCTTTCTAGTTTGAAGCAAATACATCCCCAAACCTCTGGTGGTTTAGAGCACACCAGAGGGTGTCCTAAGACAGCTCAAGGGCTTTGCCTGCCAGCACAGAGAAGTCTGACCTACTCCACAGCTGCTCCTGGGACACTCTGACTCTGTTGGCTATATGTCTCAAGGCAGACATATAAACTGCTGTGTGTGACTATCGCAAACACTTCAGTTGATGCTAATTATGTCATGGGATATTCAAAGAGGAGGAAAATGTGTGTGAGGACTTGCCCAAGCTCAGTAAATGTTCTCCTTTCTACTCTCCCTGACTCCTGTATGTGCAAATGAGCCTCACTTACAGCCTTTCTGTTTCAGTGGAAATCAGAGATGTGACTTGAATTAAGCTGTTTTTCACCAACCCCTACCTCCACACACCCAGTCTGCTACCCAGCATCTAAGGCAGATTATACTGACAGCAAATTCCTGAATAGACTGAGTAAAGGTTTCTCTTGCCATACAAGACTATTCATAAGACCAATGTCAGGTGAGCAGGTGTCAAAGGAAGCATTCAAGTGTTTCCAACTTAAAAGCCTTCATGGGAGGAGAGCACCTTTTAAATAACATAGAACCTAAAATTTAGAGTGTAACAACCATTCAGGCAAGATCTTTATCTACTTTCATGATGCAATCGGTCCTTGCTGCAACTGACTTGAAGTTAACCATCAAATGAACTAAATTTTTAATGTCACAGTACTATTTTTTCATTGTCCCTGGACATCAATTCAACATCATACTGAAGAAACTGAGAATGCAATTTATAACCAGAGAATTTGCCAAGACATTCTCAAATGACATCACCATTCACATCACTTATTGGTAAAGTTAGAATGGGTAGCAACTCACATATTGTTTCTTTGCCTAAAATTCTTCCTACACAGATATTTCAACCTTTCCTCATACACCCTGCCTCTCTGCTGGGCTTTGAAATTCAGCAATACCAAAGTCTTGACCTTAGCTTTATGCCTTCTGTCACATTGTGACATTTCCTTCTAGGTTTTGGGAGATAGAAACCTTTACGAGCCTTCTCAAACCAAAACACTAGAAGCATTTTGACACAACTGAACACAAATCCCTTCCCACAGTCATGTCCTGCCACCTCTCCACTCCAGTGAGATGCAGTCCACCCTGGCAGCTGATCCCACTTTCTGGAGGATTGAGAAGGCCAACAAATGGACTGCTCCTACAAAACTGTAACTCAAGCAGCCCACACCAACATGGGAGAAGTCACCTGGGAGAGAGAAGCTTCTTTCCAAAGGCAGGGCAGAGTAAGAAGCAGCATAAATAGAGGTCAGAAAAATTCCATCTCCCCTGTGGAGTCAGTAAGACATTCATACTGGAGTTCTACTCCTTCCTGCTTCACAATGGCACCCAGCTCTGGCAGGGACAGGATCGTCAGAGCCCTGCCCCTACCTCCACTCACACTATAACGCTAGTGCCTGATCCATAAAATGGGATTCCTTCAAAAGTGCTAGAAAGTTCAGTTTATATGTGGTTACAGTTTTATAAACTCCTTAAAATTCGAGAAGTTGGAGCTAATTTCAACATTAATTGCCTAAATATTCAGCCAAATTGCTTCCCTGCTCCCAAGTCAGAGGGTAAATAAACCAGACTGATTCATCTCAAGGTTTGCAAACATAATTGCTTTGGCATCCATAGCTGTGAAGCAGTGACAGTTCTTCATAATATCAATTTACTTGAATATTCAAAAGTTAGACTTCAGGGATCACTGGAATTGATGTAGTTTTCTTTTTTTTTTTTT
>VWZF01001941.1:11227-143247 GCA_013396755.1 Sclerurus mexicanus | reverse complement strand
TTTTTTTTTTTTTTGGTGAGGGGCAGGGAGTTGACTATTTTATGCTGTATACTGGATCTTATGCACACTTTACTAATAGTGACACAGCAAAAATACACATACACAAACATAGATATGTCTATCTCATCAATAAAAGTTATTAGAAACTCAAAATAGGCAACAAGACTCAAACACAGGAAGCAGATTAATCTTTACTTTTAGCTGCATTTCTAAAAGCAATTACCTTTAACGTTCACTGTCATCCTTTAAATACAATTTCTCTACCTCCCAAAACAGTTATAAGGGCTGCTTCCCCCTTTTTTATTTAGCAGTTGGCCATGAAATAGAAGAGCACAAAATGCACCCAGCTTCTTTTGATTAGAATTACAATTTATAATTATATCCTTGTTATAAAATATTCCTACATTAAATATTTATTAAACTCTCATTCATCCACTTTATGTGATTTCTGTCAATCATCAACACAACATCTCTGTTTTTTTGGAGCAGTAAAAGCTGTAATGGTTGACACACACATAAAAATTGACTTTTTGAATACATCTGCTCCAGATTTCTGCTTTGGGGAAGGAGAAGTGAGCAGTTTTCCTCTGCCCAGATATATATTGTAAACAGAGCAGCTGTCTGAGAATTTTGGCAGGTATAGTTTTCTAAGAAAAGTAAAAGCCAGTGGAGTATCTTAGAAGAAATCACAGGGCTGTTGGTCTATACTGAAATCTTCCTGATAATTCTGAAATTCTGAGGTGCCATGTATATTTCCTACCAAAAAGAAAAACAAACAAACAAAAAACCCCACAAACATTCATTCAAGTCCTAGTCCTAACCAATTAGCGCCTCCTCTTCCACCTCCCTGCCCCTGGCTAAAGCACCACTTCTCTTCCCTAACCTACCCTACAGACACTTAACAAAGCTGTGGGTGCCTAAATGTTCTGCCACCTGACAAGTTAGAATCGTTTTTAACAGCTTAGTTTACAACTGAATGCCTGTAATTTCCTCGCTTGTCCTAAGGCAGTTTGCTAAACTGCGTCATTAGCTCGACGAGTCTTCAGGGATAGGGCTAAGGAAGGTTTAAAATGTTAACTACAGGGCTCCTTCGGGGTTCTTAGAGTTTTCCGAGTTATTTGGGTGCTTAATATCAATGGGGGGAAAGTGCTTTTATACCTTTTCATTTGGTATTATCTTTCCACCATCATGTATTTTCCACAACTAACAAAGTTATTGCCCATTTTCATTTCTAGAAAACCAGTATTTTTTTATTGCCTCTCTTGTATCTTCTCAAAATGTTCTGTAATTAATTTCATAATGCCTTCTTCCACTGAACTCTTTTATCCCTAAGCACTGCCAAAATTGCTATTAGGAAGGCTCTTCTCCCTTATTATATGTTTAATCTTTCTAACAAACCTCCACTAAATTTTACACAAGTATTGTAAAACATTTTAGAAACAGAAAAGAAGTAATTTTTGTCACATTAATTATAAAAGTATTTCCAGTTTTACAGGAGGGTTTTTTTCCAATTTATTTTACTCTTATTCGGCATCATGATATTAGAAATTACAGCCATTACATGTCTCACTGTTTCGGTAAAGGGAAGAAATCTGCAACCACAAAAAAAAAGCTTTTTTCTCCCCCTCCTTGAAAATGCACTGCAGAACTACTCAGAACATCTGGGCATGAAAGGAAACTGGATGGGCTTATACAGTACAAACAGCTCAGCAGAGTTATTGTGTCTTTAATTTTATCTTCTTTACAAACTGATAAAAATGGGGATTGCATTTTTGACATACAGTACATGAACACTTAAAATAAAAAAGTGACTTGTGCTTCTGCTTTTGATAAAATTTGCGTATTTATTTCAAAATAACAGGGTAAACCACAACTGTTGGCCAGACTTGCGGTATCTGGGAGAGAGTCTGGCCATTTAACATTAAAATCTGTCAAATTATTGAAAAATACAGTCAAGAGATAATTTGGTGTTGGAATTCTGGCAAAAATAAAAATGCTGCTTTGAAAGACATCTGCAGTTAGAGGGGCTTTTGGCTATTTGTTGGTTACATCAATGGGATTATACAGCACCCACTCTCACCCAGGATCGTACTTTTAGCTCTTTAAGCTTTTAAGGTAGTATATGGCCATCAAATACTTCAATTTTCTCCACTGCTGTAAAGCCTGAATATGTAATTGGATGACCATCCCAAAGGCAGTCAATCAAGGTAACAGACAGAATATACTCAAAGGCACACTGCAATCATGTGTGGAGCCTGATTTGAGAGAATTGCTCTGGCTCACACATGAGCAGCCTCTTCAGACAAGGGTTGGCATTCATTTTTCTGAGCGGTTCCTGACCGTGTGAAGCCAGGCATACCTCTGGGTGGCTGCCATGGAGCAAGCAGGAGCTGGTGATGTTCTGGAAAAACTGCTCAGAGTTGGAGCTGAGCAGAAGGCTCATGCCTACGTCGTGCTGCCGTGAAGTCCACAAACACAGAAGTCCTGCATGAGCCAAAATATCTGTTCTTTGAAAACCTGCTACAAGCACCTTACAAGAAATCTATTTCCTCTTTTTATCTGCTAACTCTGACGATAAAGATGTTTCTAAAACTTTGTAACATGTCAAACCAGAAGAGTTAGCAGGATTACAGTCAGTCACAAACCAAATTAATATCCCAGATACCATCTAGCCAGAAAGGGCATCAGTGTAATTTCAATCTATAAATTCTAGATTTATATTATAGTAATGAATAGAATTCTATGGCTATGTCTGATTTTCAAAGGTAAAACACATCCTTTACCACATTTTTATACCTACTGAGATCAATAAAATCACTAAGTAAGAATCAAAAATTAGTTCCCCTCAGGTACAATACAGAATAACTTTTTTAATTCTCTTTTCTGATTTTAAGAAACATATATAACAAAAACATGGTAAACAAAAATGGAAAATCAGATATGGATTCTAGTCTTAAATAGCTACATTTTTTTTTCCTCACAAAGGATTATTTCTAGCACATATAAGTTAAAAAACTGAGATAAACGGTAAGAAGAAAAATAATATTCCTATAAATTTAGTGACAACATCATAAATAGTGGAAGATGAGTTGATTAAGACTCAATTAATAACTTGGTTGTTATTAATAACAATAAATATCATTAAAATAAATAATTTATAACCTGGTAATAAGACAAATCAGGTATTTTTACACTTCATAATTAGACATTTTAGTTCTCTTAAGTCAGGTTCTTATTCTTGACTACATACCGAAACCAGCCGTAGTTCATATTATTCAAGAGTTAACGGTTTGATTCTGAAAATTAAATTATGAAATTTAGTTTTCTTTATATAGAAGAAGCACTTCATTAAAACACAGTTTATTCAATATGAAAATTGATTAAATATGAATGTAGTTGTATAATGCAATTGTGAAATCACAAACCTAGCAACAAAACATTAACACTCACAAAATACTTTAAAGAGAGCAAAATATTACCTTGAGACAGAAAACCACAGTTATTTGCATAATAGCTACCAGAATAGTATTACTTCTTCTCCTAAGATTACAGATTAAATTAAATTTGTCCAAACTAATTTTTTACATCTAATTGGTGGTCTTACTCATTTGAATGGGATTTTGGCAGAAGATTCTAACACTTCCTATTCTTTAACTTTTTAGTATTAAATTCTACTTAGAAGGTAACAGCTTAATGCACTACAAGAGGATTCTTAGATCTAATTACTACGATTATTGAACTGTAACTTCTTTCTCCCCAGTTATTTATTTGTTCCACAGCAGAAGCTCAATTTCTTTCTTGTTGGTGAAGAAATATAAATTTCTATCTTCCATGCAAATACTCTTAAATGTTAACAATGATCTAGCAGTTGATTAATTACATTAATTTTTTTATACTTTAGCTTGAACTCCTAAGTGGATGGAAAGAAGAAAAAGAAAACAAACGGTAACTGCTAAGGATGTTGCTGGAAAGCATCCAGCAAGGAAAGGACTGCCACTGGCATGGAGTTCCAATACCAAATTAACACTGGGCAGCAACGAAAGCCATAGGTAGATAATTACTGAGGAGCAGAGAAGTAAGTGAGGCCCCCTTGCCATTTAGCTCAGACACCAGGTCAGCCTCCTGGCTGCAGAGCTGCTCAGAGCACTCTCCTGAGCACTGCAGAAATTCCTAAGTGAGGACTTGCTCCATAACCTTCCCTGAGGAGTCCAATGCAGCAGGCATTGTCAAGCTCATCCACTGCACTACTGGTCCCAAAGCAGCAGAGAGTAGGAGGCTACAGCAGCATTTGTGACATCTGCCCTGTCTCCACCTTAGTCCATGGCTGTTCAGTGGCTGCAGCACCCTTGGGCTCTAGATGAAAATTTCAACTCAATTCCCTTCCCGATTCCAGGAAGAAAGGATTCCAGGTTTTCCTATGCCTGCCCTAATCATGACCAACACAGTCCTTCTCAGCACTCTTCCTGTGCATTAATTATTTAAAATATTCAACAGATAAATAAAATGTCTGTTCCTCACTGAGTTCACTACAGCATGTCTGGCAAATGAGTGGTTCAATTCATGCCAAGGAGGGGGCACACTTGGGCTTATGGGCACCAAAACAAATTACATGAACATAACTAGATCCACACCATAAATTAAATCTATATTTTCTCAAAAATAAGCAAGTCAGAGATGTGTAAATGTATCAAAGGTGATGAGAGGATCACAACAAAACAGGTTTCACAGCAAAGGATTTAATTTCATCCATTCATGAAACATATAAACTCACTTAGAAATCTTTTCTTCTGTGCCTCTCCTGCAGAGAAAGCATGTGAAAACAAAACTAGGAAAACTTATCCTGAAAACGAATACCAGTATGGCCTCCAGTTATTACAGACCGTGGAGTCACCAGGCATGACCCAAGCTGCCCCTTGGATAGAACAGACAGCATAAATTACTTTCACTCCCTGCTTACAGTAAATCACTCTCACCCATCTTGACCTTCCACAAATTTGTTTTGCAAAGCCAGAGTTATTCATCAAGCAACCTATTCTGAGCAAACTGGGGAACAACCATACCTGCACGCGTAGACAGCTCTCTCCAGAAAAGCCATCTGTTACTGTAGCTCATTAGTGGTTCTGGACAGACTAACCAGCTCCCAAACCCCTCCTGAACCTGGCAAAAAGTTAAGTCCAGGAGGTTAAAATAATGGGAAAGTTTCCTAAGCCCATCGCTGAGGTCAAAAACATTTCTGTGTCTCGCAGAACTACTGACTGATGCTGACACAACTTGTACCTAACCATCCTTGAAACATTTACTGGGCTAAACTTTCAGCATAATGATTTTACATATGCATTAAACAGGATGTTGTAACAGTTCATCACAAGCTTCTTTCTGCTTCATAAAAGAACGTGAAACACAGGAAATGAGAAGTCAATTGCTTTTCTGTCCATAGATGAATGTGTGAGACACCAAGGTTGTATAACAGATGCACGGCATTCACTCCCTATAAATCAGTATCTGCAGATTCACAATTTGTGAATTCCCTGAAGTGGCAGAAAAGCATGATACGTTTCAAGGTAACATATATTGAATTTGGAAATCAGTCAAAAATGTAGCTATTAACAGGGACCTCCAGATACTCACCTTCAGAAGGACTGAATGCTTCTGAACTTCTTCCTCAAACTCCTCCCTCTTTCATCATTAAATACTGACTTTTAAACGCAATTTATTATGAACCAAAAGCAGCCACTGAGGGAAACAGCTCCTCCATGAATGTCCGCATTAACAACAAATCTCACTAGCTGGGACTTTTAAAACACGCAGGACTCACAAGGCTTTGCCAGTTTGGGGATAGCCAAATTGAACTTTTCAAAGTTCTCTAGCTCAGTAGTGGCCCTCAGGCAACGGGAAACCCCCACTGGGATGTTTCAGAATTCAATGTACAAACACTTACAGCCAGTAGAATCACAGGCTACAGCGGCCAGACCTCTGCTAGGAATTAGCATCGCCACATGAAAGCAACACTCTCAGTTTCAAATTCACGGGTGATTTTAGTAATTGAATAATTTTAAATCTATAGCAAGAGGAGCCCAATAAAAGCTAAGCAGGAGTTTATTATTATGTGTTCAGAAGGGACTAATAAAAGCTGAAGAATGTGACTTTTAAACAGGAACCTTCTGACACCCGATTAAAAACCCCAGAGCACAGGAACCTTCTGACACCCGATTAAAAACCCCAGAGCACCACCCAACTGGCTGCCTGTGGTCTGGAACACACAGCAATGGCCTGCCTTGACAAACCCAGTACCAGGACATGCTGGAGGCAGAAAGCTCTGAGCCTTCTGAGACCAAACTGCTCCATGTTTTGACACATTTTCCATCCTGCGAATGCTCATGATAGACTCCGAGACACCCCGGTATACAAGAGATGAATTAAACCTTCAATGGGGAACAGCAGGTGGATGTGCGATGTGGAAAAAAGCCATGTTTTCATGAATGCTACAAAATGATTGTAAATGCAAAAATGTTTATACTTAGTTCACGGGACAATGATTTGAGAGAGACAGGAAAAAGCAAAATAAAATCTCCTGAACAACAGTTTGATGAGATTTTGATGTTAGTGAGGGAAAATAAGCTCCATATAGTGACACTATCAACTTCTTCAGAAAAGAAACAGATCTTCATCTCTGTTTTTGTGAAAGAAGAAATGGGTAGCACACAGCAAAACACAGCTTAGCTTACCATTACAAATATTAAATTGCAGGTGTCTAGTCAACATTGTCAGAAGCAGAAATAAACCATGCTTAAGAGATTCCATGGAATAAAAACTATTCTTCTTTTGTAAGGAATGAAACTGGTGACTCTCAGGAACTAAGCTAAATTTCTAAAAGAAAGAATACATGAAAAAGAAACCCTCTCACCCATGTTCTCACCCCACTAAATTCCTCCCTCTCCAGAGGGTGATAATTCCACATCAAAGTACATGTTCAGGTATGGAAATTAAAGTACGGGCCGATTCAATTCCACCAAGATGTTGCATTTGAAAACTGTGGTCAGCACATTTTTCTCAACACTAATTTGCTTCAGAAACTTCTGTGCAGAAAATACATGGCAAAACAGAAAATTCTCCTGGAAGTACAATTCCTATTTGAAGAAAGAAAATATAGTCCACAGACATGTTTCATATATATATTTGTGTGTGTGTGTGTATATACATATATATATATATATATACACACACTTTTTTTTAAAAGCTAACTTACTTGAAACCTACATTCAGGAGGTTTCTTTCTGCTGGTTACAGGACTAAAAATCCTTCAGTTTAGAGAGTAAAGAAAAATATGTTTTCATTGCCTTGTCATGTAGATTTTCTGCTGCAGCCAGTCTGCATGATATTACTACCTAACCTAAAACTCTGTCTTTTCTTCAGGTTATTGGCTACACACAGACTCTGTTTTACAGCTGGGCTTGTTTTCTAAAAACAAATACTGCCACTGCTAAGGGAAGAGACAACCATTTTTATTTGGAGTACAACCAAGTTGCAACAATTGCTTTATGTTTAATATTTATCATTCCATTCTCAGCTCGAGCTGTTTAGAGCAGAATGGACTCTTCTTCAAAGCAAACCCCAAAATCAAGGATGGGTATAAATTACATACGTCTGCATATGTGGGCATCTCCACCATTACTATTCCACTCTTGTGAGACTCTTAACTCGATCTCCAGCACAAAAAGGATTTTGAGCTGCTAGACCAAGTCCAGAGGAAGGCCATGAAGATGATCAGAAAGCTGGAGTACCTCTCCTGTGAAGACAGGCTGAGAGAGCTGGGGCTATTCAGCCCAGAGAAGAGAAGGCTGTTGGGCAACCTTAGGGCAGCCTTCTGGAGTTACAAGCCATCATAAGTGGATTTCAAAGAGATGGAGTAAAAATCCATCATTAATCCACGTGGCACTTTTTATATAGTAGCTGAGGGAAAGAAAGTTCACAATCTGCCCAGTCTCTCTCACTCTGAAATCTCTCAATCCCTTCAGGTTCTTGACCTCACACTGCCGATGCAAGAAGTTTCCACTAGATGGTGCGGGATATAACTACATAACTACACTAATAGTAAATATACGTTCAGTAAATAGCATTTCCTCGAGTTTCAACTGCAATTCTCTTCCCTTCTGACAGAGAGAATTAGTTTATAGGAAAAGCAAAACACATACCTTACAAAGAATTAATTTAGCCCACTATGTGTGCACACTGGTTCTCTGTGAGGATAAAAGCAGTAACCCTGAAATCCTATTATCCAGTGAATTGTCTTAAAAATTAAGCATGCCAGTTTATTACTTCAACTAGGAAAAACCCCAAAGTCATCCCAGGATGGGGAGAGGGACAGCAGGGGGGAAAAGAGAGAAGTCTCTCTTCTTTTCTTCCCCTCACCCCTTGAAAAGAGAAAACTATAAAGTCCAAGAGAGTGCAGAAAGCCCTGAGGTTTGGTCAGTCCTATTTCAGCCCACATCTGAAGTGCTATTCTGTTTTGAAGTCATGACTACAAAAACACAGCTTTTTACTTGGGAATCTTCTACCAGGGACCCAACGTGACAAATTCTCTGGCCCTTGGCTATGTCAGCACGACATCCCTCGCCACAGAGCTGTGACGGTGTGATCTGGGGAAGGAAGGGAGGACAGTTAGCTATCAGAACTGCTACACACACTTCAGCACTTATTCTTTTGCAAGAATTAGTCTCAAATGATCTGCACAGTTATCAATGAGGACTCAATAAGACTCGGGTATGAAACAATTGTTAATTAAGATATAGTTTCTTCAGAAAAGCTTGCATTATTGAGTGAGAAGGAATGAACTCAGCTTAACTCTTGGATCACTGAATGAATTTGCATAGTAATGAATAAATAATAATAATTAAAGCCAGAAAAATCATAATCCCCACATTTTTAACCTGGGCACATATTAAAATAGAAACTAGTAAGACACAACAACCATTAAATCCTACTGACATTTTTACACAATTTTCAGTGCTGAAGAGCATGTTAAGTCTGTACACTGTTGAAAAAATTGGATGCAAGCACACATGATCTACAGCAGAAATATATTCATTTCCCACTGAGTAATAATCAGAAATAACAGAATAAATTAAAAATGCCACAAGGAAAAAAAGCGACAGGGAAAGCCACCACTGGAGAGAGCCCCACAGATGGAGCAGCTGTATTTCTTTCCAAGAGACTTTGATGCTTCCTCCACAGTCAGGCAAAGTACAACAGTTATAGCTTTGAATACACTGGGGAGGACTCTTGCTTTCCATTTTGTTTTGGTTTTGTTTGTTTATTTGTTTTTTTTTCATTTGGTTTTCTGTTGTGTGGGGTTTTCTTATTAAATTTAGCTTCACCTCTTACAGCCAACTTATACATTGCAGGCAGTTATGAGGAAAGTCCACTCTGAACGTTCTCCTACAGGAAGATCTATCATTCAACTAGACTGATTTGCTGCCACCAGATCACACTCCTGCCCATGGACAGCTAACAGTGTTTTTTTCCAATAAAAGGAAAGTGTATGGAGATACTATCTTCTCATAAAAGACTAGTTCACAGCCTCATGGGCATCTCACCATTCAGAAAAACCTCCCAATTTATTATTTTTTCTTGAAAGTAAATAATTTTATTGGTCTTGGATTCTAGATATAAATTCAAATATGCAAGGAAACTGTAGTGGGAATTGCATCTTCAAGGGCCAGTCCCTGGCACCATGGTTGGAGCAAAAGCACAGGACAACCTCCAACCCAGCACACTGAACTGACATGTGAGAAGCATTAGAAAGCATAGCACTCCTGGGTGAACAGATTTTCAGATAACAGTTAAAGGACAGTCTGAGAACAAGAGATTGTTACAGTGATTATCTGATAAACAGGCCAGCCAAAAGAGCTTGGTGCAGGATGGAGAAGTGTAAGAGACTAATATGCAGGGAGCAGACTAAATAGAGCTTTAGACAGAAGTAGTAAAATTTCAAGTCTGCACTTAACACAGACCTGTATCTCATATTGTGATTTGCTTTGCTGAGGCCCGGGCAAGCCTTGGGGGTGCCACAGCACCAAGACAACTACGGCAACTGCAGAAAGAACAAGCCCAGTACCTTGTTTCTCATATTTAGCTCCTTTTCATTTATTTGCTGAGTTCCATATTACAAGCACTTTTTGCTCTCATTACAAAGCTACTCCTGAGTACTTTTTAAGATATTCTTTTTCCTTTCTATTTATAAATGTCACTCAAATGCAATGTCCTTTTCTCCAAAATGTACCCCTTGGCTTCAGATATGCATTCCAGATATGTACTGTTCCTAAGGGGCGGTGTGGGGCGGGGAAGACTTCTATATTCAAGCCACTTCTTTATTCAAGCAGCACAGCCCGGCAGACTTAGACAAACTAAGGAATCAGATGAATGCAGTCTGACCTTTCCAGACCCAAACCCTTACTTGCATGCATGCTTGTACCTATCTTTCCATTCATTTTAACTCATGAGAACTCAATCCAAGCCTATTTACTAGAGCCAGCTGTTTTAATGGCCTCATTACTTACCCAAACCCACATCTCAATAAGGTTGGGGAAGCTGCCAAAGGATTTGGCTGAACCTCTTACGAGGCCCCATGACAAATGGTAACTATCATTTTATTATCTCAGTCATAGGAAGGTCTGGTTGAATTCTCCAGTTCTGGATGATTAAAGAAGAGTGGTGAGTTTCTGTTTTCCAGCCATCATTAACAAGAAGATTGTGACTGCTTGGACATGCAGACATTTCCACTGCAATATGTACTCTGCCACCTCTAGGCTCAAACCCTGGGATTCTTGGCAAATCAGGCAAAACCCCTGGGGTATATTCAAACACTAGAGCACATGCTGCCTATTATCGTCCTGAAACAAGAGATCCAACCCATGAACTTTGCAATCAGCCAGGACACTGCTGGTTTTCCGCCACAGCAACCAAATTAAGACACTCAGCCCAGATCGCAGCAGCATGGAAGAGGGGCAACAGAGGCCACAGAGAGCCCCAAATAAGCTCCCTCAGAGTTCAAGCTCACTTTCCTGACACCTGAAGCTGACTGGTTCACTTTCAGAGAAGACTGCAGAAAATGAGGATTTTGAGCTGACAAATGGGAATGGCTGAAGTTCTCCAGGAAACCCAGGGCGGAGGGCTTCTGAGGTAAAACATCATCTTTGGTGCCTTCTTTCACATAGCCCGTTGTTTTGCAGTGACCATTACTGTATTTTAGCAGAGAATGAACCTTACCCTGACATTCAACTAAAAGATTGCTCTTTGTCCTAATTATTGACATTTTGTGAGACAGAAGGAAAATTATATATGAGAATAAAGAAGTTTCAGTTATTTGACAGTATCAATTTTCTCCAGTTCTGCTTTTAGAAAACAGCAATCTCCACTTGCACAAAAAAAAAAAAAAAGGAGCCCAAATTATGAGAAGTTTGGCCTAAAAGCTTTATTCTGATCCTTGTCTAAAAGAAAGCCTGATGTGCACCACCTGTCTCCCTGCACTGTTCTGTTTGCTGGCCCATTCATTATATTTCCATCATTTCTGATATGTTACCTAAAATGCAGCAATAATAATAAGCAAAACAATCTGAAATGGGAGAGAACAGCAACCAGAGTCACTAAAAAAGCCATGCATAAGGCAAGGGATATCTGAAAGAGCAGGAAAGTAAGAAACTTCTTCTGTGCCTGACTGCTACTATAAAACAGTGCACATAACTATTACAAGATACACCCAAGACACATAGACTTCCCTGAGATGGTTTGTACAACTGAATTTCTCCTTCACCTCCAAAATGTATGTCAGCTGACAGTTTTTAAACTGCTTGACATTTCAAGCTTTTCTTGTTACCTCAGAAAAATGACACCTCTGAGGTCCTATACATGATCTACTACACCAAGAGAGAGATTCTGTTAAACATTAAAACAATTAAATGGTCTAAAAAAATCTCTCATATATGATTGTTAGAGTTTCTCTGATCCTGAGTGTTACTCAGCATAACAATGAAACATGACTTTGCACAACAGCAGCCACACTCTGAGGGAAGCCTCAGCTTTCCACCATGAGCCCAGGAGCCAGGAATGGGCTCTGAGCAGGGGCTAGCCTGAAGAAAATGAAAAGCCCCCTATTTCCTTCAAGATTTCTTTCAACACTCCAGCAAGTCATCGTGGTAGTTTTGCTACTGACTACAGGTGAAAGAGGTCTCTTCACACTTACTCTTCAGCAGTGTGGAAATCACTCAATCGCCAGGCTGCATCCAGACGTGGAGCCAGCTGAGAGAAGTGGCACCTCTGGAGTTCAGGCACGCACATACATTCAACAGGACATGCTAAGGAAGTAAATACACATGGAGTTTAAAGCATTAGGGAAAGAGAGAGGAAATGAATTCTCTGTACAGAGGTGACTAAAGAGCTGAAATCCTAAAATCCTCTTTCTCACTGGACTGTGTTGCAACTGGCTCTTCCCACTCCTCTCTCCCCTCACCAAACAGAGAAAGGCTTCCCAGCACACACTACTTCAGTCTTTATTACAGATAAAATCAAGTTCATCCTTTCTAGGACAGATCAACAGCTAAGGAAAATTACCTCAACAATATTCACAAGTTCTCAGCAGTTTCTGGCTCAGTTTTTATGATCCATTACATGGGTAACTCACCAACTATGCCATGGACTCGTGCATATTTATCAACTATTCATATTCCAAGGAATGTTAATGTTTTCTGTAAAAAAGTAGCAATATTTACACTTTTCCTTCTCAGTGTGCCTTCAGATACTTGGACAGAATTCAAACTTTGAATTTACTACTCTTAATTGTGGGGTGTTTTCCTATCAGTGTGTTCCTCCTATATAAGACTGCTGGTGCCTACCAACTCATAAATTTGTCTCTACTTTTTTAGTATTTTTCACACGTATTAGCAAAGGTTCAAAAGTTCATCAGAAAAATGCTACTTATCTCTCTGTTCACTGAAAAGTCTTATGACAGATAATGTCACGAAATTTAACACAATTATGACAACTAAATTACATAGCACTACATAGACCTTGTAAGGTTGCAGAAGGCATGGTAAGTAATTAACTGTTGTTAACAGGTTTACACTGATTCAACAACACACACTGAGACCCAAACCTGAAGTGCTAATAAGTGCATCAGTAATTTTTGTAAGAGTCAGACTGAATTATGCCATGGCAGGACATCAGTCAGTTTGTTTATTGCTTTCCTAATTGATAAAGGAATATTACAGATGATTCTCTATGCATCCTGGAGTACTTTGTAGAAGATTTCTCAACAGTACAAGAAGCCTATGTTTCTCCCTCTGCCTCATCAACATCCACCAGCAAAGGCTCAGAGACACAATTCCAAAATACCTTTGCCTTGGAGAAGATCCAGGTGTGGAGGGAACCAGGCACAAGGTTACAACCTGTGCTTGGAAGAAGTGAGTTTTTTTCTGTAAAGGGGGATGGAACATGCTACCTGGAACAAAGGTACTTTCAGTGTACACAGAAAAGCATACAATGCATGGGAAAATGGAATGGAAAAAAGAAGTTGCCATTTTTTGGACAACAATTTACCTGCACAGATATTTTAAAGTGTCCTTAATTTACAAAAATGAGTACATGAATAAATTTACCAAAAAAATTAAAACTGAACAACTGAATAAAATTTACTCATAAAAATAGATTGGCTGTCTCTACTGGATTTTCTTCAATAAATGCAGCATGTTATATGCAGAAATAAATCGTAGTCAACATTGCTTTTGCTTCCTAGTTCTTGCAAGGGAACTACCCAAGGGTACTGAACAAACCATACTGCTCAAAAATTTTAATTTAAATAGTGAACACATTCAAGCACCAATATCAATAATTCCCTATAATCAAATTCTCCCTTTTACAATGGGCTAAAAGAAAAACACTTCAGTTGACAGAGAATATTTACTTTTGAATTCCAAAATAATCTGCACCCTCCTAGCACTTATATCTCTGAAACTCCACAAGCAACAGACTTAGGCTGGTAACAGTTGAGTGGTTTTCAATTTATACGTCT
Organism: Sclerurus mexicanus; assembly: GCA_013396755.1. NCBI lineage: Eukaryota > Metazoa > Chordata > Aves > Passeriformes > Furnariidae > Sclerurus > Sclerurus mexicanus. The sequence continues at coordinate 129,185 of VWZF01001941.1, read as the reverse complement.
TCAAAAATTACCATCAGCGTGTAAAAGTGTCCTGCTGTTTCCTGGTGATTTAACTGCATAAATAGGAGGCTACAGTACAGGCCAGAAAATAACAACTATCAATTAAAAAAAAAAAAAAGAAAAAAGAAAAAGAACAAACCAATGAACTCTCCTAGGATAAAAACAGTTGTTATTTATCATCTTTTATTAATCAAGCTGTCACAGTTTTTTGATTGTTTGTTTGTTTGTTTTTTCCACTTACTGGATTTGCATGGCAAGACTGTGGTAGTGGGGGGCTACAGGGGTGGCTTCTGTGAGAAACTGCCAGAAGCTTCCCCCACGTCTGAGAGAGCCAGTGCCAGCCGGCTCCAGGACGGAATCACCACTCGCCAAGGCAAAGCCAATCAGGAATGGTGGTAGAGTCTCCAGGGAAAGGTAAATAAAAAGAGGAAAAAACCTGCTTGAAGTAACAGAAGCAAAGAGAGGAGTGAGAGTATGTGAAAGAAACAACTTTGCAGACACCAAGATCAATGGAGAAGGAAGGGGAGGAGGTGCTCCAGCCACTGGAGCAGAGATTCTCCTGCAGCCTGAGGGAAAGACTGTGGTGAGGCAGCTGTGCCTCTGCAGAACATGGAGGTGAACAGGAGAGTAGAGATCCACCCGCAGCCCATGGAGGACCCCATGCTGGAGCAGGTGGATTCCCAAAGGAGTCTGCAGCCCCATAGGAAGCCTGCACTGGAGCAGGATCCTGGCAAGACCTGTCGAGAGAGGAGTTCACGCTGGAGCAGTTTTTCTGTCAGGACTTGTGACCTGTGAGGGACCGTGCTGGAGCAGTCTGCTCCTGAAAGACTGTGGAAGGGATGCCACACTGAAACAGTTTCTGAAGAACTGAGGCCCTGGGGAAGGAGTCATGTTGGAGAAGTTGGTGGAAGACTGTCTCCCTTGGGAGGGACTCCATGATGGATCAGGAGAAGAGTGTGAGAAGTCCTCCCCCAGAGGAGGAAGGAATGGCAGAGACATGTGATAAACTGCCCACAGCCCTCATTCCCTACTGCCCCGTGCTGCTGGAGGAGAGGAGGTAGAGAAAACAGGTAATGAAGTTGAGCCCAGGAAGGGAGGGGTGGGAGAAGATATTTTAAGATTTAGTTTTTAATTCTCATTACCCTACTCTGACTTATTACCTATCAAATCAAACGAATTTTCCCAAATCAAGTCTGTTTTGCCTGTGACTGCTACTGGTAGGTGATCTCTCCTTTTTCTTATCTCAACTCATGAGTCTTTCATCATATTCCAGCTGAGAAGGGAAGTGATAGAGTAGCTTTGGTGGGCACCTAGTGGTCCCACCAAATAAATAACATCCCTTGTTTTTACTGGAAAAACACTTGACAGTGGCTTTGCTCCAACATTTTAAAGTTGCCCAGAAATCTTACAAAGGGAAAAAAAACCCTCACAAAAATGTTCTAATTTTGAATCTATTATATTCCCTCATAGAACAACAAAATTAAAACATGGTTCAGATCTATGGAAAGACAGGTGGGTAGCCATTTCTCTTCAACAACAACATGGAAAACCGGTGTCAGTGATGTGTTTCCCCATTTACTGAAAGTAACTGAAGTTGAACATTAGGTAAAAAGCCTTTTCAGTAGTGCAAATACAAAGACTTAGTAAGTTTTCGGCTATTCTTGATACTACAGTCACTAGAACAGCAGTTTCAAGCAAGAGAAAATTACCTTGATGAGTTGAATACATTTTATCTCATCAAACTACTACTGAGGAAATCAAAGTTCATTAATATAATGCATTCACCTCAAAAAAGCAAGCACACATGTATTTGCAACAGTGACAGAAGTGCTCTAGTTTGACTAAAACAAGCAAACACAATGACTGAGTACTTAGTAGTTACTCAATAAAACTACTACCACAGTAAATATTACTGAATATCAGAAAAAGACTGAGTGCTAAAGCCATGAATATACACACATCTCTGAAGGGAACTGGAAATAGTACCCAAAAAACCTGAAAAAAAAAAAAAGGCACTCAGCGGATGTGATAAAAGCCTTTAAAAAAGATAAAGTGTATATTAGGAATGAACTGAAGGAGCATACGTTTCTAAAAGAGAGTTTTAATGATTTTCAAGTCACACGCAAACAACATCCTGAAGGAAAGCAATTGTTTTGTGTGCGCAAAGTGGTGGAAACAATTATCGGTGGTGCCTTGGCCCTGCAGCTGCAGGATGTGCTACGCTCTTGTTCACAGCCTTAGACTCAGCTACTCAAGGAATTAAAGAAATCGGAAAAGACAAAACTCCAGGACCAGGCAGACATCTCTGAGTTAGTAAATCAAGCAATTTGTTCTGTGATCACAACGGCAGCCAGTGTCCGCAGAAATTCAGTTTCAGACCGGAGAGAGTATCCAGCCTTTCATCTGCAAATTAAGCATTATTGTGCTGCCACATCTAAAAGACATTAAGTAGTGCCAAATCTCATTTCAGATGGTTCATCCTTTGCCTTTCTCCATGGAAATGCTGTCCAATTTAAGGCACAGTTCTGTGCTTCTGGGATGCTGCTGGGTATGGATATAACCAGCTCCATTCACTCAGCACAGACAACAAGAACAGCTGTTCCAGAGCCACCAGCAGAGACTGCTCTGCTCTGCCTGCCGTACCCATGACTGTCAGCTGTTCCTCCACACACAGCCCTGAGATCCACCTCCACCATGGATCTCCCATCGTAAAAACAAAACAGAAATGAAAAAGCCACCCAAAGGACCACCATTCCCCCACAAGCAGCTCTGCTTTAGAGAATACAGGTTCTTTTCTTCTCCAGCAAGTCTTTTCAATAGAAAATCTTTACACAGAACCAAACATTGCAGACGTATCAATACACATAATCCCACTGGCTTTGAGTTAGAGTATTTAAAGCAGAAAACCAAGCATATACTTGATGATAGATCAGTGTCTTTCCAAATTCAGTCTTGTTCTTTTCATCCCTAGAAAACTAAATCCTTTGGGATGGAAAGGTTTCTCCTCCCTACAGCACCTCACGCTTGTCCTAACTATGCTTCCACAAGTCACCCTTCATGAGCTTTTATTGATGTTCTTTTTAAAGCATCTGAAGAGGGTGCTGAGTTTCTAATTTTCTCAGGTTGTATGATAGGATTAGTTGTTCAACAAAATGCAAATTGAAGTGTAAAAGAAGAAAGTCTCACAGTGTGCTCTAGAGGTACACAATGACAGTAGTTTTTGATCAACGTAAGGACTAATGAGCAGTTTCCTGGATTACATTGCCTCCCATTCCCATACCTCCTCCTACAATTCCAGCACTCTTAAATAAAAGAGAACAGATGCTCCTATGAATCCCACAAGAAGTTGGTTACCTACAGTTAATTATTTGCAACTTCTGGTAACACAATACTCATTTGAAGCCAGGAGCTGCTGGCAGAGGTCAAATGACAAATCCATTGGCCCCCACACCACATCAGCTGCTTCTGCCCTGCTTCTTCAGTGGGTGGGATGAGTCCTGCCTATGCTCAAGCAACAGCCTTGCTCTGATGGTGTCTATAGAAACAGTAATTCACTTTAAAACTGTGACATCATTTCACCAACAATATTTTTTTTCCCAGTTTTTCTTTTTTTATTTTCTTTTCTGGTTTGAAAACCACCAGGAGGGTCAAGTCTGCCCAAAAGCAGCGTATGTGCAGTCACACTCGGGGAGAGAGAAAGGACAGAGCCAGCCAGGGTGATCCAGCTGAACCACTGCAGCCAATTGCAACCAGGACAGTCATAGCAACACGCCAGAGAGGCATGACCCAGAGCCAAGGGGTGAAGAACGTCATGGTGAAGGACAGGATTAGAAAAAACATAAACATCTCAAGATCCTGTGCACAGCCTGTAAAATGTCAGCATATTCCAACAAAAAAACTGCAGCATGCCTGGGTTCATGATGGGTTCCACCCTTCTTACCATCTCCTGTTGGTGCCAGCCCTTCCCAGCACATCCCCAGGAGCAGCAAGCTCCTTCCTCTACATATTTTTAATACATCTATATTTCTCTCTGTCTGCTAATTTTTCCACTTGCAGCCCTATGTGCTCTCATTGACTGACTCCCCCACATGCTGCCATTTATACAGCACTGGTGTTTGGAAACAGGCACCTACCCGCTTCCTTTCATCATTCAGGCAGGCAGTCTGACACCCTGCCTACCACTTGCCTCAGGATTTTACGCTGAGGATTATTCAGCTTTCAGCGTGCGTTATAAATTGCCTGCCACATCCCACAGAATGTCAAGCTCTAGTAATAAAGATGCTGTTAGTATGATGTCCCACCAATTCACACCCTTCTCTTAGGGTTCTCAACAGTATAGGACCTTGAAAGGTCCTAAAAGACTTTGCATGTTTCTGGAAGCTCCCTATATTGTTCAAGGACTCCAGAATACTGAAAATGAGCACTCATTTGCATTCATGGAAACCTGTTCTGAAAGCATAACCAGACAAAGGAGCTCAGATTGCAGGCAGCACCATCCTTTGATAAGCACAGATCTGGGCAAGACTTTGGAAATAGGTTTGGTTCAGGCAAGTTTTGCTCTCATGCAGATTCAAAATGCCATCTCTGATCTCTGCAGCCCTGGAGAAGGAGCACAGTGCAGCTGTCAGAGGGCAGTGCAGATCCAGATCACTATGCAGCAGTAGCATCACATGCTACTTGATCTGCTTTTGCACCCTCAGGGAACCGGCAGAACAAACTGCAGGTTCCTGTAGACTGCAAAGTGAGGTTTCTTTTCTCTTTGGGCCCTAAATCTCTCTCATTCAAAGCCCTTCCCTACTCTGCAGTTCAGACATTTCAATAATTCAGGAAAGCATCTAGTGATATGAAGCATCAAGAGATGTATCAAGACAAGAATATTTCAGAATATGTTACATTGTCTTCATCAGTGTGTTTTGTATGGAATACTTCATATGCATAAAATTAAAAATGCTTCCCTCTCTTCAGTTCACAATGGAAATACAGCATACCAAAGCTCCCCTCTGCTTTTACAGTGCTGGGCCCTAAAATACTGGCCATATCTTAGCAAGGTCTTTATGTCTTTCATTAAGAAGACCTTAATGAAAGATAACCTGTATAATGAACTACAGAGCAACAAAATCACATACAAATTCCTATTGGGTTTTGTTATTTGGTTTTACACCAAAAAGATCATATTCTATCTTATGAACTTTCTGAGAGTAGCACTTCAATTATATATGCAGTCTACATAACCACACAGGTTAAATGTATTTTTCATCTGAAATATGTGCATTTAATATAGAATCTTTCAAAACAAACATGAGCACATATTTCAAAGCAGAAGAGTATGGAATATTTTTTTCTTTTGTGTAATAGAATAATATGAAAATTCAAGAAAAAAATTTTTACCTATTTTTTTAGACTGTATTAAAAAAGAGAAATATTAAATCTGTGCTAAAAGTCACAAATAGTCTTAGAGAACTAAGAAGAGTGTGTGGGGGGGTGTTGTTTGTTTATTTTTAGAAGTAGATAGTTCCACTGAAAATATGACCTTCCTTTCACTCTGTAAACTCAAAAGTCCTAGGGTTATATATTTAAGTACTAGTCCCTTATGGGAAAGCCCCCTACAAGTACATTGATCCACAACCAAACTCTCTCTATAAACTACAGAAGTTGCATTAAGTTTATGTATATAAAAATTTGAGTTATATATAAAAGGCAATTCAAGTTTATATATATAAGGGCACAAGAACAGACCTGGTAGACACTGGGCAAACAAGAATTACTGCTACAAAACTGGTTAAAAAAGGTGAAAAGACATTAAACCTAAAAATGGTACCTTAGAAGAGCTTTATACAAAAATGCAGTTAGAGCACTTCATGAAAACACAACTGAAGAACAGTAGCAACCAAGAAACAAAGTATCTTATTAATCTCTTCAAGTTTCTGCATACATTTCTACCAATTTTTATTCCAAATGTCAAGAACCACTAGCAGATTTCTTCAGCCAAGGTAAAAACAAAAAAGTAATTGGTGCACTAACTTACCTGCTTTGTATCCAGGACACTTGCATAAGGAATATTCAGTTTCTTTTTGGATCTAGTTTATTTAGAAGTTAGGCCCAAAGGTGCCTAAAATAAGCACTTAAATCAAAACTGTATTTAAGAATCTATGTGAACATGACTAGTTTTCCAGACATATGGGGCATGCAGAATTTCCACTGAAGCAAAGAAGTTGTAGAGCTTAATATATTTAAACAAAACCAGGGACATGCAAATAAGAGGTACTCCTGTCAGCATTCACGTGCTGATGCTGGCCCTAACTGTGCACATAATGTCTATTCCCTTCTATTTCCAGTTTTCATATGACTGGTCCTGAAATAAAAAGGTGAACTGAACCAGATCCTGAAATTTAAAAACAGACCGCAATTAACCATTTTATTGTGGATACAAGTGACACTAACATAATAGAAATTCCATAATCTGTTGGATTAAATGCAAAATTCCCCCATAGGAAAAAGTACACATTTTGGATGGGAAACAATTTCCAACATTTTATAAAATTCTTTAAGAGGGCATCACTTCTGTCTTAACCAAAAATCACAGCTGAAAACTGCCTTGTCTTACACTGAATAGACAGAAAAAGGCATATGTAAAGCCACGTATCATAACAAGTTTTACCATAAAAAGAAGATATTATAAGCTCTCAAAAAAAAAAAAAAAAGGTGCTTAAGAATACACAGTGAATTGTTTAGGTTCCAAGTACCATAAAATATTGTGAAATTCACAGTCATTTGTGTATTTCAAAATCTGCTGCTATGTTCCCAGATTTGAGTATAGAATGTCATTCTTCACCTTCTCATATGAGCAAGTTGAAACCTCTGAACTTCTAAACATGCTGCCATTGCATTCAGATAATAAAGGTAAGCTTAAGAAGGGTGAACAGTTTTCTACCAAAGACTTTCAAAACTCAAAATTACACAAGAATTAGCCTCATGACAGGAGTCCAGTGGGTTTTGTCCCTTATTTACTTCGCTAATATGAGTGATCTCACTAATAAACACCTTTCCTCATTCCTGCTACTACCTTAACAATCAAGCAACATAGGCAAAATTTCTCATCTTTAGAAAAAGCAATAGAAATGAAACAGTCATAAATCTTTTTACTCTAAATCTAAATTACTCTAAGATTCAAATATGCATTTTTATGGAAACAAATTTGTTTAATATGTCCTGTAAATCTGTCCATCCTTTAATTTAAGTATGTCTTAAGGTCTCCTATATTAAAGCAGTGAACTGAAGTCAATGACAGAATACTTTCTTAGGTGACTGTTTAAAGATTAGTAGATCTTAAATCTGGACCTCTCTTCTCATAAATGTTCTTATGGTGACCATTACCAAGTGTACTTTACGCAATTAAGAAAATGAAGAGTCAGCTCTGGTACGGAGTGAAAGGCTCATGAGGTAAAGGACATCTTGAGCTCTTCTGCTCTTCTCAATTGTATTAGATTTACCCTGGAGACCTACTACGCAAACTTTCTTTAAAGCATATTAAATACTAGTGAAAAAGGTAAAACTAGATGTTTACAAATATGCAGCAAATACTCCTACTACTGTCATATGCTGTTAGCTGCCAGTTTTTATGCCTTTTTCTCATTGTTACTCTATGACATCCCTTAGCCCAGCTACAATGTGTGCTCAGGAGATACTGAGCATCTGAAAAGCTCTTCTGACTTAAAAGACTGCTAAATTTTGAGCAATAAACAGCTAATGTAGGAACAGCACTCCTGAATCACATTTAAGGCACTTTAAATTCTTGTAATGTGGTTCCATCAGCTTTACTCCTCTGCATCTTCTGATGGTTTCCTGTGGTTTTTTCAGACCAACTATTTCCAGGTGTGCCAGGTGAGAACACAGAGCTTCTGAAAACTGGTATGATAGAGATTGCAGATTTCTGGGAAACTCTCACCTTCAGTGGGAACTCACGCTTCATTCTGAAAAATTTACAAGTAAAATAATTTAGGAGGATCTCAAAAATGAAAAATATCCTAGGCAGCATCTTTTATTCAAAACACAGTTAACACAAAATGCAACCAAAATATCAGGATCTTAAGAAATGTAAATAATGTGCTCTCAAGCTCACCACACAGCCATAGAGAAAAGTCACAAGCTAGGAAAAGGAGAAACCCCTCTATTTGGCAGTAGGACCAGAGTAGCAAGTCCTCTGCAATGGGGCAGCGAGATTTGTGGCTGCCTCCCTATCTGTCTGTATCTGCTTTGCCCTCAGAGTATGCCAACAACATTGCCAACTACAGAAATCCTTTTTGAAATGGGAATATGAGTGCTCTGAAAACTGGACTGAGACCAATAACTCATTTTGCAGACATCTAGCTAGTTATTTGGATGTTAATGTTCTTCAGCCAGTACAACCAAGACTGAATTTAAACCAGTACCCTAAAAGAGAAAATACCATTTCATCACTACCTATCTCATCAACCATCTAATGCTTCCCAAAGCACTAAACATTTTCAAGTGCAAATACTGCTATACCTTCGACTGTTGCTATGCAACACTAGGTCTTATATTTCCTAGAAATGTGATGAAAATTGGACTCTTGATCCTTAGCTTAAATACTATTACTCACCACCATATCTGCTATACACAATTTGGATTAATACTCATTGAGAAAACCAGGTTATAGTCTTCAGCAACTTACTTTTAGAATCTGGGCTCTGCTCCAATGTATTTTCACCCTTCATTTAATATTTAATTCTTTTTTTGAACATGACCTGTCCTTCAATTTTAAGAGAAACCACCTCAGCTTTTCATTCCACTATATTACAGTAATTTTGCTTCAGAATTGCTCCCACAACAGTACCGGGCATGTCTTGGGGATAATTGTGTTTTATGGCTATAAGAGTTAGCATTGCTAGAATGCAAGAGGACTAAGAGTACAGTGCATGCACAAGGTTCATAATGCAGCCCCTTGTCATACGCTCAGGAGAAGGAATCCCACCCCATAAATAACCTCACACAGCTCATCTTCAGACATTCTGGGACAACAAATCACCGTATCAATCAGCGTAACTTTCAGAAGTAACAGCAAGAATTTTTTTCTTCCTAAGGCAAATTATTTGCTCCTCTGTAGACATGCAGACATTTTTAGTAACACTTCAGGATAACTACATGATCTGTTTTTTAGAACAAGAGACATGGGCTGTTTGTTTCACCCCAAATTGGGGCAATTCATTTTGATAAGAATTTAATTCACAGTTAATACAGATTGTTGGCATCTGGTTTTATATGAATTGATTGCACAGAGAAATCAGGTCAAGAGCAGCTCTGGGTAAGAAGACTGACAGATCTAATGGTTAACTTCTGTCACTGCAGATCAGCATGAAATTTGGCTAACCAGAAGCTGACCAAGACAGAGCACGTGTTATGTTTGCCCCTACCAATGCATTTCAAAAAAAAGGTAGAAAAGGGAGAACACCGGTAAATGCTCTCCCATTGCACTTGGACAGACTCATCAACATCAGAGTCCTTTTCATCATGACATACAGCCATGCTTCTTGGTACTTGGGCTTCACAGTACCTCAGCTAAGAACAGATCAGTGAACAAGGAGTACCTACAAGACTGATACAGTTTCACATAAAGTACACGTATTTAATAGTTTTTAAACTGTTTTAGTATAGTAGATTGCCTTTATCAAAATATAATTGAAGATCAGTATCACTGAAAGTTCCAGGAATTGCACAACATTCACATTGTATTTACAGTAATTTCCAAAGCAATTTTCAGCAAACTAGTTCACCTTGTTTCTCTCCAGACTTACTAGATGAGTGATAATTTTTCTGTCACGTTAGAAAGCTTCTAAGTGAAATTGTCTTTGGGAAAAAAAATCTTTTCAGTTCAAGTTCAAACTGCAGATAGATTTTGAGAATGTGAACAAAATTACAAGCAGACCTCAAAATATTTACTGTGAGATTTGGCATGTGCAGGGTGCAAGACTACAAAACTGTATGGCACAGCAGATTAGTCTATCCTTTGCATAATAATACACTTGATACATATTCTATTTTCTATTTGTATTATTTTATAGCACCTGGACTAGACCATTTAAAACAGAGTTATGAATTTAACACAAAATGGACATTTTCCTGCACATCTCAACTGCTTTCTGACAGAGACCCTGATAGAATCACAAACACCACGAGAACAAACAAAAATGGTTTCCCACCAAATGTGAAAAAACAGTTCACCATGATGTAGTTTCATCACATAAAGCTCTTTGTTCACTGAAAATTAAAGGAGTCAGGTCCTCAAGTTACAAAATAAGCACACAAAACAGCATTTTTATGCTGTTCACTGATTTTGAACAGTGCTCTCAACCTTAAACATTGGGAAAAAATCATGACCTGAGAAAAAGGTGAGTTGTGGTTTTTAGAGAAGGAAATTCAGAGGGGGTTTTATTTGATCTTAGAGATTTCACCCTTGACAGTTCACCTCTTCATGTTTTACTGCACTAATGACAAAGGCAAGGAATTACTAGCATTTTTAGAACTGAGGCTGCATATCCCACAATCATAAGACTTGGAGATGAAGCTGTAGATAGCAACACAAGGCAGCTGGGTAAAATCTCAACAGCTACCAGAACTCCATCATAGCACTTCAAGAACCCAATCACAGCCAGCAGCCAGTAGCTCCCTGCAGGTAATACCACACTCCTTCATGACCACACAGCAGTCAGAGGGCTTCACCACCACCTCTCCCTCCACGGGTCTTACGTGATGGTTCATGGTTCAAGTTTACGGTAACCAGCAGAAGAGCAGGAAGACACATGTTCTTTCTAATGCATCTAGGAACAGCAGAGGAGATTAAGAAGAAGAGAAAGAACAAAGCCAGGAAAATAGAAGGCCTGCAAAGTCTGCTGTTGACTTCACTCAAACAATGCAACATACAGAATATTTGGAGTTCAAAAAACTACAAAACTCCTGCAGATTGAGACTGTTTTCAATTCCATTAAAATCCAGGCTTGCCTGAAGCAGTTATTCGATTTCAGCAGACTTTTGACAAAGTGAGCCTGGAAAATTCAGTGCTTCTTTCTAGAGACCTGCATCTCTCCCCCCCTCCCCCAGCATGGAAGTATGAATTTGTGTATAGTTTGAGGTAACTTGTTGCACAGAGGGATTGACTCAGAGTATTTTTTAATACTGAGACATGAACACAGTTTTTTTAAAGAAAACCAGTAAAAAATGCAGATGGCATTGCAAAACTGTCTTTTTGAAACAGCATTGAGAAAAAAGGTGTTTTAAACCACTGTTAATTACCAAACTTAAGTGACAGTAGGCAACATAACCTAAAACTGAATTTTTGGACTAACTGAGGAAAGAGTGCTGGGTTTTGTGCGGAAAATATTAGTTTGGAGGTCCCACCAGGCCACAAAATACACCATCACCCAGTACATTAGAAGGAGAAAAGGGTCCTCCTTACACTCACCCTCACTTCATAAGGTTTTTCTTTGAAGCAAGTTACTGCGTACTGTACTTTGAAGGACATTGCAATGAACATAGACTTCATTGCTAATGTGAAATTTAGCAAAGTAATGTGAAATTTCAGACATAAAACTTACTAATTTCTGCATTTTATCGTAAAGGAGCAGCACATTACCATTAATAACTTCTGGCAACTGACTGAAGTAAAACAATTTGGAACCCTCCAAGATCCTTTAAAATACATAAATATATTGTAGCAGCAGCAAACAATCTCATAAAAAATGAAAAGTGATGTACAGCTCTGACAACATAAATCTGCAAGTTAAAACTGCATAAGAAATGGACGGGGGAGTTACATTTCATTTCAGGAATCCTTCTGGCAATCTTTCAGCACTACAACAAAAGAACGAGGCCCATTTTATTCCATCTACTTTAGCAGTCTGTGAATACCACTGAAGGCCTCTTATGATTTGTGCAGCTGGTAATTATTCCATCTTGCTGGTTAGCCTGGAAAATGCTTCCAAAGTGTGCCATATCCTTCTGCAGGGCACAGCACTACATCAGTCATCAAAGCCAAGCCCTCAGCAAAACAGATTTACTATTTCATAGAGGTTAAGGCCAGGAAAGACTATTTAACCATCTAGTCCCAACTCCTGCATTTCATGAAACATTACATTTCTCCCTCAATCCCTCTTCAAACCCAATGACTCTTCAAGACATTCCTACAGGTGGAATGCCTGTGTTACGAAGACAGCACTGATGCCGTAATATGATGGAGAACCTACAACCAGAGTCCCAGCACATGGATGAGTACCAGCATACCTGATTTGGAGAAGTAAATTACTTCTAAGTCCAAATCTTAGGACCAGATTAAATCTATAAACAACTCTAAAGAGCATGATTCTTCTAGAGTTAAGTAACAATTATTTCCCGACATTTAGAACTCCCCTTTAAAAAAGAGGAAAAAAGGGAAAGAAAAAATAAAAGACCAAGTAAATAAGCAGTGCATGCAGCTCCGCTTTAGGAAGTTGAATGGCAATCAGTCCACTCATTTTCTTAATCAGAATAAACTTGCTCTTTCCTTCAGACTGTTCTCTCATTTATCTTATGCTTCACACAGTATTACAGTGAGAACCATCATTTTTACTAGATAAAAGAATAATCCAGGATTCTACCACTGGGAATATAAAGGATTAAAAAAATTAGGAAAAAAAAATCTGCAAGAAAATGAAACAAACAAAAAAACCCCAATACTCTTTCAGTTGCTAAACATCTTTCATTTCCTGCCTTAGGTGCTGTTCAAATCCCTTTGAACATCCTGTCCTCTCCATTCATTTTCTTTCAACTGACAAAGCAATTTAGCACAATTTGACTACACAGGATCTTCTTGCTGCTGTTTATTCACTTTCCACTTTTCTGGGGCTCCTGGACAGAAATCAAAGATGCCAACACACTGTTTTCTCTTAATACTGTATCTGCTCTCAGTGTTTGCCAATTTCCCCAGCATAGCAAACAAGTAGTGTTATGACTACAGAGCACTTTATTATTTGCTATATTAGAGCAAAGAATAATACCATGAAACATTCTTGCCATCACATTCATATTCACAACTCCTGTGCCTGTGTACCTCCCTCATTCTTCTTTCTGAATTGCAGGTGGACAGAGGAAGAAAGGTAAAAGCTTTGTATTTCAAAGAAAAATGAGTGTATCCAGCAGGCTCCTATGATCCACATCAGAAATTGGCTGGGAAAGGACAAGCAGATACTACGAGGAACCTGCATTCCTTATGTGTCCTTAGCTTGGGGCAAGCAGAAGCAGCCCGTATTGTGCCAGAATGCTTACATGCTGTAACAGAAGCAGGGAGCAAGTCTGCTTTCTCAATTCCTACCTCTCTGGACAGTTAGAATTGCCTTGTGGTTCCTGATCATGAAAAGACAAGATATTCAGAAGCATCTGTTATATCTACCCTGCAGCCTAAAGCTGAGTGTTGTGGGAGTCTGATGGGTCACTACCATCACTCCTGGTAGCAGCTGCTGGGTGGCACCACATCAATGCCAGCACCATCAGCAGGGACTGATACGTAGCAGCAGGTGCCACAAGGGTGACCTCCATGGCAGGGAAACCCCAGCACCTCCATCCATACTGAAGATCACTGAACAGAGCCCCAGCTCCTCCCTTAGACAGAAGGACTTAATTCTCCTAAATATTGTCACACAGGGGACACACACATTCACTCTCCTCCCCACTTCTGTATACAATTCCTTATACCTCCATATCGTGGATTTGAACTGTTCTAACTATTAATAAATATTTTAATGTGGATGGGGGATGGTAGCAAATGGAAAAAGAATAGGCCCTGCCTGCTGAGAAGAAGGAACAGAAGATATCCCACCCATCTCTGAGAGGATGCAAAGGGACCCTCTGTTGTGAGCTTTTGGAAGACAGTCCCTTTTTGGATAGAAGGAACTTCTGACTTTACAACATCTTTGAAAGGAAAATTAAATCATTGCTACAATACTTTAAAACCATTTCAACAATATAAAGTTCCTCATACTGTAATCCAGAACTTTTTCTTCCACTTTCCAATTAGTTTTAAATAAAATTGCTTTGAGTTTTGTATTGTAGTTATTCAACAGTATTTCTGAGATTAACAAAAACCTGCTTTGCTGCCAACATACAAAAAAAAAGTCTAAATGCCTGTTCTCAGAACAAAAATGGTACAATCTAAGTATACAAGAATTAGACTATGAAAAAAACCCCACCATACACAGTCGCCCTGTCATTCCCAAACAAGAGTAGCCAATTTGTGGCAATTAGCACATTGTGCATAGCACAATCTATCCAGCCCTTCACTGGGCTGCCAAACAAATTCTGGGTGGCTGTTTGCATTAGAGCTTATCAGCAGTGCTGACAAGAGATGCCGAGCATCAGCAAACACCTTCTAAAACACGCAGAGGTTTGGCTGCTGTTTCTACCTGTCAGCCACTTCTCAGTAAGCCCTTATCAGGAGGGGGAACACTTAATCACAGCTCTTCAACAGATAATACTAAAGGAGAGAACAGGATGACTTCTGGCAAATGAAAGCTAGCTGAAGTTATCCCCCTTTCCCTCATGGCTGCACTGTTCCCCAGTCCATTGTGGGATAGTTTTAATCCTTTCCTGTAAAACAACCACCATTTGTCTTCTCCCATTTCAATTGCCCTTTCCATGAAAAGTTGCAGCTTAGCAAAGAATGAGCTTGCAGAATTCCAGCTTGCTAATGCAGGATCTGGATCTTCATAATTCATCATAGACTGAATATGTACTACAAGGGTATCCTTATAAGACATACTAAAGACATAAAATTTCAAAGCAGCACTATATTCTGAAAAAATATTCACCATGTTATTTACTTGGTAGCTAAGAAATGTTCTTGGATGCATCAAAGACCCCTTAATATATCTTAAATATAAATATGTATATATAAATATATAATAAGATCTCAAGTAAATATATAGATATAAGATCTATAATATAATGTTTTACAGAGAAATTAAAATGAGAGATGAGGTCTTTCAGGGGTTGTGGTCCTCAGACATACTGCTTCTACTGATACCTTTTCACAGATTTTCAACAAGTTTTAATTTTCTCCTTATAAGAAAGGAAAAGCAAACACACCTCTAAACACAACCTAGAACTCATTTTCCTTCAAGAACCTGACAGAAATTTATCTCGGCAAAAATGCCTGTGAATTTCCACTTCTTTCCTTTGCTACTCACATTTCAAGACTACAAGCCTGATCTTCCATCCAAACCCCATTTTTCCACTAATATTTTCAAGAAATTACTGCATCAACTGCCTGACAAATGCACCCTTGAGAGGTGTGAATGACAACAGACAGGGAGCTGGGTTCAAACTCTTTGATAAATTGGTCTGACAAAGAAGATTATGAGACATGCACAGAATTGCAAAAATTAATTTTCTTCTTGAATCCATTAGCAGACCTGAATAAATTAGTTTTGACAAACACAGCACATTCTCAGTGACCACAAAAAAATACAACACTGAAATGCGATCTGAGGCACTCCTGGAGCTGGGTGGAAAAGAAATAGCTTCTTACAGCAATGTTTACACTGGCACAGTGGAACGACAGAGAACTAGAGGTAAATTTTCAGATCACAGCACCCACACGCTCTAAATTCCATAGCTTTACTGCCCAGCATAAGCACTGTCACAGCACATCAAAGATGTGACTAAAGGATCAGGGTCCCTGCCGGGATGTGCCAGCACCACACCCCCCGTCCAGGGTTCATCTCCGCACTCTGCAGCAGCGTTGTGAGGCTCAGCTGCCCTCATACCCTACAGCCTTCCCACAGACAACAGTGGTTTGAAGCCAAGGGAGATGGAGGAAGCTGTGTTATCCTGGTAGAAACTAAGCTTTTCTGATTATCTTGCCCTCAATAAAACCCAACACATTTGTTACGTATCTGAGGATAGTGCTGCAGCAGTGATGACTAACCTGGACAGCTGGAACACTTGTGCTTACCACGAAGAACTGAAAAATTGCTATAAGAAATAGCACAGCAGCTGTTGCAACGAGGAGAAAGATTAATTTTAAATAAAACCGAATGTTTAAATGAATGTAAAACTGAAACAATAAAAAAGAGACAGTGAGGAAAACTGAGTGTATAACACACACACATATATGTGTTAACATACTCAAGCCACACTGTGCCTCAACACTACACCCAGAGCTCTTCCATTTTTAACGATTTTATTTCGTAGGTATGTCATCACATAGAAAGCAGCATACAAACTCAAGAAACCTCCAAGATGGCATTTCACCAAAATAAAAAGAAATCAGTAAGTGTAACCAGAGCTTAAGTTGCTCCCTTTGACACAAACCAAGGTATGTCACTCTGGAACAGGCTGCAGCAGGACTGGCTCACTCTTCAGCTGAAAGATGAAGGTCTGTGTATCCAGATCCCAACACAGATGGAGGGGATGGGCAGCTGGGCCCCACTGCACCTGGTGCAGGGGACTGGGTTCCAGCCTGCCACGAGTGCTGTGACATTTCACTTGTGAAAGCCTGTAGCTAACAGGAGCTGGAGAAAAAGGGGGCATTATCTTCTTTTAGCTACCAAACTTGAGAACTGTGCAGAGAATCACAGAACGATTTGGGTTGGAAGGGACATTAAAGATTATCTCGTTCCAAACTCCCTGTCATGGGCAGAGACACCTTCCACTAGATCAGATTGTTGGTCCATGCATACAATTCCTACCCATCATTAGGGAATCCTAAGCACATATCACCCATCCTTGTGGAGTGTGCTATGGACTGCCAGGTCCTCTGGAACTGGGACTCCCCCTTTCCCCTTACCTTTGAGGCTCTGTATTAGAATGTACATACCCTGCTAGGACATGATGGGGCAGAGAGCCCTCTTGTTCCAGGCAGTGCCTCAGTGGTCACAAAAACAAAACCAAACATTAACTGTTTTGTGGAACAAAAGGATCCTGCCAAAGGATGCCCCTTCAGTACAGTGTCACGGGAAGCCCAGCTCCACGCAAACTTTTCCAAGATGAGATGTCACAGTTCAAATTCTGCTGTAAGGCAGAGATTGGATTTGAAACTGGATCTCTTCCCTCTACTATTTTACTTATCAAGCTAAGAACATTTCAGTCTGTGGTCAGTGAAATGTAATTACATGCATTAAAAGGAATTATTTTTAAAGTACATCAATACAATAGCCACAGTACTGTATCACCAGTACTTCATAAGAAAAGCTCACGCTGATACCCACATCCCTTATTCATATATTTTAGTAAGACTAAAAGCTCATATACTTTCAGATTCATGTAAATATAATGTTGGATAGGTATGACAATGAAGATTGCAAAAGTTACTGTTCTCAAGTTCCTGGAAATAATGAAAAAGACTGATGGGCCCTGGAGAAAACCTCCCTATGCATACAGCACTATTTCAAGGTTTTCCACATCTTCTGGTCTAGATGATTTGGCTAAATATACAGAAGAGAGTTACCAGATTGTTGTATTCTTTTCCTTGGGACAGTTTCAAAGCTGTTTGCTGTGCCTATCAACACTCTTTCTTTTAATTCATGTTGCATGCATGCAGGATACAGAATAACACTAAAAGGACGTACTACCATAATGATACGGAGAAGAAGGATGGCTCACTTCAACCAAACAACATATTTGCCAATCATGCAGAAGACTTTTGTTTGGCTTTTCTTCTATTTGCATGGCAAGTGCTGCTTCTTTGGGCATCAAAAAGTCATTCCAAGGGACAGCATGTAGCATCCTCATGCTTTCTGCTTCAGTCAGCAGCACAAATCAGCACTGCATTGCATAAAGGAGGCTCCCACCCAGACTCCATGTGATGCTAATAACTTGTCATTCATGATCATCTTCCTGCTTTTTGGGACATAAGGAGATAGCAATTGTGTAGTTACCAAATTATTTGTCTTCAGCTTTCCAATCTGTTTTTAAATATAGGATGGACCAAAGACTGATCTTGAAATACTTAATTATTTTCCTACTATAAATGTGGATGTGTTGAGATAGCTATATTTTTCAAGTGCATTTGAGAGAATTTCCCACTATGTACTACTGAAAAAGCTGCTAGCTCTAGATGAAGAGGTTAGAATAACTCAAGAGAGCATTTCTACTGTCTGAGAGAAGGCTCAATGTGATTCTGAGTGAACAGCTTATCACTACAAAAATGGTTTTAATGGTATGCTAGACTACTGAGCTCCAAGCCTTACACAAGACTACACGCAGCCCCAAGGAATTTCAATTATCAGCCACAGATTACAGTATCTGTGGCACACATGCAGACAGCACTGAGTTTATTTATCCATTGCAGCCAATGAATCTGATGAAGCTGATTAAATAACCTAGAATGAATCCTGAATGAAGTTATGCAACTACAACTTCACCTAGGTAAAATAAAAAAAGTAATAGGCAAAAATAAGCCTCTAGCAAGTTTGAGGACTTTTTTTGTTGTTGTTGGCCTGTAAGTACCATTAAATGATGTAGATCTGGCATTATTTATTAATTGGGTTGTTAATTTAAGAATCTTGCTAGGGAGCATCCATAAGAACAAATGCTTGTGCATAAATATAGCACTGTAAATACAGACTTTTATTTTCTAGAAGGTTATTGCAATGCTAATCCAAGATTTCCACTTTAGGATTAAATCCTTCCCACGCAGAACCTCTAGTTATTAACATACACAGTGTGCATCTAAGTTTTTCAGAAATACCTATCAGGAAATGCCACCTTTCAGAAAAAGCACATACAACCTATCCTACAGAAATAATAGTTGTTTCTTGTGAGCCTACAGATGGAATCAAAGTTCCTGATTTTGACCTCTGATGATCACTATCATGCACAATAGCATTACAGAGGTATTCACAGCTAGAGCACTCCACCAAGATGAACAGTTCCCAGTGCAGTGTTTCCCCTGTTCTCACAATGCACATTTCTCACCCTGTCTGCCAGAATTCAGATCTGTTTTAGTTACAAGACCATCTGCTTTTTGAAAGGCTTTTTTTTTGGATGACAGATGGATGAGGTTCAAATTCTTGTAACCAGCAATGAAATTTTACAATTCATTGTCTCTGCTGCTTACTGTCTTGCTTTAATTACTTGAAAGAAAGAGCTCTCATGGGGAGAGACAGAGTTTTCCAAATGCATAAAATTTTAAAACCAAAATAAGCATATAAAATAAATTTCTGATGCTTTAGCTACAAATAGCCTAGCTCCAGGTTTGTAACCTAGTTCTGTAATCCTGTATTGGCTCAGGTTTCTCTTTCATGTCCCAGAATAAAGGGATGTGGAAGCAGAGGGAGTATTTCAAGGGGGTATCTACAGCGTTATAAGCATTGTATTTTTCCCTCCAGAGTCTCACAATATCATCTGGCTCTTTCAAAGCCTTAGTTCTTCAAGTCTGGAGTTTGCAGAAGAGACTCGCTTACATTTAAAAAGCTCACGAAAAAACAATAGACTTCTAGCCATTAATATTAAAGGAAAAAAAAACTTTGAAAGTTGGTACACAGATTTATGGTTTTTGCTTAAATTCTTTCATGTTTAAAAAACAACTCTTCATTTTTATTTCCCATTTAATAACCTTTTTGCAGTGACAAGCTGGGAACAGCAAACAAACCTCTATGATACCGCTAAAAAATAGTAAAAGAGTCCGCACTAATACCATGTTGACAATCTGGCAAGCCTTGATTTGCAAGCCATAAGTTATACATCCACTAGCCACAAGCTCCCTGGTACATACCTCAGGAGGAGGGAAGTGTCAGGAAGTGTGTCACTGAGAATAGCAGGATTTGGGGGCCCCACTGCTGACCGCAGCTGTATCAGGTTTGCACCCTGGTTCCAAATCAATATCACTATGTTGCCCTCAGTCTCAGCACCGCTTTGCTTACAGCCCCACAGTCAGAGACTGGGATTAACAATCAGACCCAGTCCCACCACAGTTTCCCTGCCAGGGATGCACGTAGTCCCAAAACAGGATGCATGCTCAGATTAGGGAAAACTTCAGGCAGAGTCCCATGTCAGCTACTCCGCTGTAACGGGAGACTTAAGCAGTGTGCAAACAGGGGATGGAGGAGAGGGGAGACAGAGAAAAAATAAGCGAGCAAAACCCTAAACAATCCTCTAGTTTACATCTGTAGATTATGCTGCAGACTCATTCCATCTGTGAAAATATTTCACAGTGAACTACATGTCCTGTTTACATTAATTCCTTAACAGCAAATAAGTGCTGCCCTTACAGCTGCAGGCACCAGCCTCGCCACGCACCTCCTGTGGCCCCGCCACTGCCATGCACCAGCCTGGCAAACATGCCCTGCTGGGAAGGGTCATGTCCGGATCCCAAACCAGGCACAAATGCTACAGAAAAATCCAGCCCAGATCAACAACATTTGGAATCTCTGTCCTTTATTATTCGTTCACTATGGCTCCTTTGTAGGCTTCAGTCTTGGTGTCAATGAAGCAACTGTTTCAAAAAAAAGGAGGAAAAATGGCAGAGGAAAAGAGGAACTCTAAGGAATAGGAGGAAGCCTGGCAGAGGATATAGAAGCATAATCCAAGAAAAAAATATCTAACAAGTGTTTTGCTCCCATTACTTCTTGATTTCCCAGAAAAATCAAAAGCAGATGCTTTATTTACTGTTCCCATAATAAAGAGTATTAGCCTTCATCTATTTCCTGATGTTATTCACATTTTTCTGCTCTCATTTACTAATAAAATGAAATGAATGAAAGACACAAAAAGCATAGATGCGGAAAAGAAAGAGACAGATGAGCTATTTCTCATCATGTTAAAAATAATTTTCAAGACAACGCCCCTACTAATCATGTTCTTCTCTGAGAGTAAATATAATCTACTCCTAAAAATTAGTACAGTCTAGATGCTGCCAAGCCTTCTGGAACTACCTGGTTTGTGGGGTTTTTTTAGTCTTATAAAAAAAACCCAAAACCTCACCCTAAAACCAAGAAAGCACATTTAACTTACACAAGTATTTTCTAGCAGAGCCATGATGACTATTCACATCCACTTCATTGTACTCCGGAGCTATGACCATTTTCCACGCATTCTTTTAAATCTTGATTATTTTAACAGAAAAAAGATAGCCCAGAAGGAATCTCTGTATTGAAGACATTTCTCCTGAAGTTATATTGTATCAAAAGTATTCAGGACTATATATCACAGCATCAATTTACTTAAAATTAAGATAGCAATAGAAGTGGTACAGAGAAAAGCATTTGAACATCACTGACAAACTTGACTACTGTAACATTTTCCCTATGTTATGTCTCATCATCAAAATTCTAGCACTGAATTTTTGTTTTGTTTTGTTTTCAAATGCTGGATTATGCCAAAGGATAATTTTAAAAGAACACACTAACAGATGTTATGGACTGATACCTGCTGCATTTTACATGTCGGCTTGTGCATCACACTGCTTTACCACACTATCTCCCATCCCTCAGTGGCACAGACAGGCCTGTGTTCTGGTCCTTGCACCTCACCAGACATTTTAAAGGAAAAAAATGGGAAAAGACTCATTGCCTAAGGAGGAACATGATGCTCTGGGGCTTACCAGGAGGCATCATACATTTATTGTGTTAACGTTGTCCAGGTCATGCCCACGGCAAATGCTACACCCAGCCTCTCAGGTCAGTGTGATGGTAGCTAGTCTCCTTATTGACATTTCAGAGGAAGACACAGCATTTCTAGAGCTTGGGGAGGAGAGGGTAGAACTAACATCTCAGAGAGCAGATAAATTTAAGTTTCCAATTAAAACAGACTTCTTTATGTTCTCACCAAAAATGTACAGGGCTATGGAACTGAGGCTACAGTAAGTGGAATCCACTCCAGCATGAAAAAGACGAGGAACATGGGGCCTCTTCGTCAGAGCTCTGTTCAGCATGTCAGGGTCCAGGAGCTCCTAAGAACTACATCTTGGAGCACAGAAGTACTTAAAAAGTCTTGTAGCACTAGTTTTTATAGACCATCTGCCCCCCTCTCAGGACCTCCCAGTCTTCAGAAGAACAATTTTGCAAATTTTACCAAGTGCATATATATGTATATATATATATATGTAAATGGTTGCGGAGATAGGCAAATGCTTTCAGTGCCAAGTCTCTTGACTTGCCTGGTCTGAGAAGGAATTCACACTGACAAAGTAAACAGGTTCACATATATATATAATTCGCAAATTAGTTTTTTAAAAAGCAAGGTAGAGCTTAAAAGATCAGCAAATGGAGCATTTGTTCAGGATGCAGTTTCCTCTCATACAATTCAATCACCTCTCAAGAACATCTGTGAATCAAATACTCCACCCTAGGATGGGCAAAGTTTAGTCATTCCAGAAAGAAAGGAAGGAAAATTCCTAAAAAGGACTGATAAAGAAGTGCCATAAACTAGGATGTGCCTTTTGATTAACAGCCAAAAAAACAGTGAAAGCAGAAAAGAAACGCAGAAACTACACAACCCCAGACACACACAAAAAACCAAGGAGATAAAACAGTCCTGAGAGCAACACAATGGCAAAGGCAAAATCTGTAAAGTAAAAGAATGCTGACTCATTTAAATGACTGAAAGTGAAAATCATTTATCAAGTACATTTGTTTTGTTAGTGCACACAGGCCCAGGAAAGGCAGGGTGCAAATTTCTACTGAACTAGATCCACTCTATTCCAAATAAAATTAAGTGAATAATCAACAGTGGAAAGGGTTTAAAAAAAATCTGAAAAATAATTCCTTAAAGCAGATATAAGGTTGGAGTGTCACTAACCAGACCTACAGGGAAAGACTGAGATATCACCTTCCCAGACCCCACTTCAAAGCTTTGCTAAATTCTAGCTTGGGTTGGAAGCAAAATCCCAAAGTGAGATGACTTGCAAGTACTAAACCTACTTCAAAATAAGTACTTCAGATTCAGAGAAGGTGTCTTGCACAAGTTTTTTACTAAACCAAAGATCTGAGGAACTGTCCCAGCATTGTCTACATAAAACAGGATAATTCCTTCTCATCTCTGCCTGGCATACTCAGGCTCCAGATTGCCCAAGGGGATTCAGATGGACTGTTCTTTGTTGTACAAAACCATGAGACAATATTTCTTCATTTCAGATATCTCTCTCCTTCCTGCCCATACAGTTAAAGCCAACAATCAGATGCCAATGAGTACTTTAATTATCCTTCCTCTTGGACATACAGCACAGCTGGATTAATTCCTGGAGATTGCCCTTAGACCCACGCAACTTGTTGCCAGGGCTATTAGGAGAAGGATCCAGGTCCAGAAGTCCAGAGTTCTGTCTAATATTCGATAACCATCCACAAAACCATAAATATTGACATGTAAATATGTAGATTTATTCCCAAATATGAGAACCATAAGCAGAGTTTCCTGCATCTCAGCAAGACTCCCTAGATGATATAGTGATCTATACACTGATAAAATCATAAAGAAAGGCAAAAGTCCAATTCAGACACTGAAAACAGTGAAATGTCTTTCTTAGAAGGTCAAACAGGAGGTCCCAGCTACCCACCACACCTTAGTTCTGCATGAGGAAAATGATATAACTGAAGTACTGCACAGAGAGTAATTATACCAGAACAGGCAGCCCCACCTAACAAAGTTTAGCAACACGTGGAAGATGTGATGGGGCTCATAGCATGTGTAGGAAATTAATACTGCTCATGACAGATAAAACAAGTTTTGTGGACATTAATTATTTTAAAGAGGGAAGCAAGAGGGCATTTCTGAAACACTTCCTCTAACCTACCTTCCTCACCCCAATGCTTATGTTCTGCGTGTATATATATATATATAAAACAATGAAGGGACAGCTCACATCTCAGTGAACATCTCAAACTCCTATTAAGTCTGCCTTTCCATCCCCTGTACCCATCTAACACAATCATCTGTCCAGAGGAAACTGTCCGCAAGCATGTTAGAAATAAGACACACGTGCATCCACCACTCCCCAGCAGACCATCTTCCAATGTACATGAAGCCAGGAGTGCATGCTAAGACACACAGAAAGGGACCGATGAAAACAATCTATGTCACCAGGTTTGGGAAGACAGGAGATGGGGACAGGCAGCACTTCCCACACCGAGGATGAGGTTTCACACTTACCCAGCTCCCTACAGGGGAGAGCCACGCTCCAGCGGGGCGGCCGGGCAGCTCTGCCATGAGGCATGCCGGGGCATCACAGCACGGCGGCTGCGAGCAAGCAGTGACTTCAGGAGACCTAAAACAGGGAAAAAGTGAGTCAAGAGAGAATGTGCCGAAGCCCCTTTGGAAGCAAGTACTGATGGCTTCCCACAGACAGCTGCATCTCTGCCGCAGCTGAAAACCCTGCAAACAACACATCATTGAGGATGACCAACCAAAACACTGTTTGTTAAAATGCAATTAAAGCTGGAAGTATGAGCAATTTAACAGCTATTCACATCAGAAGATACTGCAATGATCTCAACAAACATTTTTAACCCAGGAGCAATGCCCTGCAGCAGTTGGGTGACAGCAACAAAAGATAGTCAGGTCTTCGAATGAGCATACTCTCCACACACGCCCTCCCTCTCCCTTGCAGTTCTCTCTATTTGGCAATGTGATTTGTCCTAAATAAAAATTTGAGGTAGGAGCTGTTAAAAAGGTAGGAATTGCAGCAGAAAGTGTCTGGATGTTCACATAATGAATACATTCCAAAAAATGGGGAAGCTGTGATGATTGTAATTGACTTCGGTCACATCAGCCTGCAAAAGGGTACAAAATGCTGGAGTCGGGGCCAATTGGTCTCCCAAAGTTGCAGGAAGCTTCTGGGTGAATCCCCCGTGCTTCCCCAGGTAGAGACGTCTGCAGGGTGCTTCCAGTCTAAAGAGGGGGAACACTCACTTTGGGACAGGTAAGTAAAAGCACTAAGATCTAGACACATGCAGAGATAAAATCTGAAAGTAGCTACATAGGTGCTTTGTTGCCTTGCAATTGTGCATTCTGTAAGGCCAAAGACCACAAACTTGTCTGTTTCTAGCCAAACATGCTTATATAGTGCATTGGAAATATTTAGATACAGTATTAGCAATAAATGTAATCAGAATCATCTACATAAACAGTGTTATCCTTCTGGGACCCAAGTGAGAGTCTTCTCTCTACTACTCTGCCACAAATTGTGAGCAAACAGGTGATCTGACTCTTTAAGCACCAGCTACCTTTCAGTGTTTCATCACATGGCAAACTTGACATATGCCTGATGACATTGTGAGCTCCCAGCATTTGTAATGTTGTATTTCAGCTTTATGCCACTGATACCTGTTTCCAAGCTTCTCCATTTGTAAGTTACTGCTAGTCATTTCAAATAAAACATTTTATCTAGAAGCAAGAAAGCTAAAAAGAAAAATAACATTATTTTCATCACTCAAGAAAAACACTATGAGTTTAAAGATTAAAAATGCAATTCATGTGATCTATGTTCAGGGTGATAATACCTTGAAATCATGAGCATTATCAAAAGTACACCAGAAAATTAATGGGAGTCTACTGAAAGGTTGAGATATAGTTATACAATTTGCCATTTAAATGCATCTGGCAGTGGTTTAAGTGACATTTCCTAAACTTAAGGACAACATTCCATATTCACAAAGTCTTGCAGGCTGATAAACATAGACTATGCTCTCTCAAAACTTCAAAACAAAAGTACATTTAAGAGCACTGTAGAACAGTAGGGAATCACCGGTCACATCTGAAAATGTTTGAACACATTAGCAAACCTCAAACTACCCTAAGAGAAAACAAAAGGTAGAATCCCAGTGCCTTTGCCTCTCCTTGCTTCAGTTTCCCAGTAAAAAGAATATGGCACCGACAAGATGCTTCAGTATTGCCTCCAACATCCATGTCAGGATGCACAAGTGGCACTTTTCAGAACAAGTCCAGACAATCCATTAACAAGAAGCACAAATTCACATTTAAGATTAAAAGAGCCAACATACTTGAACACGTACAAATAAGTGAGCCAGGAGAAGAACAGGAGCCAAGGACAGTTGGTGGGTTTACATCTTCTGAACTGAGAACGGTAACACTGCTTATTTAAACCTGAATGCAGTCTACAGAATCACAGCTTGCATAATCAAAATCTTTTGTACAGGCTACACTTGATTAAATTAGGTTACTTTTCACTATAAGGTTGGAATTACTGGTTAAAAAATAATATAAAATATTCTTTATCTAAAGAGTGCTGTAGTTGGAGGAGAACATAGTTCATTCTTCATACAAAACAGAAGAGGCTAAATTGCTTGAACACAAAAGATAACTCAAATTCGGCTACCAAGTTGTGCCCAGCAACTCTGTAATAATTGCATACAGAACACAAACATGCTTTGTTGAGAACCAAGAATATCTAATCAGCTATAATTGTAAATTTTATTTTTCATTTGTAAATAACCAAGGGAGAGAACTAGAGAATAGGGATGTAAAATAATATTCTAGCTGGGGATATAAGCTTCTACCCACCCCTTTCTGAATGCCTGCAAGGCTCTTCTGCTTCTGAACTTATTTCAATTGTTAGTTTCTCCTTGAAGGTATTTCAACCATAATGTAAGCAATGCTCTAATGAATTCTCAGTGCTGTGCTATCTTTCCCAAACAGTTCTTTCACATCATCTGCAAATTTGGATGCTGAGACGTACTTGCTATGCTCATGTGCATCTCTGTTTCTGAGGAATGTCAATATTATCATCGAGATGCTTCAAAGTTTCTAAACTTATAAATAAATAAATACCAAAAAAGCCCTAAACATGCACCTTCTACAGGTTTACTCACATGACCCTGTTTTGGCACTTAACCCATCCCACCCTTCTCCACTGGCCCAGTTGCTGACTGGTCCTGCTCAGCCATGCAGCTCCACAAGGGAGAACAGCTCTCTGGAGCCAGGGGAGGGGGTCCGAAGGGTCCTGCTGGTGGCACAGCCCAGCCAGCACCACACCAATGTACTTCACCCCTCTCCCTCACCAGGTTCATCCTTCAGGTAAGCAGTTTTGGTAACGCGCATTCCTCCCTGAACTTGCCTCTGCCAACACTTTTTTTTTCAGATGCATGAGTAGTCACCCCCATCCTGAACTCCCAAAACACCAAGAGCTTCACTGAAGACATGACGTACTGGATACCTCAACAGAAAGCAGATGGCAGTTGCCTCATGCTTAGAACATCCAGACACCACGGCTCTTACTCCTGAAGGGACACTTCTGACATTGTCCCATGTCATGCCTTCCCTATGATGGCATCTGAATACATTTTGCCACCAATCAAGGTCCCACTGTGACAAGGACCCTTCTAGAAGGGCAGGGCCAGTGGGCAGCATAGCTTACGCCTTTGTCTCCTGCTCCAGCAGTGACGGGCAGACTTTTCAGTGAAGGAAAACTATTGTCAGCTGCATCTGTATGCTGAACTATCCCAAACTAAATACAAATTAAGAGAATAACAAGAAGAGAACAAAAGGCTACTGGTCTGCCTTATGAAACAGATTTTTTCAATAAGCTTAAATATGCTTCTTGGAGGGCAGCAGTCAAGGGAGCAAATACCCCACTTTTACCAGACCAACTGCAAGAGCCACACCAAGTTCACTGAAAATGCAAAGACAAGCAAAAACCAGAAATTCCCTACATTCCACAACACTCTGACAAATAATTTATTGATGGATGAAAGAATTAAGCCATAATTAGCAATCTTGTTGACCCAGGTAGTCATCTTGTGTTCTTTAAAGAAAAGCAAACATTTCCAGTTTGTAAAAGAGCAATGACAAAAATATCACTTTTCTGTAAACAGCAGCTGACAATTTTATACAATAAATAATACTGTTTTATAGTAATAAGTACAATATCAGCAACACAGTAAAGTTAACATATTAACACTGACAGAAATTATCTCTGTTCTCTATTAATCTGCATTCTTTACAGATGGTTATTTATTAAAATTAAACATGAAGCTGAAAGGTTATCTATGGCCATATTAGCAAACATCTGCTTGTGATTCTGATTTCATGTTTGCATGCTATTCTTGGAAAAGCAGCCATTTTTGAGAAGTACCAGATGTGACCAAGTGTTCTTAATCATAAAATATTCTTCAGAAAGATAAAAGTTCAGGGCCAGGAAAGAAATCACACACTCTGAATACAGCAATGGCCTTTTACTGCTGCTGCTGAACTCTCCAGAGGAAAAGTGTTTCTGAAGAGGGAAAAAAGCAGTTTATTTAGTGTGCCACTACAGATAATTATTCTTATTTTTAAATATGAACATTCAAAGGTATAAACATGAACTCAGTTTCAGCTTTAAAGCACAGAAGTTATTCATTACAAGAATTGCACCAACTATTCACTCTCGGGCATGGGACTGGCATGGGACTTCAATCTCCAGTGGCAGCAGCTTAAGCAGCCTTCCACAAACTGACTTTAGGGATCTTGGTTTGCTCCCCAAATGATCTCACCAGGATCTCCACTACCCACAACAAGGAAGAAACAGTTAACTTCAGGATGGGAAAGTGTTGCAGGCAGCAGTTGAGAGTTATAGCAAGCAACACAAGGGAATGGATGTAGACCAAACCAAGAAAAGATGGGTTGTTTAATTGTTTCTTAGTGTCTCACTATAACATATGAACTGCTTAACCTGTTTCCTATAATAATTTTAAAAAGGGTTCTGGACCATCAAAATGTTTGTTCATTATGTTTGATAGCTACACCCTTTGAATGAATAATACTGTTAAACCATAAGAAATGGAAAAAAGCAAAGAAAGAAGATGAACTACATAAATTAGAATAGCGGAAGTCTAATTTAATGGGGATTAACAAATAAAATTAAATTCTAAATGTTAAAGCTTCTTTGTACATCTAAGAAAACCTGAGCTGCCCAGGTCTTTCAAGACTCAGCAATCCTTTCACACATTTTGCTTTTCACTCTCTTGCCCTTCTATTTCACATGCATCTTTAAGACTCAGATTAAGTCTCCAAGAAGAGAACACACCATCCTTCATGGAAAACCCTGGAAGGTACAAGAGTTTGACCATAGTGGCCAGGCAGAGAGGCTGGCAGATCCCCTCCAAGAAGGTGCAGGACCAGGGTGCTCACCAAGCCTGCATGTGTCTCAGCCACACTCTTCCCAGCACTGGGCCAGGATTTTTGTTTGTGTCTGCGGCATCGTTAATATACGGGACCTGGAAAAGGTTTCTCTCCACCACTACACTAAGCAGGGTAAAAGAAAACAAAATTTTTTAAAAGTGTGTTTTCCCCTTTTTGCTTCCCCTTCCCTGAAGAACAAGAATTCACACAAGGGGCAAATGACACAAATATCTGTCACATACAAGGGGCAGGTTGGAGAACTGCCCTGAGAGAAGGGGGCTCTGCTGAGGGGAAAGTTATGCCACGCTGAGATATGTAAACTGTAGCTAACTGAACTGCAGAGCACAATGTAAGCGGGGAAGAGCCCACTTCCCTTTCCTATCCATGGACCAAGTGGAGATGATGCCTGCAGAGACAGAACAAAACCCAGAACACACCTCAAGCTACCCATGCAGGAAGGCAATGGCTCCAGGACTCTTCCTGGGACAAACAGGCAACATGATGGGAAAATGCAGAAACAGACACAGTACCAGTGGAGCAAGGGCAGAGGAATGCACCACCAGAAATCATCCATTTAATGCAAAAGCACAGGCAGATCTGATATCCTTCCAAGTCTCTTCTGCATAATGTTCACTTTTGTAAACAAAAGTAGCTCTTAACATACTTTCTGCTTGAAATGAATTCTTCTAAATGGAAGAGTAGAGCAGAAAAGCTTCCGTTTTGGATATATGAAAGCATCCAAATGCTGTTCCTTACACACTTCTGCACCCTTGACATCATTTCAGACGCAAGCCAAGGCGCCCAACACTCCAGCCAGATAAGTCACATACACACAAGTGGTACATTAGCTACAGTGCACAAGAACATCTGCATTTAGCTCTGAAATCTTGAAATCAGTTATCTAATAAAGAAAAGAACTGCTTTCAGCAATCAAGTTAGTCATAAAGTTATTATCAATTCCTTTGTTTTCAGTCTCTGCTATTTAAAATTCTTCAGGACAGAATCACAGAATCATTTAGGTTGGAAAAGACCTTTATGGTCCCTGAATCCACCCATAAATCTAATTCTGCCAAGTCACACTTAACCATACCTGCATGGCAAAAGTCAAAGAGCAAAAAAAACCCCTACACTTAGTGAAAGCAAGAAAAAGGACACCACACACTATTTAAGAGCCTTGATGTAGACACCTTAAAACTTTCTACAAAGCTGTCAGTCTGACTACTCCTATATTTGCAAATGCAGAAACTGAGTCATAGAAAGAACATAACTCACAAGGCTCCTCAGCCACCATCAGCAGGACACAATCACCTTTGTCTTACCCAGTGCTCGATCCACAAGGTAAGAGTGACTAAAACAATGCCTTCATTTAATGTCTTCAAATACATCTCAAAATAACGTGATTGACAAATACACAAAGACAACTTCCTTCTGTTCCTCTTGACATTAACGTATTCAGAGTAAGTTTGCCAGAACTACCTGGACCTCTATTTTTCACACACCTCTCAAATGAAAATATGTCAGCGAGACACTTGGTGTGCTTCCTAATATTCTTCAAATGCTTTAATTTGAGTAGCACCCCTGAAAAGAGGACAATGGAAACAAACTGTAGAGTGCTATTCCCTTCCTCTACCTGGCACAGTATATTCAGAGTATCTGCAAAGCAGTAAAAGTTTGGAAGCAAGTCTTCCCACTGGTGATCCTTGTTATGCTCAATAGTGACAGAGCTATATTGATGCTACAGCAACAGTGGCAAGTTTTCAAAGAAGCTGCAGTGTATACAAGGATGTTTTACACAGCCAAACAGAAAATCTTCCTTCCAGTTTCTTCTGGCTTCAGACGAAGAAGCAAAACTTAAATCAACACAATTCATGAGCACATAGGGAAAGGCAGATGTCACGGTTCTACCTGCACTAGAAAACTTTATGATTAAAAAGTTTATGTTGGCATGGCTCCACTCTGAAGAATCAGCAGAGGATCTGAGCACTCCATGTTGATGATGCAGCACTGGACCGTGTAAAATCCAAATCTTACCTGCAAATGCTGCTACTCCAACACTGAAATGCACACTATGGTATGTTAGTGATGGTAGAAGATTTTAATGAAAGACAACCACTTCTCTTTTAAAGAAAGATGATCAGTATTATATAATTAACCACCACAGACATTAAAGGTTTATCCCAACTGTGATATCATTAAATCTTGTAGTTAAAAATAAAAATGAGAACTAAAAGTTGTTTCTTGCTTTTTATAAAGTACAACTTTCAGAAACACAAATACTACTGTTAAAAGGTAGTTTTGCAAGCAATTCACAGCTAAACAAAAATCAGTTACTGCAGTGTCCCACTAACCTTCGGAAAAGCTGTTAATATTCAGGATTCTGCACAGCAGGGTAGGGTTGAAAAATTAATCCTTTTAAAGTTGAATTTCAACAACAGACAAAGGCATGTGTTAGCTGAATTCTATTTATGGCATTCATCCAAATATCAAATAAAGTTTTCCTGGCTGTGCTTCAGTCATCCCCCCATTCACAGCTAAAGAGTACTTTTATAAATTAGGCAGACAGTATAAATCCTGTGTCTTGTTTGCATCCAAATCTCCACATCTCAAAGAGAAAACATTACTCAGTAACTGTCACTTCAAGAAACACACCAGTAATGACTTATTGAAAAGTCCATCCTATGCAGATGGACCAGAAAAAAATCCAAGAACGCAAAGAAAGACTAGTAAAATACCACAGAGGACAAGGCAGAGCAAATCAGGAATGATAGACCTGCACATATGTGAATATAACACTCTACTAAATAGTTAAATGCTTCAGCAATGTATTTGAAAGAGTTTACCACATATAAAGAACAGAGTTTAAAGATGCACATTTCTCTCATAAACAATACAAAGCAGAACAGGGTAGGAATCAAGCTGTCCACAACACCTTAAGAATCAAAAGGAAAAAACCACTAATGTTGCCATGTTGTAACCTTACAACATGCAGGAAATGAACTAAGCTTATGTTTGGAAAGAATCCAAATATGTTAGGTATGAAAATTCAATTATGGAATTCAAACAGCCTCATTTTGCCATACAACACTGTTGGATACAATTACTATAACAGTGGCATTTCTCCATTTGTGATTCCATACTAAACTGAATTTTAAGGATACTTGCTTTTCTCCCCATCTTTACATTCTATCAGTACAAGGACTTCATTTCTCAAATGCTCAAAAAAACCCCAATATACTAGGACCAAAGAATATCAAAAACAGCATATCAACTGCTTCAATACATTGCTGTTGTTTCCAAAAAGTTCACCAGAAACACAGAGGTCATCAGGTGCTCCAGCCAGTCATGCTAGTTCCTTAGGTGCAATGCACCATCCGAATTCAGAGACACACAGAAGTCCAGCTGATCCTCAGTTTATTTTTGCCATGTCTTACACTTGCTTTAGAACAAGAAAGGCAACATCAGAAATTTAAAACTATAGACACTTTTTCCTTTTGAGGAAAGACCGTGATACTTGACATGAGGAACTGAAGCGTAGAGGTATTAAGACAGACTGCCACTACATTGCAGATATCTCTCAGAAGCAGTATTTTATTATAAACCTGGATGTAGAGGCTATGTTTGTGAAATTTGACATGTCCTAGTAACTCCTAGCATGATGTCTAGCATCTTGAGCCCACAAACTATCTTCACACCTCTCCTTCACTCATTTTAGTAACATTTTGCTCTTAAAAGGTATTTTCTTTCATCATTCCCAAAGGTGAAAATATTTATGCTTCCTGCCACCATTTTGGTTTATACTTACAATTCAACTACCACATTTGATGATAAACATGATTTTTAAAAACAAACATGAAGTTATATTTAACACACAGTACTCTATGGCACAGTTAAAGGAAATCTATGCTGAAAGCCTGACATCTGTAACACCATTTCTAATAAACTGACTGAAGAGGTATATGAAACAGATATGTTCTGTGAAACTGATGGAGCTCACGACTTTTGTATCTCACCAACTCCTCTCCCCAGTATTACAAAATCCCAGATTAGGAAGCAGAACGGCATCAATGTTAGAAAAACAATGCTTCTCTCACATTTCATACAGTCACAAGGCATCCCAGAGCATGGCAAACAAGTCCCAGACTGCCTGCTCAGCTTTCCGTCATGTTTAGCACCAACAACAACTACTTTGAACATGCTCATGATGAAAATGGGGGAAAAAAAAGGAAAATAAAAAAGAGAGGAAAGTGAAAAAGAAGATTATAAAAAAATATCCTTCTTACTGAGCCTGAATGATACAGCATGTGTTATGGAGAGCATTTGTTCAAAGTAAGCTTTCATCATGCGCAAGGCGATACAGTTCCATCTCAAGCTCTACATCTACAGGCCCTTTGTTCTTTCTAAAAGCAGCACTGCCAATGCACACCAAGCCTCCTTCAGACTGCAGATAAAGGTAGGTGCAACCAAGGAGGTGCATAACCACCCACAGACAAACCAGTCTGCACCTGGAAGGAATTTCTCAAAGAAAAAAAGATGCAAGTTGTTTGTAAAAACAAGTTATGAAACAATTAAACAAGTTCTCCAAATATGTTCACACGTGTCTCAGGACACAAGTGGGGGAGCCTAAGCCAACCATTTAATGACAAAATGTGGATAAAAGATTCCTTTCTGTGCTACAGAGCTATAACCCAAACAGAACTGGAGGGAGACAGCAAAAGAAGAACCAGGGGGGTACCTGCTCTGGAACTGCCACCTTCTGTAAAACTTAAGGCAGGCCCCACTTAAATATTCATTAGCCCACACCTTTTCTCTGATAGCAGAAAACTACAGGAAACAGTATATAAGAAATAGAAAGTTTAGAAGAATACTTCTACTGTAACACCTTCCAAATTCTGACAATTAGCTACAGACTTGTCACTTACCTCTCACTTTCCTGCCCCACTTCACACAGCAACATGAATGACCCTCTCAGTTAATGGTCACATCAGTAGGTCATGTTCCCCATGCACAACAAAACAAAAACTCTCATCGTTAATAGAAGCTACTGAATTCTGCAGCTTAATATTGTTCAATCAACCAGTAGTGCTACTATCAAAACTTACTGATTCTTCTGCTGAAAGAGCTGCAACAGGCAGATGTGTGCAGTCCATGCCACACATAGCACTCAGCACTGCTTGTCCAGCATTGCACCTTCTATGAGCTACAGAGAGCTGCTAAGTATTATTACAGAAAGAAGTTGTGTTAACTGTATTCCTGAAAACTGCTAGTATTAATTCCAAAGTTCAAAACTAAATGCATCTGTAAAGCATCTGCTCCATCATTCACTGTCTTACTAGAATTATCCTTTGTACCATGGAAAGAAAAAAAATAAATAAATATAAATAGATCACCAAACCCCAGCTGCTGTATCAGTAATGCTCAACAATCAATAAGTAAATGACTATAATTTAATATTTAAGCAGGTGAGAAAAACGTGGTTTAACTATAAGACATCTTTAGGGCAAAGACACTATTTAGGAGACTACAAATATTTTCCTTGTTGCTTCCAAATTACAGAAAGTCTCACAGTTTTACAGTTACTCAGCTACATAAAGCAAAATTAGGGAGCGGGTGTAATGAATAAAAGTTCTGCTCATACTTGTTGCAGTGCAAAAATGCAACTTTGTTATTACACACGTGTTAATTTGCAGTTGTTTGAAATGAAATGTATCAACTGATCACACATTTAATCAGTTCCGATTTAGTACCTGGCACAGTATTTCAGCTCTGCCTGGTTACAATGAACAGTTAGCTTTGTTGTATTTGAATGTTGCATATAATATTCAACTCCAGAAAAACTAGCCTCAAGGTTTTAAGTGTTATGGCTCAGTGATTTTTTTACTGCATTACTTATTTGTTTGTACATTTGGGTTGTTTTATTCCAAAAAGGACAGTATTCTTAATATCCATAACTTTCTAAAATGAGTAAAGGGAAAGAGGCATGAAGATGGTTTGTGAGTTCATGATGCTAGACATCACGCTAGGAGTTACTAGGACATGTCAAATCTCACAATCATAGCCTCTGCATCCAGGTCTAAATTAAAATACTGCTTCTGAGAGATGGCTGCAATATAGTGGCAGTCTGTCTGCATAACTCTACACTTTAGTTCTGTGTGTCAAGTATCATGGTATAGCCTCAAAAGAAAAAAGTATTTTTCATCACTTCCATTGCATTTCTTGTTCTAGAGCAAATAGAAGAGGTGGCAAAAATAACCCAATCAGAAAAAAAAAAAATTGTGCAAATCTGAAAAGGTTTAGAAACATTGTTCTGAGACATCAGTAAAGCGAGGAGTCAGCTGGACTTCTTGTGTGTCTCTGAATTCGGATGGTGCATTGCACCTAAGGAACTAGCATGACTGGCTGGAGCACCTGATGACCTCTGTGTTTCTGGTGAACTTTTTGGAAACAACAGCAATGTATTGAAGCAGTTGATATGCTGTTTTTGATATTCTTTGGTCCTAGTATATTGGGGTTTTTTTGAGCATTTGAGAATGACAAAATGTGAAGATGGTGAAAAAAGCAAGTATCCTTAAAAATCAGTTTCATATAGAATCACAAATAAAGACATGACACTGCTAAAACAACTGTATTCAACAGTGTTGTATGGCAAAAGTAGGTTCCCTTTGAGGGGAGTGGGCA
Organism: Sclerurus mexicanus; assembly: GCA_013396755.1. Lineage (NCBI taxonomy): Eukaryota > Metazoa > Chordata > Aves > Passeriformes > Furnariidae > Sclerurus > Sclerurus mexicanus. Next base: position 93,416 of record VWZF01001941.1, on the reverse strand, counting down.
ACAGAACCCCAGACAGATTTGCACTGACTAGTTTAATCCACCACAGAAAGAATAAACAACATCTGTGGTTTAAATATTTACATCACTGTACTTCATCTCTTTGAATCTTAATTTTCAGCTTATTTGGTGCCCTTTGCAGATATTTGTTGAGAATTTTTAAAATGTCAGCCACAAAAATAAAACGAGTAAGAAAAAGTACAACTTTATCCTTCTTTGAAAGTTTCCAGCAGCCTGGGGAAGAAAGGGGCTCTTGTTCTCGCCCTGCACACGACGCCCCACGTAACCTTTGAAAATCCGCCGGACACATAAAATAGCATTGATCCCCCAGCCCAGGCAAACGAGGCGCTGCGAACAGGAGCGCTGAGCCGCAGATGTGCCGTGAAGGACAAACCCTGCCCTTTGGCTCAGCCCCGGGCCGGGGGCGCAGCCGGGCAGAGCAGCCCCCGCCCGGCGCGGACCCGCCGCGCTCCCTCCTGTGGCCGCGGAGCGCTCCGGCAGCGCCCGCCGCTCCCATCCCTCCTCCGCCTCCTCCGCACGCGGATCCCGGGGGCCAGCGGGGGCTGAACGCCTCCTCCCTGTGCCATACATCTGCCGCCACAACTTCCATTTAACCGCACCCCTCCTAACAGAAGCGCCCCGTTTCTCTTCTCAGTCCTCCCGCAAACGCGAGCGGGATTATACTCTTTCGAAGGCAAAAAAAAAAAAAATTGAAAGCTGTTAATTTCTGTGGCGGATGCTTGTGAATGGTCTAATTTATTGTGAATGATATTTAGCATTCGGAGGTCTGGTCTTTGTTGAGAAATACAGAAACCAAACTCTGTGCCAGAGGCCATAAAGAGAATCCCATAAAAGAATTGGTTACAAGACTTGCATTATGAAATTACAAAAGTACAGTGACAGGATATTAATATCTCCCCATGGAGACACTTGCTTTACAAAGAAAATTTGAAACATTTAGCATAAACAAGACAACACCTTGAAATCAGTGAAAAATAAAAAGGTTTAGATACCAATAAATCTGCACCTACAATAACCAAGGAAGGCACAGTGCATCACTTGGAAGCTTTTAGATGTCATATTGCAATTACAATAATAACACCAGAAACTAATAAAGGGTCACAGGTTGTTAGACAGCAAAATAATACAACCCCAGTAAAGCAATTCCAATGTTTGCTGGTGCTCTGTTAACATTAAAGCAAACATCAAAAGGAAGAATCTCTCAGACTCATCTGCCTTTCAGCTTTTGCCCTCAGGTTTTCCCTCAGTGAGCTCCATCCATTAGAGCTGGAAGAGGAGCTCAGGCACACGGCTGCCTGCAACTCCTGCCTTTTCAACAGCTGTGTCATTTAGCTGCTTTGAGGATAGTTAATGATGCTTATTAGCATGCTGACAGCTGATGTATCCATCAGTAATACCCGTTAGTGAATACAGCAGCAGTTAGACACTTCACAGTAACACAGATAAAGCCTGAGAGACCACATCTGCAGTGAACTCTAGCTCAGTGGCAGGAGCACTCATCGGTCCATTTTCCTCAGCATTGCCATCACTCTAAAAGAAAGGAAATAGTTCTATGTTTCCTGCCCCAAAGGATATTGAGGTTGTTCATCCAGCTGCAGAGTTTCAATAGAAGACACATAAACAGATCTCAGCAACTTACGATGCTAGGGTACAGGGAGAAGTGGGTTTAAACCTTACCTAGGCTGAGGAATTGCTTAATGTCTTTCCCATTTTCCTGCCAAGTGATTCTGGAAGTACTAACTAGGGTAAGAGTGGTAATTCATGAAGTTACCACTCACATGGTACCTACTACAGAAGAACTTCTAGTTTTGAAGGCAGCAAAGTACAAGGTAACTCAAAACACTACTCAAAGTGCTTCAAACTAACCTGTTTGTCTCTTAGCTAAAATACCCCAAGCTATTTATAACCAGGTCTCAAGTTTCAGAGAAACAGAGGTAAGTCAGCTAAATAATTGCTTTCCTATCTGCACAACACAAACTGACAAAACTTCAGGAACTAGGTCCTGGTCTTGGCCTCACATACTGCTTTGCAAATGCTAGTCTTTGGACTTTTGCACACTCAATACTTGGCATTGCCTCATATGCCTAACCTTCACGGAGACAGGATGCCAGACATAACCCACATGTGACATTTCCTCACTCTCTGCACCTCCTGCCCCGAGAAGTCGGTTTTAGCTTGGATTCTAAGGCACCCAACTTCTCTGTGTGCTAAAGAAACAGCCCCAGCACACAGGTGAAACATCTAAGTCAGGGAACAGACCCTCTTCTTCTAAAATCACATTGTAAAACCTCCTGTTATGCAGTGCAAACAATAAAGTCAAGATCTAACACAAAAGCACACATCAGCCACACAGGTTGGAGAGAACACATAACCCATAAAGCCACTTTCACTGGAAGGAGAGTCAAGCAGCAGCACAGGTTGCCCTGAGAGATTTGAAAACCTCCACGGATGAAGCCCATGCAGACATGACTGAATCAAGCCCTAAGCAACCAGTTCTGACACTACAGCTGTCCCTGCTGTCTGCTGGAGGCTGATCTAGAGACTTTATGAGGTCCCTTCTAGTTTGATTTATCCCCCAAGTCGTTACCATACATGCCACCACATGTCATGCAATTGATGCATATTCTAGCCTCTGGAAGGCACTACGATGGAGTCAAACACAGATTAGTAAAATCTGAGTCAGTGAATAAGCTTTTGTGTCTTACCAGTTTCAAAGTTCCAATCAGGCACAAAATATTCTTTGTTACCGGGAGAAGGCAACACAAACAACAATGAACTAGATACTGCTGTTCTCCAATATGATTTCTGAAGCAAGATGCTTGAAAAGCGATTTATATATAAAATACACTGTCTTCATCCAATTTTTGCCTAACCACAAAACAAAATAATTAACTATCCCTACCGAAAACCAACCAGATAGTAGACCACAACTCTTTTCAAGAACAGAAAACTATTCTTGTTTGCAGAGTCACTAAACTATGAACTAGACTATGAGTTTGTGATAAACATTATTTTTAAAAAATATAAAATACTGCATTCATTTAAAGGCCTATATTAGGGGAACAATGTTGCCTTTTTATGGCTATCTATTACATACCAGCTGAATTTCAATAATGAGTTGTAATTCAGCACCATATCATCTATTTATATCTGTCATTTTCAGCCAACTGCAGTTTACTGCGTAATTTTAACAAGTTTGGCCAGGATTTCAGCATAGTTGGCAAACACAAGCTGGCAAGCTCTTAGCCAATTAAAATCTTTATAATGACTATACCACCATATATGAGAATGCTAGAAATGGGACTGGATGAAATACAAAAGTCTTGCATTCATGCTTATGGCGCGTGACTCCACTGACATTACAGTAGCATACTACAACCATCCCATCAGTCTTTAAACTGAAGATGTTTAAGTATTATCTCCATGTTCCAATTATGTTAAAAGAGGATTATCCATACTAAAATATGGTTTATTAGAATAAATGTTACAATGGAAAGTATTTGCTCACTAAATGCATAATACATGTTCAGCCAAAGTACTAATTACGTACTCCATGACTGAGTAACAAATATGTATAATCCATTCTTTTGGATTTCAAAACTTCTTCCAGCAAACATTTCCAAGTAATCTCCATACAAAGTCACAGCAATAAATGATAGAATGTATTTCCTAATTAGAGAACTTAGACTCTTGCCAGACAGAATGCAGTTTCCAAGGTAGGACTTGTCATTACCAAAGCAACATTCAGTCTTAACTATCTTGACAGTCCATGTTCTGTTTTACACGATACCAAGAGAACCTGTTGCTTTCCCCCACTGGCATCCCAATATCCAACACCATGGTGCTGAGCTCTGATATGCTTGCAGGGAGCCTTCCACTACTCTATTTAATACAATACTGCAAGAAAAGAGTTGGTTGAAACAGAAAATAGTAAGTCAATTATGAGGAAAAAAAATAGTGCTGCTACATTTCACTTTTAAAAACCTTACTAGGTCAAAAGGCTATACATCATCAGCTTCTAAAACAATTACTAAATGCCTAATTATAAATAATCATAAATTATGCTGTACATTATATCTGAGTTGCACTGCAACACTGAATTTATGCAATATAGTTTCAATGTATTCTAAGGAAAGTACAGAAAAAGGCAGTAACTTTATTGATTGATAAATACATATTTTGTTTGTTTCCTAGAAAATCTTCCCTGAGACTTGGGACTCCTGATAGAGAAAGGTCTGTTTCAACTGCATACCCAGACTCAGGAACAGAGAGATGGAGCACTCACCAGCATCAGCTGCACTAGCAAAGGAGCAGGAGGAGTGCACATATGTAGGGATTGTGTGTTGTCTGAAACTTCTAAATTTGACATGACTAAGTTACACTCTCCCAGAGTTAAGGGGTCCTTTAGACACCAGTGCAAGCAGGGCTTCCCTCTCCATCCTTGTAAAGGAAATGAGGATTTCAATGTTTCTTATGCTCATGCTCTTTTGGCACAGAGATCACAAGAAAACTGAATGAAAGGGAAGCACTGGGTAGGCAAGATGAAGAGTAAAATACCAGCTTTAGTGAGTTTGAGCAGCATAAAGCTGTATATACCATCTTGGCAATAAGCAAACGCCAGAAGTTTTTTGTTGTGGTGGTTGTAATTTGGTTTAAGTTGCATCCTTCATCAAATACTCATCCCCACTTAAAAGTTTTTGAAGACTCCTCTAAAATTCCACCTCGAAGAAACTCACATCTTTTTAAGCCATACTGACTGAGCACAGGGTGTCCAGAGAAGCTCTGCAAATCTCCATCCTTGGACATGCTCAAAAGTCACTTAGGCAACCAGCTCTAGGTGGGCCTGGTTGAACAGGGAGGTTGAATAAGATGACCTCCAGAGATAGCTGTCAACTTTAACCATCCTGTGGCACTCTCAACCAAACTCCTACCAAATTCCACAAAAGCACCATTTCATGTCTCACCATACTCAAAGAAGGGACATAGAAAAGTAAGTTTCCACTGCATCTCATAAGATCTCCAAACTGATTTTAGTTCATACTGCATGAGAATAGGAAAAACCCCCAAACCTACATGCATACAAATTGTACTTTAGAAGGGGGCAGTCTGGGGCCTAAAGTGAAAAGATGCATAATACTACAGGAGAAAGGAAGAGATACAAGGAAAGAAACTATATCGTAACAAACAGAAATGCTATGCTGTCTTAAAAAAAATACACAGTCCACAAGATTTTACAGACTTGCCATTAGACTGCACAAACTCAAACACTCTATCAAGTGATTTGGAGATGCTCCAGTGAGTCAGGGTTTCCTGAGAGGTTTTCAGTGGGGAACTACAGAGGGTTTAGTTCCCTTCTCCCATATAAAAAATTGGACCAAAAGGGATAACAACCAATTGTTTTAATATCCCTTTAATAAATAAATAAATTTAAAATAATAACACCCCCACACGCACACGAACATCTGCTGTCAAGGGATATTTCTGAGGGAATCACTTCACTGTCCCAATCCATTCTGTCCCTACCACAGAACCTATTTCTCGTCCGGATAATACCCACCATCCTGGCACAAATAACATTGTTGCCCCAAGATCTGGCAGTATACCTCAATGTTAGCAACAAATACCTCAACATTGTCCATTTTTTGTATACATGTTTAGAGTTATTTCATTTCATGCTGTATTGGAAAACTACCGTTCCATTATTTAATGAATTCTGAGGCATTCAAGAATATAGCCAATTCCAGTTTGCATTGGATGAAAAATGGAAGAAACATTATTATTCAACTGTGATGGGGAAAAAATATAGAAGTAATCTTGTGTATATAAACTATATACAAGTTCCAAGACATTTTTAGTGAACCCAGATCTACAAATACAAACCTCTAAGGACTTGGAGAAAACATAATGTCAGGTGTTACATGCAAGTCTTCACTGGGTCAAGACCAAGCAGCACACCTTATTCAGTCAGAAGGATTGAGGTGTTTGGTATCACAGAAGAATGTCCCTTTGCACCATAGCACAACACATTTAAGGAAAAGCAATTTTTTTTTTTTGCAGAATTAAGGAATTACCAATGCCTAGCTGGAACGCACTGTTTTTGGAAGAGGCCCAAAAGCTCAAGTAATTGCAAGGGACTGGAAAGGCCTTCACCCCCAGGTCAGCAATTTACATTCCAGCCAGGCTATTTATGAGAGAAAGCAGTTACCACCAGCCACTCTTTGAACACTCAGGTTGCCATTTTTGGTACCACTGCTGAGGTGTAAACACACACAGATACCATGACAAACCAGTCACATGAACTATTTCAGCAGAAGAGTCCAAGACTGAGGTAGTGCACAAAATTAATTAGTCAGTTACTACAAGCTGCAATAAAATTCCTCTCTATAGGCTTGAGCTTCTGCCCACCACAACAGTGTCAAATACAGAATCGACATAAGGAATGGTAAGTAAAAATAATCTTTCATCCTCCATGAGATTGTACACTCATTACACTTTGATGTAAGTGATGAGTCAAATAGAAAAGAAAGTCCATATTTTTCCTCTTTCCCTGCCAGCTAACATTAGTTCCACCCCACTTTCCCAGTTATTTCTTTAGTTCCCTCCCTCTCAGCTTGCTTTGTGTCCTTTGCTTCTTGCTCCAGTGCGTTGTTCTTTTCCTTAGTCCCATATTTGTCAGTCTACTTTCTTCACTGCTTCTAACTTAACTTCCAACAGTGCTCTGCAAACACTAACTAGACAACATGAAAATTGTAAAAATGACCAAATTTTATCTTTAAAACTTCTGGATCTATAAGTAACCTGTAAGTAGATAGCAACCTAGATTGTCTGTACATGCATAAATTTTTCTGTATGTCTGAAAAAAATCCCAAGTGTAATAGGGATGCAATAGAACATGAGAAAAAAAAATCAACCATGTCTGAGAGTTAGAACAGGAACCAGAAGTAAACATCCTCATTTTCAACTCTGAGTGAAAGACAAGCTTCAAAATCATTAACTGTCTTCCTTTGCTTACAGCAAGAGGTCGCAGCAAATGTCAAACACAAGAGAGCCATTCAATTAAGGGCAACCTTACAAAATCCAAACTGTTAAAAACAGCAGCCTAGATGTCATCCTTGCCCCAACAAAACCAGTGTCTGGATAGCCCCTATTACACAACACTCCACAATAAAGAGCTGCCAAGCGTTAACCTTCAATGAGGAGAAATTAATGTATTCTCTGAAGACACAAGTCTGCCATACCAGAGCATTGGCTTCCCTCTTCCTATAGCCTAAACCAAAAGCTATGTATATGGAGTATGAGCACAGTAATTTATCACAAAGCAATAAACAGGAGATGGTTACTTCAAACACTGAAAGTAGGTAGACAACAAGTTAGCTATTCAGAACATCTATCTGTTAAAAAAAGCACAAAACAAAAACAAACAAACACCCCAACAAAACCAGTGATGAATAGGAATACAAAGGCAATGATTTTTTTTTTTTGAGGGAAGAAGGGGATGGGGGGGATGGGCACATATTCCAGAAAAATAAAAAAAAAAAAGTAACTAAATACAGTAGTTTTATTCTATGGCAGTTTCACTGTTGTACATTGAAGTGTTTAGAAAACATAATCTGAATTACAGCAAATTGTCAAAACAGTTCTAGAATAATTCAACTGCCATACAGGGAAAAGTGTATCGTTCCAATCACAGAAGCCTTAAAAATATTCAATACTAAACCTCCTCCTCTAATTTTGCAATGATCTGAGGACAAAGTTCTCTAAAACCCACAAGCCTCAACTATGCCATTATATAAAATGTTTGGGCCTATGCATATCAGTCAGAGTTCCAGGCAGACACAGTACAAAGTCAGAGCGAGTTTCTGGCTGCAGAAAGAGTTGTGCACTGTCAACACTGCACTCTGGATGCTGTACATACAAGACCAGCTGTGTGCACAGAAATTCCTGCATGCGGTAGTTTGGGTGTTATCAAAGGAATTTGAGATTAGTTTTGGTTTGGTAAACACAGAGTTAAGGAAAAAAAAAAAGGAGTTGTTATATTTAGTCAGAGTTCTAACTTGGTCACTGGATGAAAATGTCATTCTTAGAGAGCTAAAGGATACAGATTTCTACGCACTGCATATTCACTGCACTTCACCCAGTTCACAAGGTCAGAAGAAAAAAAAATAAATAATATTGTTTTGCTATCCATCTCTAACATGCAGAAGTCAGTTGCCAGCAGTCTACAAGCTTACATCCTAATGCTTGATATTATGGAATATTTTGTCCAATAGTCTAACTATGCTTTCACAGGAGGCAAAAGCTACTGCCCAGGCAGCCTTCCTGAGCACACAAATGATCAGCTGGTAATTTCCCTGGGCAGTACGCAGTGCTGATCTGCAGAGCTTCAACCAAATATTTTGAAGGTATTAAGACAGAGAAAGAACAAGAAATAAAATAAAATCAAATTAATAATGACTGATTTTAAACAGCAGCACAGATATGCAGCACTAAAACCGGCATTTAAATATTCTAAGAAACTGACATCACGATCCTGGCCAGTACTGTATGCAGGGGCTGAACTTTGCCAAACACGGACAAGCCAAATCCCGCTATTCTTGAAGCTAACAACAGTTTTCCTTGAACTCCAGAAGCGGCAGAAAAAGTTGGCTGTCAGCTGCCAGCAGACCATACCTCAGGGCACCTCAGGGCACATGGGCAAAGAGTCACGCAAAACACCCCACTGAGCATCTTCCACCCTCACACGGTCCCTGCGAGCAGAGTCTAAGGCTGTAGACCTCGCACTTCAAGTGTTTGGGGAGCTGCATCCTCAGGGCTCAAAAGAACAGCTTCCGACTCAAAGTGCTCGTTCTTAAAGGATTTGGGTTGGGGTTTATTCCTCCAAAAAGCACAGTAATTCTGTTGTGGAAAGCTTCTGGCTACAGTCAAAAGTATGCAATACAGATACACACACACATCATGTTTTTTGGGGGAAAAGCAATTTCTGTGGTACTCCACAGCTTACCACGAGTAACTTCCAAGTTTGACATACTCTTAAGTTTACTCACAAGCAGAAGACTCGCGGACACCGGCACAGCCAGACCGGCCGAAGGATGCGGCGCTCCCGACCCTCCCCGGTGTACGGCCCCGGTGTACGGCCAGCGCTCCGCCGCGGCTGCCGGGGAACCCGCACCGCTGCCCGGGCACCACCCGCGCCGCTGCTCGCCCTGCCCCTCGCCTCCCCGACTTGCTGCGGGGGGCAGCGCCGACCCCCGCCCCGCTCAGCCCCACCTGCCCGCGGCGCGGCCGCCCCAAGGTCACCCCCTCCCCCGGAAAAGCCAACTTTGAGAACCACTCACTTCGGCGGCGCGCCGGGATGGGGATGCCGCCACCGCCGCCGCGGAGGGCCGGGGGGCGGTGCGGAGCCTCCGCCGCCTGCAGCGCGCAGGACGGGCTGCGCGCTCCCTCCTCCTCCTCCTCCTCCTCCACCGCCGCCGCCGCCTCCTCCCTCTCCCCGACGACTTTCACTTCACCTGCAGGCAGCCCAGCTGCGGCGGGGCGGGCGGCTCCGCAGCTTTCCGCGGGACCGCAGTCACTGCGGCAGCGCCCTCCCCGCACCGCGGGGGGGAGCCGGGCCGGGCCGCACCGCGCAGCGCCCGCTCGACCCTCCGCGGGCCGGGGCGACTCCTGCCCTGGGGGTGCCCGCAACCCCTGGGGGGAAGACAGGAACTGGGGAGCTCCAAGGGTCGTCCCAAGCCCCTCCGCGAGTGTGGGAGCAGCGCAGCCCCAGTGCGCGCAACCCCCGCCCCGGGATGCTCTCCCCGAGCTGCTTGCCTGCAGCTGCAGGGTAGGGATTGCCCCCGTGCTGTCAATCACCTCCCCGGTGAGGGACTATAAATATTTATTAGGCATCCTAATAGCTGCATCTAGCTAAGGGGAGCACTTTACTCGTGTCGCTCCTGTGATTCAAACACCCCAAACCAGTCCTACACGGATATAATCTTAACTTGCTCACGCACTGGCCCGGTAAACTCCGCACCGGGGAAGGGCCCTCCTGCCACAGCCAGGTGGAGAGATTTGCCAGAGGGGCACCAGCGTGTGCCCTGACACCTGAAACCTTCCTCTCTCCTTTTTAAGGACACAGGAATGTTTGCTGGCTTGAGTAGTTTCCATCGGCGACCGTCTTCTTCTTTGGGAACATCACATTAGCAGCTCTGTTCAGACAAACTGAGCTTTTACGCTCTAATGGAGCTGTGAAAGATAACTTACGCAAAAATCTGAATGCATAGGGAGCCCGGAAATAAGAAGCTAATCTTGGATGTAAGCTGATAGAAAATGGGGATAAGAAGTGATGGGCTTTCTACAACTGCATGCATATTTAGAGAAAAACTAAACCAGGGTCTATCAAGACAGAAGAAAAAAAAAGTGTATGAAGGAAATATACTAAATTAATACATTTTATTTGGATGATTTTGCTTTTCCCCCTTACACAAATGATTCTTGTTGCTGGGTGGCATATAACCACACTGGTAGGAATTTCCGAGTTGCAATATCTCCTGCAACCACTGCCATCTTTGTAAATTTTGCCCATCTGAGAAATGTAAGAGGTAAGAGCAAGAAAGAGTAAGACAGGCAGCACTTCCAAAACACAAGTACAAAGTCACAAGCTTGCCTTAGTTTATTTTGATGAAGGATGGTGGTTTTATTTTGCAGGTATCATTAAAATGGAATCAGCTAGTAACACAATTTTGATTTCTGCTTTTCTGCACCTCCTGTTCCCAACCAGCTGACACTTCTGTCTGGAAGGTGGACAGCCCAAGCCTGACCTTTCTATCATAAAGCATGGAGTGTATCTATCATATATTTATAGATATGTCTAGCATGGAGAATATCTAGCATGGAGCTTTGTCTGCATAAAGTGCTGGGCAAAAAACCAGCAGCTATGAACTTGTATAATCCACTTAACCATGATCTAAAGGAGCAACAAAACTTCATTAATATATATATTCTTCCAAACTTCATGCTTGTTCATATAAGTAAATAACTAATTGGTGGTTTGCCCATCTCTTGGGCATTTTAGAGTAGATGCTTAAGAGGAAGATCATATGACCAGGACTTTGGTTTTGCCAAATATGATACATTGCATTTTCATCTATGATAAGAGGCAGTATGTGTAAAATAGCAATGTGTAGGAGCTGCAGCTGAAGTGAGACTCAGTTGGGCTTTTCACTGACCATATACAGAGTGAGAATGCCTGTCTTGGAGATTTACAGTCCCTACTAAGCGGGTAAGACAGGCAAGTGATGGCAGGGGCAACATAAGCACAGAAAGGTGAAATAACTTGCCCAAGACCATGCAAGAGGTCTGTAAACAGTACTGGCTGCTGAGCCAGTGTCTCTGATTCGGCAGCCCATACAACAATTCTAGTGATGCCATGTATGCTTTAAATGATGGACTGAGCACAGTCCTGAAAATCAAATGTACAAACTGTGTTTTTAGTAAGACTGGTGTGTTAATTTATTGAGGTTTTCTTCTTCTGAGCATCTCTAAGCACCAGCAGTAAAAGGTGTTCAATACAATTTCATGCTGGTGTCCTGAAGCCAGGCTATTTCAATTGAATGATTCCAGAAAAATCTAAATCGTCCCATTTCTTGCTAAATTGCAAAATTAATGAATTCAGATTGTGTTTCCCAAGCATTAGTGCAAATTATTGCCCCTCCACTGAAGATACTTGTGAATGGAATAATTTTTGGATGACATTTGACTTCACACACCAGAAATAAAAGTAAGTACCTTTATGTCCTATATGCCCTTATGTAAAATATAGTAATGATGGCTTAGTTGAGTATCATAATATTAAATACATTTTTCCAGCTTTGAATTTCTCACTTGAAGTAGTCCTAAGGACTTGTTTATTATCATTACTTATAATGGCTCTTGGGTCATAAGTTCAGACTGGTAGAGATGGTGATTAATTCTAACTGGGGTAACTGTAAAGGAAACTTCTCTAGTGGATACAATCATAATAGTAACAGTATCATTATAATAACCTGGGAGAGGGGGAAGTCTTTGCATTTAGCAATGCTTCAGATCATTTCATTACATCTGAAATTATCTACCTCAGCCTTTTCAAAGGAAGCTATTGAGTCCAGCTGAGACCAAATCTATATCATTTCTTTCCAGAAAAGGAAGAAGAAAGCTGTGAGGGACTGAAAGGAAGATGCTGCTCTGCAAGCACCCATCTATATACTGTGATGTAAAGGTCCTTCTGTGGAGACAGTGCTTCACAGCCCTTGCAGAGGTCCTGGGTGATTTCTGTTCTCACCAACACCAGCAGTGAAGGGCTCCTCCAATCTCACAGGGTGCTCCCTGAGCCTTGCCAAATAGAAGACTGAAGATCCCACAGTGATCTGAATATGGAATTTTCCTTCTTTTTTGTAGGAAAATCCCAGTGATATCCATCAGATTTAGTACAGGACCAAGATCCCTGTCTGTTGGCCTACCAAACAAGTTACAGCCCAAACGCTTGTAAACATATACTTGCAGTAACTTATTTAAACCAATGGAGACAGCACTGAAGATATTTTTGTCTGGGGTTGATTCAAATCCATTATTAATCAATTTAAGATGACCTTAAGAAAGCATATGCCAGTCTTCACTAAGTTCTTGTAAATCAAAACTGTACATTAAAATACTGTATTTGCATCTGCAGACAATTACTAATTTTTTGTGTATTCCTGTTGAAGTAAATAGTATTTTTTCTTACAGGCAGAATAAGGGCCTTAGAGATTCTAAATAGTACCACCTTCCCCATTCAATGGGATTTTTTCAAACAGAAACCCTTTTCAATGCTGTCTTCATGTAACACTGGTTATTTGGTATCTGTTAGCTGTTCTATAAGCTCCTGTAATGGTTGCAAACAGCAAGTTACCTGTATACTGCTATTCAGAAGTGGAAAACACTAAACAAAGTGTTGAGTCAGATAGAGATATTCTATTAAAGGAAAAAAATTATGGGTTTTTTTTTAAGTATTTGGTATTGTGATAGGGTTCTTGTCAGGGTATGTTTTGCTTCACTAAGTATCCCATTTGCAAGAAAGTTCTTATTGCTAATCACACTGTGAGAAATGAACGGAATTTTTGTAGATGTGATATCCATAAAAGTTCTGCATTCACTGATTTTATTGCTCTTTTGTTTTCCTGAGACAATCATGAGGTTGCTTTAAGTTACCATTACATCTAAAATTTATCAGCCTAAGTACAACATGCCTAAGTAATCCCTTTTGATTTTGGAGGTTAGGTAGGAATGGGAAGTATTGGGAAAAAACAAACAACAAACCCCAAAAACAACCCCAAGCAAAAACAAACAAACCGACCCAAACTTCCCCGAAGTTTTATCACTTTACAAAAGGGGAAAAAGTCTGACACTATTTTTATTCTTCCTTTCACCTGCACTCTACCTTCTGTTCTTCTACAAAGGGATTTCTAACTTTTGTGAATGGGGACTAAGTAAATTCCCTTGATCTCTGGGTCTGTGTAGTGACATTCACGCTGGGCAATGAAGGATTTCAAGAACCTGAATTGATTAAATATAGGATTGCAGTGCTGCAGAACTACTGAGGGAAGGCGCAGTTGCCAGAAAGTGCTGTTCACAGCAGCACAGAGCCACTGCAACAGAACCAAACCTCTGGGGAGGCTGCGAACTTGCAGTTCGGCTTCTGAGCCAAATTCATCCCTCTTGCAGCACAACCTGGCATCCACCTCAATGAGAAATTCATTTAGTCTTTTGCATTTTCTGTGGCTACAGCATGCACTTGTTTCCACTGCTTTCTTATGGAATGATCTTTAGATTTTATTAATATTTTCCTAGATTTAATTCAAATCTCCAAGCAGGGAGCTCCGCAGAAAAAACATGTCCTTCAGAACTTCCTGCATTAAAAAAAAAAAAAAGAATACTGCAAGACACGATCTCATCATGGCAACATTCTCTCCTATTTTGGAGCACACAATACTCCTTTGAACTACAAGTGGCAGAGGAAAAAGATTTTTTTTTTTTTGAAAAATTAAGAACATGCATACAAAACATTTATGTTTATCAAAGATTATCACAGGGGTTTGCAATAGTACGTAGCAGAGCACTCAACCAATTTCAACAGTGTTTTAAAGCAAGAGAGAGGCCTCAAAATAATTAAATTCCTATGAAGAACAAATGCTTCAGTGTCCACACCCAGGCAAAGACAGGCAAGATCCAGCTATTTCATCTCCAATGCAGCAGCTTTTGCCATGGTGGCTTTTCCTTGAGTTACAAGTTGTTCTGGAGCACTGGCATTTTCCAGGAACTGCTGGAAAACACAAGGTCAGCTCTGTGGCAACCAGCACTGAGATTTGTCCTACACGTCGGATGGGTGGACGCAGGGAGAGTCCGGGCTGGGGGAGTTGAGGGAACATCTCCAGCTCCAGCACCATTAATATCAGCATCTCTGATGTGGGTGTTTGCCAGACTCCTGGTCTTCCCCTGTGAAACTAATTCCAAATTTGCACTTTTATCTGCTTCTACTGGAAAAAGCCCCTAAGTAAGTATTTAATTTCTACATCAAAGGGCCTTTTTGGATCCCTCAAAGAACAGAAACTTCTCTTTGCCTTCACCCATGCCAAGTATTCCATTGGTTTTGTTTAACCAAAAGAGGACTGACTGACTGCTCTGCTCATTTTGACACTGAAGTAGGACTGGGCAATTTTCTGTCCTTCCTTGGAATTCATTTTCACTCACTTTACAGTTTAATTTACTTTATGTTTTCTATGCATTGCTGGAGAAGACTGGGTTTCTGATGTTACATGACCTTGAAATAATCCAGTTTTGAATAAAATATATTGAAGAATATATTAGAAAATAAAAGCTCACACACAAGAAAAAAAAAAAAGAAAATAAATTTTTGGTTTGAACTCCGCACTAGACTATGCCCATTGAAATACATTAAAATGCTGAAAAGTCATACCATTTCAATAAAATGGAAATGAACAATGTCACATCAGTGTTATTGGGAAAACAACCTAAATATTCTCAGTTCTCTTCCTGGCCAAATCAGGTGTTTCACTTCTGGCTTCAGATTTGTAGCTGAGAGAAGACCAATAAGAAAAATGTGTTGAACAATTGACTTTTTTTTATTTTTTTAATGTAGGATATTGAAATCTCCTAGTTGTCAGCCTTCCTGGAAAAAGTCAGAAGATGGGAACAAGTGCTATTTCCTTCCCTCCACTAGCAATTGTTGGCACAAAGACTTTTTAGATGCTGCTGAAGCATTGCCAGTTATGGTTTTGCAGCAGGAATGGACAAGGAACTGCTTTGCACTGCAAGAAAAATGCTGGAGTGCAAGGTTTATGTGTGTGTGTGTGTACATGTTTGGTTTACATGTTTGTTGTTTATGTGTCTGTTGCCAAGGAAGGAAGGGGAGCTAAACTTTCAATATGAATGAAAGTTATGAAGAGCAATGCAAAAAAAGGAAACTCATTCTCTCCTCACCTCTACAATAAGGACTAAGAAAAGTTCCTGATGTACCTAACATGTGAATCTATATTCACACTGTCAGATTTCCACCTGGAAAACCGTGTCTTTTAGACATCATGGGGTTTTAACTATGGGTGGGTTTTGGTAGGAAGCTAAAATCCCCTTTAACTATTTTATTTATAATGGTTTGATTTTAGAGGTGCTGAGTAAAGCTGTAGATAGTTCTCAGCACAATTTGAAGCCTTATTACAGTCTAATAATGTTGGTTTTGTGACTCTGCAGGGATTCCACAGGTATCTCACAGGGAATTATGCCTCTGTTAGAAAAACTTCTGACTGGGGATAGAACAATTTCCTTGCAAAGAGAAACTAAGACAGCCAGAAGTCTCCAGTTTGGAAAAGACATAACTGTGAGGATATAATTAAGGTATTAAAATCATGGATGATCTAGAGATGGAAAATAAGAAATAATTATTTGCCCTCCCTCATAATTCAAGATCTTTAATCCACCAGTTGAAAATATCCACCTTTGAGTTTAAAATAAAGAAATGGAAGCACTTGGTAAGACAGTGTCTGCCTCAGCCTGAAATACAAATATTTTCAAAATATGTTAGTTGTTTACATCCAAGGAGAGTTGATGTATACAGTGCTGCAGATGCAATGCTTGGCATAGAAATCCCTAAATTGATATAAATTTGTTGTATTTTTACTAATACTTACTTTCTTCATACTGATCTGCCGCTGGTAACAGTGTACTGTGTGAGGTGGGCCTTTGCTCTCATCCAGCGTGATTGCTCTTACCTTATGATTCAGCAGTTCCCAGCAAAAGAGAAGCACTTGTCATAAAATGCAGTGACTTTTTTGACTTACAGAAACCCATGACAAACACATCAAGCATAAAACTATGAGATTGTTTATACATTTATTTCTAGATTTATAGAGTATTCTAATCAGCTAATGCTCTGTGCAAGAAATATCTGAAGATGGAGAGCCATCACAAAAACATGAAATCAACACTTGGAGCTCCCAATAAAACAAGCTCTTATAAAAGTGGCTAAAGGCATAAGCTTCATCTTATTTATTCAATGATGAACTACTGATCAACATTTTAGAAGAGTTCAAGAATATTGACAATACCTACTTACTTTATAGGGCTTGTATAGGCTAAAGAGAACATGAAGTGTGTTAAGACTGCATATGTACTCACTATAGGAAATAAAGTGCTAAAACTGTATTTCTACATAATTCATACACTAAGGCAATCTGACATGCTGTCTTTTGAGTGGTGACAGTGATGACATGATTCAAAGATAAAAATTGTAGATTTGACATCCATAACAAATAGTAACCTGAATAGCTCAGAAGGTTCTTGAGCAGAAAATTACTCTGAAATTGTATTCATGCCTGGAGCTAAAAGACAAACATTGCATATGCAGGGTTTGCACTCTAGTGACTATATTGTATTATATTGGTCTGCAGTTTATACTGGTTGTTAGATTTTCTTGACCCACAGAAAGAAGTAAATGCTGCATTTAGTGATGCCCAGATAACTGCACACGTGTGTTTGGTTACCATCCCTGCCCAACAACACACTATTTTAAATGAGAAGGCAGCCAACAAACCAGTTTTAACTTGCAACAAAAACCATATTTTCCACCTTTCTAAAACTTACTACATGGTAGAATTTTTTCAGGACCCAGATGAAACCCTTTCTGCAGCTGAAAGGTGCAGCAGTACCCTGTGGCAGAGGGAACAGGAAGAAACCTTTCCCACTGCCAGAAAACCCAGCAGTTTCCTGTACCTGGCTACCTTGCCATGGCTCCCATATCACCTGGCAAACCAAATAATTTTGCCAAGATTGGAAAAGCTTTTGCCACGTGGCCTAGCTCCCTGCACACGTGGTTTTGTGGAAAAGCTGTGTTTATGCCATGCTCTTATTAAACCATAGAGGTAACTAAGTTTCTCAAGGCAAACTCTGCTGACACACAGGCTGCTTTTTATTGCCTTTTAAGCCTCACCATATTGGTTTTGGCATACAAAAATTGCTATGGATAAACAAATATTCCTGTGACCTAGAGAGGTATCCTTTAAGCACCAATGGTCTCGACCCTACTGAACTCACTATGAGGTACCTGAGTGCTGGTACTGTTGCAATATTGTTCAGTCTTCCCAGAGGCAAGTAATGCAGACCCCAGTTTTGGCCACACCACAATTGTATTTATTTATTTTCACAGGAGAGCAGGCTAAAATGGAAAATCTAAGAGGAAGATAAAGCCATTTGAAAGAGTAGCATTTTTGGTAAACAGGAAAGTGCTGTAACTCAGTGGTTTTAAGATGACTGACTTGTAATTTCAATATTCCATTAGCAAGAAGTTTTTAGAGGCTTGTTTTTCCTCTTAGGCCTGTAGAGTTATTAGAATATACCAGAATTGTATGAAAGAATGCTGTACACAAGGAAATAAGAACAGCTAATGCAAAGTATTGAATTAATATTTTATTGCAGGCAAATGAGACATTTTTTAAATGATGCCATCCAGGCAAGCACCCTTCTCAGTCTGAGAATGCAGTGTTGTTTTCCATATACCTTTTGAAGGGACTGACTTTAGTTGTATAGTCTTTGACTTTAGATGCCAAAAAGAAACCAAACTAATCTGAGGTCAAATAAAAAACTAGGGAAGAAAGGATATGCAAAAACATTTTCTAAATTATCTGCTTTACTTTGAGCTTACAGACAGCCTGTACTATTTTGATTATGCTCAAGGACTTGAAAAGCATGAAGCAAAGAGTATGGTGTGCTGCATAAAATGAAGAGGAAAAGCACAGCAATTGCTCCTGTCCTCGAGGTGCAGGATGAAATTCAGTGTTACGTGCATCAATCATCCCTTGCTGCAGGGCCTTCTGGGGGGTACTACACAGCTTAATACAAAGGAGAGAGACATAACTATTTGTCTGCTTGGTTATGTTCTGTTGGCTTACAGAGTGTCTTACAAAGGGTAACATTCACTGCACTGTCCCCCTGTTTTGTTTGCAAACTCACCTTGCTGTTGTCTATGGTAGCACTCTCCAAACACAGACTGACATTCATTGCTATACCATGCATTGCAAATTCTGTCAAACATTTCTACGGGACCACTAAAAATTGTGCATTTTTTAGATTTCTTCTGAATTTTGAAACCTGCTAAATTTACTTGCACAGTGACTTTTCCCCTAAAAATATATATTCTACAACTGAAAGAAAGGAAAAACAACACAACAGGAGTTCATGTTCTCATAGCAAAAAAAAACCCCAAAAAATCTGCTACCTATTCTGAGCAGAAATGTCGGTAAGGCAAACATTTGTTCCAAGCACAGAGTCCCTCCTGACTCAGGTCTGTAGGTCATTACTCACATCATGGCTAAACAGGACTTTCTCAGCACAAACTTTTATAAATACAGACAGCTTTTGTTAAAGGTATGAGACAGGTAAGAAAGAGGAAAGCAATGGTTATATATAGGTTATAAGTGCTATTAAAATAATCTGTGCCTAATAGATATCACTGGTGTAAAAGCTTCAATACCAAAGTTGCAATTGCTACAGGTGAGAGGATAACTTCAGTTTTTCAGTACTGTCATCACACATTTTGGTAGAAACCAAAGCCTTAGCCATCCTTCTACCACTGAGGAGCAGTGGGTCCAGGAAGGTTATTTCTTACTCTGTGGGATACACAACAAAATGAAAACCAGCCTGAACTTGCTCTGTCCCTGTGTATAGGGCAGAAGTAGCAGAAGCAGGAGCAAAAGTGATCCTGAAGCTTACAAGCACTCAAACAGGAGAAGTCCCTATGGTGATCATTCTATTTCAGGAGCAAAAGAACAAGAAATCAAAAAGTTGAGCATACTTACTGCACTTACCTCTGAAAATCAAGACCTATTTTAAGTCACTTTTCTCCCAACATTAAGCACAGAAAATCACAAATTCTTTACACTTGCAGAATATTTTTGGAAATTATACACATGTGGATGCTTTGCTGTCATTTTAACTTGAAGAGACAAGTTTCATGTTTTGCAAATGTCCCTTTTACCCACTTGTTCTCTATCCTTACTTGCTAATTTATCTATGTTTGACTTCTCTTAATAAAGCATAGGTTTAGCTTTTTCCTGTTCTGTGGTTGAATATACCAGAACAACCAGGAAAAATAAATATGGCTTTACTCTAGACTTGATGTCTTTTCAGCTTTCCTTACTAAGCATCCATCTACTTTCTCCATTTATTATAGCAATAGGTTTATACATATTTTAAAATAAGAATTTAAAGCTCTTCTAGAAATTGTTTAGCCAAAAGTCATCTTAAGAAAATAGCCAGCAATATTTGGAGATGTTGGAAATGGAAATTGAGACTACAACATTAAAAATAAAGTATATTTATTCCATTCTAGAGCTAATTAAAAATGCTGAAATATGATTTATTTTTTTATAAATTGACAAAATATGTAGTTATTGCTGTCTATACAGGTGTCTGGATATTGGTTGTTCAGTTAAGGTGGTGAGGCAAATCATCATTTGACACCAGATTTTCCAGGATCCTGTAAGTACCTGAAACCCCATTTGTTATTTGACTGCCTCTGGTTTAAATCCTGACAATTTTTCCATGATATCACCCACTGTTATGCATGTTGTTATTTTTCCTATGGTGGGCAATGTCCCTAACATTAAAAATGAGCAGTTTATTTCACAGGTTTTGCAAAGCAACTTTCAGGCAGTAAAGCCTCACTGACCCTCCTGACTTGGAAAGTATCTGAGCCAATTATGTAAAAGCTGAATGTCTTTGCCAACTCCGTTACCCATCCAACTCTTTCAGTAAACAGATTATCCAATTTTATACAGTTTCTGCACTGGCCACTTTTGGATTTGAGTTCACAGGGATTTTCTTCTCTTTGCAGCTACATAAAAATGTTAATATCTTGAGAATGTATCACATAAACAATAAAAAAGATTTTATGAGGATGGTGCTAAGATGAATACCACCCCTGAGATGTCTTGGTGTTTAATAATAATAGGCGAGTTCCAAGCACTGAATATATTTTCATGTGACATAAAGTGCCTTAGCAGAAGGCTGCTGCCATGCAGAGCAGCCTATGCCTGGCAGCCTGTTGTCAGAGAAGGTGAAAAACTGGATCAGTCTGGTTAGATAAGACACCTCTCCACAACCATCAGGAGACGCACTAACTCAGAGCTTCCAATTTATTTGCAGATTCTGTTAGCTTAGTCCATTAATTCCAGTGTGAATTAACAATTTGACTGAATCTATAGATAAGGCAGCCTCATTTTTTTTGAAGTTCCCAGCACCCAAAGCATTACTTGAAATCAGTGTGTTATGGGAGTGTGCTTAGTATCTCTGAAAATTAAGTTCAGAATTAATTCTAGATGTAAAACCAGTGGAAAATAATTAGTTCAAGCATCCTTCCAACAAAGTCAATTACTATAGTTTTATTGATGTTATTTGGTATGAATCAAGCTCCCTATCAGGAGTATATCCAGCAATTTTTAAAAAACTAACACTTTCCATGTCATTTAAAGATGCTCTCTAATACTTTCTTACACCTTACCATGTAGTGCCTCTATCAAGGAGACTTTTTGAAATTTTCGGCATTAAGGCTAGTGTATACCAAGCTGTTCCTTTTTACTTCTGAAAATAGAGAGCAAATCTACACATCTTTTAATAAGCACTGTTGAGTATTACTAATGTGCAGTGGTGTTGTTTTGAGATTCACTCTGCATGCATTAAAATATAGGAGGGATACGTTAACAAGGTAAGTTACGAAGTCTTCAAGAACTACCAAAACTTTTGGTGAGAAATAAATGTAAGAAACATTGGCACCATTTTATATGAAATCTACCACAAGACACGTGTGTGTTTCACTTGCTGCTCAGTCCTCATTCACCTCCCTGCATCAGCCCCAGCAGGGAAAGGTGATATATGTTTCAAACATGTCAAAAGGGGTTTTCTTCTGTTTCTCTTGATCTGTAATCTTTAGGAGCAAAGCATGAAATTTAACCCTCGAATTTGGAAAGGGCGTATTTCTAGTAGTGTCCTAGAAGTTCATATTTACAGAATCACAGAATCAATTAGATTGGGAAAGACCTCTGAAATCATCAAGTCCAACCTATGACTGAACACCACTTGTCAGCTAGACCATGGCACTAAGTGCCACATCCAGTCTTTCCTGAAACACCCCCAGGGACAGTGGCTCCACCACCTCCCTGGGAAAATTACTTTGGGGCTTAAAATAATCACAGCAAATCTTTACCTAATTCCTTGTTATGCAGAAATAGAGTTGGCCAGACTGTTGTTCAAGATAGATTGGGATCTCAGGTTCAAGAGCAAACAGCCCCATTTTCAGAGGATCTCCGAGGCTTCTGTCAGACTTGGTTATCCAGCTCTCCTGAAAAATGAAGGCCAGTGGAAAACTACTAGTGAGGAATTGTGCTCCTGCATTTTGTCATGTCCTGAGCAAAAGCTGATCTGTCCTGGTCCTCGAAGGGCTCACTGCAGCACATCGCAGTAGTGTAAAGTGCTTATTTATGGCCTGGGACTGGTCTGAAAGCAGAAAAAGGGTAGCAGTCCTCCTTAGCTCTGAGTCCTCCTTGTTAAGTGCTGAGAAACTGTTACACGTTCACAGCTTGTCTGCTGGGTATTTTCCACAGGAGGCTCACTCCAGGCTATTTAGGCTTGGTGAGAAGTTGCCTAGTATGTCATTTATTTGTATCATTTTTGCAGCCCGCGGTGCTGACACATCTGGTGCCTGGGGTGGGCATGCCAAAAGTCTCCTCCTCCCCCCAGAGCACCACAAAACCCACCAGTAACAACTGAAACACTCAAAGCCACAGTATCTCTTTTGGACCATTCTCAGGGTCCTGTGAACTGCTTCTCCTGTTTTTTATCCCTCAGTCACCCCTCGAAAAGGTCCAAACCCACCCTCTTCCAAAAAAACCAATTCCCCCTGCAAAAGCCCTCCAAAAGCAAAAACACCCAAACCCCCCAAAACGTCCCCCCAATAAAAACAGGAAAAAACCAAACCCTTACTCTCCCACCACCCCCCCCAAAAAAAAAAAAAAAAAAAAACCCCAAAAAAATGCTCACTCAAAACCTTCCAAGAAAACTAAAACCCCATCTTCCCCAAAAAACAAAATCACTCCCAAATTCCTCAAAAAAAAACTCAAACCCCATCTACTCCCCAAAAAATCTCCCCAAAATCCACCAAAAACCCTCTAAAAATCCAAACCCTTTAGAAACCAAAACAAAGAAAGCACTCCCCCCAAACCAATCCCTCTCCCCAGACAAATAAACCAAAAAAATCCAAACAAAAAACCCAACCAAACAAAAAACCCAACAGATACATATGGCAGCAGCAAATGCATGTTCTCACTCTCATCTATATCCACTGGTTTCAGGGAAACTCCTCGGGTTAATGCTGATACTTCATCACACAACCCAGTGCTCTTCTCAGGAAGGCATCTCTTACAGGGAACAGAACAGTTGATTTCATAAGTCATCCTTATTCTCATTTGCAGTTCTCTCTTTCCCCCTTTGTTTCCTCATTTTCCCCCATTTCAGGTCATCTTTAGTTTAATTAAAGTTAATTCAAGAACTTAAATGACTTCAGATATTACAGTCCAATTCTCTTTTTGCCCCATTTCAAAGAATAACTTTAATTCTAGGAGCAAGAAAAAAAAGAAAACTAGGCTCTTTTTCACAGAGAAAGCAAACACATCTTCTTATTATGGATCTATGCATTAAGACAGGTTCACTTTAAGATGTCTCCTTAGACTGTAAGAGTATATTATACAAGGTAATCTAGACATCTTTATGCAACACAAGAGTCCGGCCAACATTAACATTCATGCAGTGAGGACACAACCTATACTCTTTTGCATTTTGATTTTTTGTAGATACCTAGTCTGTAAATATTCAAACTCTTCAGTTGGAATGATGTTATTACCTGTATTTAAAGAATTTGATCCTTCACCTGTCTTCAATTTGGGGAAAAGGGAAAAGCAAAGCCATTGCTAACTTCCCAGTTTCAAGGGACATGAATTGTCCCAGCACTTTCTCAAGTGGCCACCAAAAAGAAGCACAGGCATAGAGGAGAAGCACATACCACCTTTCTCCTGCTGGCAACTGAAAGCTTCATTTCTGAATAACATGGGGCAGAAAAAAATCCATGTCTTGAGTAATACTCAGCTATGTCTTTGTTGTATTCATTAGTCACACAAAACACATACAGCACAAAACCATTGGTGCACTGGGAAAACTGAATTTCTGTGAAAAGAGAACTCAGGTTATAGTTCACACTGTACAACAGTTTCATGGGAGAATGAACAGTGCAGGAATCTGAGAAACAACTGGAGTGTAAGGCACATTTTAGAAATATCTATCCTGACGTTGCTGGAGTAAAATGATCAGCAGCCCTGTTTCTGCTTAATTCTTTGCAAGGTTTCAATGAGAATAACCATGCTAGTCCCTGTCTTTTGGTTCTGAAGACAGCTTATCTATTTACTGCAGCTGAAAGCTCTGATTGAGAAGTGTCTGCCTTTCTCCCTCCTGGGTTTTGTTGTTAGTGTCTCAGTGCTCATTCTCACATAGACTTTCTTCACCATTTGTTGGCTAAATACCCAGCATTTCAATAAAAACAATCCTCTACCCCAAAATTATACCATAGAATATACCTCAAGATTAAAGAGCTCTAGCCCTAAGAATTGTATTTCTCAGCTTTTCTAGTTCATGATCTAAAATAACATTCTAAAAAGAGCTCCCTGTCTACAGAATCTTTCTTCTCCACTCAAATCCCTCCCCTCCACAAACTCTTACATGTTTCACATAAGACGGGCTATGAAATAATTAACAACAGTTACAGTTTGCTGGATGACTTTGTGCTACTTCATGTAAAACTGGCTGACTCACTTATATGTGACTCATTTACCTGAAAAGAACGTTAAATGTTAAAAAAACCAATACTCCTTAAACAAGATCAGATAACACAGCTCTCTCAATGGTCATCCCTTGTAGACTGTTACAGAGAAACTTGTTGGTTATATAATCTGTCAACAAGATGTTTGCTTTTTTCCCATAAATTTAATTAGATCTTGATAGATTCATCAGTTTTCATCTAAATTATTTTTGGTGAATTCTAATTGGCTCCTGCTGTGGCTTGGCAGCCACATAACTGATCATATGCCTATTTAATCCACTCATGGGATATTTAACAAATTGTTAGCTATTTCACTGTGCACTGAAGTGTAGCTCTACCAATTCTTTTTTCCTGTCACGCTACTGGGGCTATTATGACAGTCCATTATATGATTTATTTTGTGAAATAAATGTGAAGTGTTGCAAAAACAACAATACATCATAATCTTTACCCAAAATAAAATAAGGTCAAAAGACATCTCTTTGCTTGTACATGCAAAACATTAATACCTTTCTTTCAAGTCTATGGACAGTAGTTTGCCTTTTCTGACATTAATGCACTAAGTATGACATATTGCAGTGAAATAGTTACGTGATAATTCATTTTATCCTTCTAAGGTAAGTACTTAATTGGTTAAGAGAAAAAGAAATAGGCCTATTTATCACATGTTTAGGCTTGTCTACCTGGGGAAATAGCCTGGAATAGTTATTGCATACTAACTCTTCAGGAGGACATTTCTAATCCATGGGGAAATTGTCCTCATGTGTTTGGTTTAACCTACACTGGGAATGAGCACAGACTGGATGTTACACTTCAAATTCACTCTCTACGTTTATTCTGGAGCAACTCCCCTGCACAAATTTTTAATGAAAGTAATTTAAAGAGTTCAGCAAAAATTTTTTTACAGTAAAATGCTCACTCTCCTGCCCATGATGCAGCTTGCTGGGTAGGACTAGAGAAGGTAACTTGGAACGTGGAAAGATGTTTCAAACAGGAGTGCCTGAAGTCCATACAGGTCCATATGATCCCTCTTTTCCCCAGCTGCCAAATAATTTATCTTAGGTGGTGTTGATTCTTCTCTTTTCTAGTTGCTTGTTTGGGTTTTTTTTTGTTTGGTTAGGGTTTTTATGGGATGTAAAGAAGAGTACACATGATGCTCTAGAATTTATGGTACTTACTTCTGTTTTCTCCTAGTAGAAGGTGACCTACTTGAGTGCTTGGTCTGCAGAACAGTCCTGCAATACTTCAGCTCTCTACTGGAGATGTGGCACCCACTCTTCCTTCTGCTGGCACACAGAGAGACTTAACCAGTGAAGACAATGGTGTCTGGTCAGACCTGTCAGTGTGCAACTTTGTTTTTCTCTCTCTAAAATAAATACCAGGGTAATGATGCCTGCAAAATGGTGTGAAATTTTGAAAGACAAACATGATTGATGTGAAAATATAATAAATCAGCCTCTGACTCTCTTGGTAGAAATACAAAGTTTTCTCAAAATGTGATCATTTCAGTGTGACACAATTCACATAGTATTAGACTTTAAAACCCCATAACTCAGATACCAGAAAAGACAGGGCTGTTGATATGCTAGTCCAACAAACTACCTAAAGTATTATTAAATTTCCTTACAATTCACATGTCAAACATACAGCAGCTTCTCTAGATCCATGTTTTCTTAACAGACTGTATTAGATGAATACACAAATGCAGTAAAGCACTGTCAAACCAAACCATTAGGGATGACAGACCCCAGTGGATTAAGTCATGATGGCAAGGTCAGTGGGATGTGAAACTTGGCTAATGATGTCATGCCCTTGTCAGCTTGCATTGGCTAAACATGTTAAGGTTTACTGGCAAGCCCTATGGCTTAGTGAGCACTGCTAAAGGGAATTTCAACCTGAAATAGGTCAACGTGAGCAGAATAAAAATGCTTGTGCTGCAAAGTCTCTTGTTGAAAGCCTGGCACTCCTCAAGCCAACAGGAGCTTGGCCAGTGACCTCCTTGAGGCCATGATTTTGCCCTTTGGCTTTTGGAGATATGACATTCAATTAAATCCCTTTGCTTATATTCTGTAGATTGGTTTTCATCATATGTCATAAGACATTTGTAGATTGCAAACTGTGTTGCAAGGAACTGCATCTCATTAAAGATTTGCACAGATCCCAGGTTAGTGGGACCCTGCTCCTTCTAGGCCCACTTCACACATGCTGAAGAACAAAGCAATAAAACAAAGCTTATCCACAGTGTAAAAATGATCATGTTGTAGTAATTAGCTTTTATCATCTGAAAATGACTGCAAAGGATGCTCTGTGCAGATGAGCAGAGTGGTGTAGGTAGCAGAGTGGAGGGAGCTACAACCAGCTTCCCCCTGTCAGAAAAAATTACCATGAGTGAGGCTCAGTGGGAGGTGTCTCCCAGCAGAGCCCGAGCCACTCTGACAGTTGGCTCTCCACGAGCCAGCCAAATATTTCCAAAGGAGAAAGGGGCACTGAAAGAGGGGCTGGACAGCAAACCAGGATGCAAGTGGCTTGCATCTCTTTGAGAGACAGACATCAGCAGTGCAGCTCGTGCTTCAGACAAGCAACAGACCTTGAAACCCTGTCTGCCTTGCAGAGGTGGTGATTGTGTTTTATACCACTTTGGTTTGATTTTGAACCAACATTCAGTGAATAAGTACTAAGTTAGTTCTTTCAAACAGATTTTGTTGTTGTGGTGTTTTTTTGCTAGGCAAAAAAAAAAATCAAGCAAAGCAAAAATACCCCTCCACAGCCAGAGTTACAAAGGCAAAGGAGCAAACACACTCATGCTTAAGAGGCAATCAGCAGAGATTCTCAGTCCATACAGAACCACGTTGGAAGTGTTGTACAGGCAGTATCTGCCCCTGTCATTTTAGAGAAGCACAGGACTTCCAAAGCTCTGCTTAGCACATCTGAGGGCAGTAGCAGGGAAAGAGTAGAGGCAGTGTATTTAATCCTTCCTCAGTGCCTTCTGTTGTCACACATTTCAAAACACACTTCTAAACTTACCCAAATATATTTTTAGAAACATTCTGACTCAAGAACCTCGAAGTTCAGCAGAATCCCAATGGTCAATGGGTATGAAAAAGTTAGAAATCTCATTCTGGCAGTCAGATCCATGCTTAGTTTCCCACACTGTTTTGGTTTGGTTTATAATTGCACATACACAATGGTTTAATTGCAAATAAGGTTATGTATTTAAATTGTACTTCATTATTTGCTTCTTTTTTAAAAAATGGTTTATTTTCTTTTAATGAAGCAATTAAAACAAGGTAGGAGGAGACGGAATTTAGTAATTGTAAAAATATTTCATTTAGGTAACTAAAACTGAAGTGTCACAGTGAAAATTTTAGAAGTGCCCAACAAGCTAAATGCCTTATTTCTGCTAATGTCAAAGATTATTTTACTGTCAAACTGCCAAAAGAATAGCAGTCTGAGTGATGAGAAATACAGTATTATTAACATCAGTGTCAGGAAATGTTAATGAGTGATATTATGGCAAATGAAATCAGACAAGGCAAGTTGCTAAGAACAAGCAGGTTTCAGAGAAGGAAAATCTCATACAGAATAAAAATTTATGTAATTAAGCAGCCTAGAAGTGCACAACATCTCTAATAATACTCATTTAAGAAACACTATGGAATATGGTGACCTCAAAAGATAGATAGAATTAGATATGAGTAATCTTTTAGTGAGGAGGCAGGTGCTGTCAGTCAGGAAAAATCAGGAGCAAAAAAGAGCATAACAGGAGTGAAAAGTAACAAGTTTGTGTGTTATTGCCACAGCTTTTTGGGCTGCTCATGGACAGGCCTGTGAGACAGACCTGGGCAAGGGACACTGTAAAGTTCTTGAGACTGAAATGTGAAGTTGCTTCTCTGAAACAAGAAGAGACATTTTACTACTGACTTAACCCCCCTTCAACTTCTGTGCACACACAGATAAACCTTCAAAGCCAAGAGTAACAGGGAAAATAATGTTTCAATAAGATCAACTTCAGCAAAATTTGAAGGATTGTGGATACCCAAAACCAAATAGGAAATTCTGTGAAATTTACTTGCATTGTGAACAACCAGAAAGTAGCAGAAATAAAGGTATGAACGGGGAAAATTTCTGGGAATATGAACATTTCAGGTAAGGTAGAAACCACCTTAGAAAATTCCTGTGAACATGCACAAAGATGAAGCTACACAACAACAGAGGATTATTGCCATCAGCAGGTAGAAGATAAGAGCACCTAACCACAGCATTCTCCTAGGAACAGGAGAAAAACCAGGAAACTATTTTAATTCACAATGTCCTCTCTACAGGGAGTTGAGCAGAGAAGCAAAGTTACCAACATAGAAATGCATAAACAAACAAAGGAGATACTAATGACCAGAAATAGTCATACTGATGAGGGACTGGGCAAGTACCAAACCAGAAGTACACAAAGTTAAACAGTAAATATCATTTAGAAGCCAATATAGGGGTGAAAAGGGGTCCGTGGAAGAAAATGGAGCAACAAACTGGCATAAGCATAAACTGAGCCACAGGCCAGCCAGGCATAAGCAGATGAGTGGAAAGGCATCCAAGTGGTTTTATCTAGCTAAAGAAAGAGAACACTAAAATACTGCTTTTGCTCATTTTACATAAGGAACTTGGCACAACCATAGAGAAAAAGGTATCTAGTTATTTAGCATACAATAATGTGTCAGAGAAAATGTAAAACTGTTTTCACAGGAAAAAAAAGCAAATTATGCTATATGACTGCTGTAATAGATGTGTATGTAGTGCCAAAAGAGTAACAAATTTGGTGTAATGGTATATTCAGCTGCAAATCTGTATATGTGCATGATTATGAAAATCAATAAGAATTTTTTCTTTCTTTACTGAAGTAAAAATACAAAAAAAAGATCAAAACTATTCTTTCAGCAAAGTTCCCTTGTTCCTGGTTTCAGGCCAGTAAAAAAAGTTTGAAGAACAGTTTTCAGAGGGCATAAAAACCTCATAATTAATCATTTCTTCAAACACATTGAGAGCAGGAAGCTATATAGTTTGTAGGCCCATTAATTGATCAAAGTACAAAAGGAACTCTCAGAGAAGATAAAGCAGAGGGGGAAAATTAAATGATTTTTTTTACAGCCTTGAAGGACTTTGGGGAAATATCTGGGCTGGAACTCTTCTTCATACATCAGAGAGGATATGTCAAAGGAACTATTTCAGAGAGAGTTCATTAGAAGTATCTATAGAAGAAATTCTCAAAATTAAGGTAACAAATTGTCAGGTCCAGATGATTTAAAGGCTGACCTACTAAAGGAAGCTGCAAGGCATTAAAGCTTTTGTTGCACTGCAGGAATGCAGGATGGCAAAAGCGATGACAAATTTTTAACAGTTGCAAGGTGTATCTGGAGAACTACACTCCAGGAGCTGTAGCACCTACTAGTTTGACAAGTGTAGGAGGAGAATTGGTAGGAACTAAATTAGTGGATATTGGGAAAAGTGCAATACCCTGAGGAAACAGCTTTCAAAAAGGAGAGTTATGCTTTGCAAACCAGACAGGGTTCTCTGAAGGCATCCAAGAAAAGACCCAGTTAAGAACACAGGCACTAAAAAACCAAAAGAATGGCTTTGCTGGGTTTCTTTAGAATCCTGTCTCCAAAAGTGAATGCCTGGGGAAGAGAAGACAACCAGGGCAGATGTACATGATGCTCCTGGTGAGTACTCTTAGGACTTCCCATCCTTTTCACTTTCATGAGCTCCTTAGGCACCCTTTATTTCTATACATTTAGTAAACTTCAATGGATTTGTCATCTGTGAACTAGCTCAGTCTGTGCCTTGAATCCACAAATACTATGCACATTATGTGTGGCAATTTACTACACATTTCATGAAGAATCATTTTGCTTTTTTTTCCCCCCTAAATATGCCTCCAATGTCCCCTACTTCAAGTACAAAAAGAGACAGTCAATGAGCAATTCCCACCCTATCCTTCACATAATAATTGGGATTTAGTCTCCTGGGATTCCTGAAAGGTATTTGACAATGTCCTTCACCAAAAACTCCTCCTATCACAGTATAAGAGAGGAACTCCTTTCAGGGATAGGTAAAGAGTTAAGGTTTCAGAAATGAGGAGTAGGAATAAACAAACAATTTTCTCAGTGCAGAGAAGGTACCGGTAGAGTCTGACATGGGAGTGTGATGGGCCTGCCCTGTTCAACATACTTTTGAATTACCTGGAAAAGGAGGTGAATAGTAAGATGGCTATGTTTCCTGTTGATAAGAATTTATTCAGCGCAATCACATTAAAAAAAAAGAGAGAGAACTGCAGAAACAAACTGACTGGATGATTAGGTGGCAGATGAAATTCAAAGTAGATAAATGTAAAGTAGCATGCACAAGAAAAACAATCCTAACTTTACATACAAAGTGACAGTCTTTAAATTAGCATTCAGGAAAAAGACCTTGGAAATGTAATAGACGGTCTACGGAAGTGTCAGCTCAATGCTCAGGAGTATTAGAAAAAAAGCAAATTTAATGTGAGGAATTTTTGAGAAAGGAGAAGAAGGGAGAGAGAGAACATCATCCCACACTGCATAAATGTGGGGCCCCACACATGAACACTGTGGGCAGTACTGGTTTACCCACCTCCATAATGTACAGCAGATCTGAAAAGGGTTCAGAGTTGAAGTATGACAAAGGTATCAAATGGTTTCTGCATCTGAAATGATTAAATAGATTGGGCTTTTTCAGTCTGAAAAGAGGTGACTGAAGAAGGCTTTAAGAAAGGTTTATGAAATCACAAGTGTATAGGGAACAAAAGTAAGGATGTTGTGTTCATTATCTTTTCTAATGCAAGAACCAAAAAGTATCAAAGAAAGTCAAAAGATAGCAAATTCAAAACAAAGAGAAGAAATAAAACACACAGTCAGGTGTGAGAAATCTTTCCACAGGCTTTCACCAGTTTCCCAGGCTTCAGAGAGTGATGAGTCAAAACAGGATAAGTAAAAAAAAACCAATCATGGTCTATTAAATATGAAGACAAAATGTGTAGCCCAGAAGCCATGGGTCATCAGAAGCTGAGACATTGTGCTGGAGAAGGGTTTATGGCTTCCCTGGCTTTGTACTTCTCCCATTGCATCAACAGATGGTTACTACCAGAGAGAAGATAACGGATTAAGTCATTATTTTGGCTGCACAGGATTAGACTTTCTCATGTGCTCAATCAATATACCCCAGCTTTTAAGATTTACAGTTAATAAAATAGTTTTCTTTTTTGGTCTAACATAGGATGCCTGTTTGGTGTGGGACACACTGACAGACAGTGAGCACAGAACCCCCTACACTATGACAATGATGCATTTTTTTAGAGGCACTTTATAGTTTCACACTTGAAAGCTGCAAGATCAGTTGTGAAAGTAATAAGTGAACAAATTGACACAGGAGAATTGCTTCAACAGGAGGTTTAACCATAGCATGTCTTCATGGCTCTGAAAATGGCCAACTGTATTGACCTTGGCACACTGATTTAGGTGCAAATCAAGTTCATCTCAGTCACTGAGGACATAGCTCAGTGATGGACATGGTGTTGGTGGTGCTGGGTTAATGGCTTANAGTGATAACTGGTCCCACCTGCTGAACTAGGACATGGTTGCACTTACTTGATGTTCTAAAAAGGTCTTTTCCAACCTTAACGATTCTATAATTCTACAATACTCCTCAGTTTTAACTACATCAAATATCAAGTGGGCAGCTTAAGTTTTGGGTTGTTGCTTTGTAGTAATCATGGAGTGCCAGTTACAGAGCTCAGAGGTTGAACTTTGCTTTTCTTCTACTGAATTTAGTAATATTAGCTGGCAATATTTAGTGGCATTGATTAGTGGCATTGATGCCAGAGAGTCCTGTTTCTTTTCTGGAGCCCCAGCTGGGAGGAAGAGCCAAGATGTTTGTGCAATGTCAGAGGTACAGAGAAACTGAGATCAGGTCAGGGATTTTGCAGCATTCTCATAGTAACAGGCATGACCAAGAGACACATTTGGCCACCAGTCTCTGTCATGTTTATCTGCAGAAGAAAATTTTCAGCTCTTCGAAAAAAAGAATTCCAAGATCTTGCTGCTCCATAGACCAGGCTATACTGGAACTTGGCAAAAAACTTTATACATTTTGTTTTGGGGGTTGATAAAGATGTGGTAATCTAGAGGGGTTTAAAAGCAAAGCAAACCAACCAACCAACAGACCAAATACAGAAAATAAAAGAAGATACCTCAGGGATGATATTTCTCAATGTCTTCCCCTCCAAAGACATTCAGACTTACAAAAATGTGCCTGCCTTTGGTTTGCTTTACTTCTTGTGTTTTCTGTGTGGTGTGTGATGGAGTAGGCTCTGTTCCACACCAGTGGACAAGTGGGGACTGGCTGGGAGGTGTCCAGTGTCACAAGATCAGGACCCCTGTGCACACAGAAGCACATGCATGAGTGTGCCACATATCCTCAGCAAGGAGGGAACTAGCAATCCGTCTGCTACCCCTATGGGGCAGAGGGCACCTCCCCACCACCCAACGTCCTTGCTGGGAAACTCCTCAGGGAGGGCAGAACCTCTGTTCCTATTTACTGGAGATCTAGACTACTTTCTTAACCAGAGGAAGAAGGAACACAGGAGAGGAGAACAGCCCGTTAAATTATGATCAGCCAGATTTTAGATAGAATTTAAAACACATGCCTGCTTTAAGCAGTATGTGTTGAGTCATCCCACCTTACTTCTCTAGGCAGGCTTGACAGTCCAAGGACTATCCTCATCACAAAGACAGCATTGTTTCAAGTTTTTAGGGTTGTAGTGCCCCAGCAGCCCCAATTACCTTCTGCTACAGTTATCAGTGTTAAGCACTCCAAAAATCAGAGCTTTAAGGGATTGATTTTGGTTAGTTCTACCTGAGATAGAGCTGAAAATGCTCAGTCCATTTATCCCATCAGTAGGAAAAGACACTGAAGTGGTTTGGAAGTGAAGGGAAACTTTGCTATAGCTTCTTGCTAGCATTTTAGCAAATTTCCCAAACAGGAATTTAAGAATTCAAACAACTAGTGGTACAAAACCAGTAGAACATAAAACTACAAAGAAAAATTAAATAATATAAGAAATGTCCATGTGTCCTTTGCCAGATAATTGAAAAACATCCTGCAAATTGTTCTGACATGTTTTTGAACTTGAATTTTACTCCATGAATTGATGTTACTCTGTGACCCTTTGTTGGGCCATTTGCAAATAGGAAGATTGTCACATTAAATCACTATAAAAAACCAGCTACATTTACATTCCAATTTTAGTCTGCATTTCTCTAGTGAGGCAGACAAAATATGAGTTTTCTTTACTTGCAGTGACTCCCCAGAATGCTAATGAACACTTGATTGAGTTTGGACATTTTCATAATTTTGCTGACAAAAAGACAAGGATACAGCTGACCTCCTCTTATGTTCTCCTGTTCCATGGAAGGAAGCACACAGGGAATTGTATTATTTTTATTTTTTTAATATTACAAAGATTGTTTCACTTGTCTAGAGTGACTGAAGGTGATAGGACAAAATAGGAGTGAGAAAAGTCATCATGTTTTTATGTTCACATTTTGCTTACAGTAGAATATTTTTGTGAGAGCACAGTCTGTGTTGAACTTAGAAAGCAGAAATATGTAGTTCACTCATTTCTGCAGTGGCATAAAGTTGGCCTTCCTTTCTTTATGAGACAAACTTCACAATAAACAGGAGCAGAAAAATGTGAAGGTTTTTCAGTATAGTGTTTTGTCTTTACCACCTGACAGATTTTCTTTTCAGTAGAAACAGTGATTAAGCCAAATGGTCCTCTTGCATTTTATGCAGGAATGCACCGTCATTCAGAGGAGAACAAGGTACAGCAGGAGAACTGGGGCTTGTGTCCTGGCTTTGCGCCGCTGTAAGTGATAACCCAACCTGGGCAGCGGATGAGAAATCCTCCAGTGAGCTTTGTCTTCCACACAGTGGCTCCCTCCGAGCTGCTCTTTCTGCCAGAACCCTCGTTTCTCTACCATGTGACACTGCCAGATTAACTCCTCTCTCCTCTCTCCAGAACCCCAGGTGTATGACCAAAACTGTAGTATTACACAATCAACACAAATAAGTATTAAAGTATCTGTAAGAGTGATGAAATACAGATAACATGCAAGTTATTCTCCAGAGTTTATGGAGACAGCAGTCATGTCCATGATGGATGGTGTCCAGAGACAAAATGGAGAGAAGTCAAGCATGCAGCAGAGGGAAGCAAGTTGTTGACACCACAGTTGTCTTGAGTGATTGGGGTTTGTGAGCACCAGGACAGGAGGCCTTCCATGCATGAGCAAACTCGTGGAGCCCCGGTCTTATCCCTCTTTCAGTCTTCAAACAAAACAAACAGCGATGTTATCAGCCTCCTTAGGGACAGTATGATCCTTGGAAATTTCAAAACAAAGCATTATTATGAGGAAGATTTTAGTTTGTTTTAGCATTTCCAAATCAAAGTTTGGAGGTTGCACATTTTAAAAATTAAATGGCAGACAGAAGTGAAGTGTTTTCTGCCAGTATTTCAACTACCTAAAATGCTGATTGGAAGGGAACATAGAAATGGGCATGGAGTACGAAAACCAGTTGTGAGGGCAGCATAAGCATATCTGAATAAACAAGAGCTGACATAGAATCTTCACTCAATTTCTTAACCAAAGTGTTACAGATTCAGAAAGCTGAGATCTTTGTCTCTTTTTCATGTCCACGTATCTCTCAGTTCAATTTGGAAGCAGAAGTCATAAAAAACCCAGACAGATGTTATTTCACTTCCCCACAATTAAAGGACAAGTGACATTTGAGGAAAGCCTGCCTCTCACGCTGCCAGATACTGATGTGACAGGCAGAGAAGCTCCCCTGAGATTTAAATACACTTCCACAAAATTTTGCTATCTGTCCAAACGGAGCATTTGAGTGACTGCTAGTATTATGCACAGGTTTTCAGCTATCAGAATAGTCTCAGTTAGAAGAGGGGAGAAAAAAATCCCAAAACCAAACAAACTACAACTTTTAAAGGATTAACCTTTTCTTCATGGCAATGTGAGAAATGCAGAATTCTTCATCTCTTTACTTAACAAGTCATCACTTGCATTAAAACAAGGACAGCAACCAGCATTTTACTGACCGAGAAGTGTGCTGGAACAAGGTATCCCAAAAGCAAACCATTCCCAGGTCAGCAGAGGAAGGGCTTGCTGGCGTCAGCAGGCTCCACTGTTAGCTCTGCACAGACCTTAGCAATCAGCTCGCTATAGGTAATTAAATGTTGAAAGGCTCATTTTGGAGAGCAAAGCCTGCTAATCCTCTGCCTTGGAAATATGCTCTTAACAATGGCAGGGCTTTTTTTAGTTCTAGCTTCATGTTAGCATGAAGTGCAAGGTTATATCACACTTCACTTGATTAAGTGCTGATCGCCCCGGTAGACAGGTTTGATTATATTGCAAGTATGAGCCTGGTGAGAGTAATTAGTAGTTTCATCCTCATTCTGCATCTCCAGTTCCACATTTAGATTATGAGCAGAGCCTTTCAGGTTTCTTAATTTATTTTTACAAGATATCACAGATCCACAGCTGTTTGGCAGCAGATACAGAGGAAGGTACATTTGTGAAACGTATTGAGCCCTTAATTATTAAGGCATTTCTTGTTTTGGTGACCTCCATCCTTGTTCGACTTATCTGTAGTCGCAGTCAGCAATAGCTGTGGAAGAAATGGAGCAAAGACAGCTAAACTGTTTAGGCAGCAGCATTAATGCTGACTTTGATGGCTTGCTTCACTTGTTCACTGTCTTCTATTTAAAACTGTCAGGTGGCTGGCAAAGCACTCAGGAAAGTTTACATTTGTCCAGTCATGATTTTCAGGACACAGGTTTTTTTGTCCTTGACTTTTATTCTTCTATCTTGCAGGGTCACAGGCACAAAATCAGGTTCTGAATTGTATGCTACCCTGATGTTAATAAGAGATAAGAAAAGATGCTAACATCCAGGCTAGCTCTATAAAAAAATATTTCAGTGCCTAGTACCAAGTAATGCACAGTACAGATGCAATTTAAAGTGGTGACAGGAAAAACAGAAGTATTTAAATACTTCTTACAAGTAGCATGAAAATAAGTAGACCCCAAAAAGCATCAAAGATTTGTTAGAGAGAATTGCTGAACAAAATAAAATAGTAAGTAATTTAAAAATCTCAGTAGATTTAATTAAATGCCACAGTTGGAATGACAAAATGAAATACATTTATTGGGGTACTGCAGGAGCACGTTGCTTTCTGCCAGTATTTTCTTCCAAACATTTTGGGGCTTTGAGTGCAGAACTTTGGGTCATTTCCATATTTCCCAGGCAACAACTCCTACCTGACTGGCAGCAGTGATCTATCTTGACTGAGCTGCAGCCTCAAGTGAGGTGTCTTTTGGATTTTGAACATGTACATTCACAGCAAAATCTCCCTCTAATGATTGCTTAAAATCTAGAAATAACTATGTTTTTGAAATATCTTTCCTGAAGGTGATTTATCTTTATTGAAAACATCATTTGGAATTTAGAAAACAGGTTTGAATATTACTAAAAGCATTCTTGTTCAAAAAAGTCATGTGCCACAGTCCTAATTACTGCAGAGAAATTAGCAAAGAATTATATGCAAATAAATGAAGATAATCAGAGTTATTAGCACATTTTGCTAGTCAATCATTTCAATTGCTTTAGGCTATGTGACCGTATTGATATAGGAGAATCAGCTAAAAAAAGCCAACATAACTTTATGTGAGTATATTTGTATAAACATTTCACATGTAATATTGAACAAGCTAAGCCACTCAATATCAAGCCGGATGGGCTCTGGTAATCCATATTACCTACATTATGAGCATGGTTTTATATGGAAGGTGGGTTTGGCAATCTGATATATCCTATTCTCAGGTTCTTCTGCTGTGTGTCTGTGCAGTTAAAAGATATTTCTGTGCTGGATTTTTAGTTCAGATAGTATTTGTTACTGGGACTGTCTGGTTTGAGTGTTGCTGCTTAAATTTTTCTATCATTTCAGCATGCAAGACTTGAAGAAATCTTCTGTTTCACCAGTGACAAAATTTCTGATGGTAGAAGAGGCAAATCTGATGCTACCGTGTTTTGACACAATGGCTGGGTCCTGCTTCTGAGCGACACTTTTTCTGCCCTGTGATAAATCTGCCCAGTTTTTGCCAGTTTTTAACTTGTCAGTAGAAGAATGCAACTTGTTCTTGTTGGGTGGAGACTTCTATTTTCTCAGCACAGTTTCCAAGTATTCACTTTTCTTTGGCCTTGCTGAAACTGGTCTAAAGGCTGGGAGGGCACTGTCCCCTCGGCATGACTCACAGCCTCCAGGACACCCAGCCAAGGCAGATTAGTCTTTCATGGGTGTTCTGGGCTTTGTACTGAAGCGGTGATGACTCAAAGGCCAGAGGAAGGAAAAGAGAGGAACCAGGATTCTGGGAAAGCTGATGTTGGAGAAGAAAAGGATACTGGCTGCCCAAATGGAATGGGCCTGAGCCAGATGGAAAACCAGTCTGCAGTGAAAAGAGGATGTGACTAATTGGCAAATGAGGGGTAACTGGGAGTTGAGGAGAACAGGAACTGGCTAGAAAGGTAGAGCTTGGGTGATGGGAGACACAACTCACTGCTCAGAGAGGCCCTGAGAGCATGGGGAAGGTGTCAGCACCAGCAGCAAGGTAAGCTGAGAGGCAGGCACACGGGAACAGGGTCGTGCAGACAGGCTGCGGGCAGGAGCAGAGGACCCTGGATAGTAATTCTGCTGACACTTGCTTATTCATTCACCACAAATACCTACTCACTTAATTGCTCTCGAGAGATTCATTCTCCCCATCCGCAGTACCAGGTTCTTGGTGATTGTGGTTCAAAGGGATGACTGCAGGATTTAAACAGACATACTTAGAAAGACAATACAAATGTAATACTTAGACTTTTTTACAGTTCTCATACACACACATACTCAGCTATTATTTTAGGACTGTCTGTCTCGTTGTGTCAATACTAGTAAATTAAACAGTTCAAAGAAGCATTCCCTGGCACTGGAGCTGTCAGAATTGCCTCCAGCTCAAGGCTAGGCCTGTGCCACCTCCTGCTCTCTCAAACCATCCCTGGACGCATTTTGGGATTTAGGTCGGATGTGTTACTTACCGCAGGGCCCTGAGGGAATTTAGCACAGGTGGGCCCTTTCACGGCAGCTGCCCTCTGTGTCCACGTATCATCCTGGGCACATTCGGTTCATGAGTTCAGACATAGCTTTTGTACAACACTGCAGTCAACTCCTATTCGTCATTCTCATGCTTATCAGGGATTTTATTAATATTGTTTATTTTTAATGTGTCATATGTTTTAGAAAAGAGAAAAAATCCCAATGGCTAATTTTTCTCAGATTTCTCCAGCTCCTAGGAGCTAATTCAGATTGAGCATCCTCTGAAAGCTCTTACAGGTATTAGAATGCAGGAATGTAGTACGTTAGTGGTGTACTGTACAGCTCCAGAATGGTGTCACCCTCAGAACAGTAAGTGTATTATTTCTTATAATGTCTTCTATTATTTCTAATATTGGCTCAAATAATAGTGATGTTCACTTTTATCTTTGGATCCTCCTACCCATGACTCAGGTCTATATATGGAAGATTCTTTTGTTCATTCATTCATTCATTCATTCATTCATTCATTCATTCATTCAAGCACCTTCTCATGAGCTCATCCTCGTAATGTTCCTCCCCTTTTTTTCAATGGGTCACAATTTCAGGTAATGTAAAACTGAACTGAATATTACGTCTCACCTGGGACATGAAAAAGACTGAATTTTTACAGTCTATGGATTATAAATGACAGAGAAATTTTCATAGTCTGCAGAATCACCACATATATACACAATGAGGTGTTTCTAATATTTCAGATATGAAACAGCAAGATTCTTCATCATAT
The DNA here is from genome assembly GCA_013396755.1 of Sclerurus mexicanus. Lineage (NCBI taxonomy): Eukaryota > Metazoa > Chordata > Aves > Passeriformes > Furnariidae > Sclerurus > Sclerurus mexicanus. Next base: position 53,976 of record VWZF01001941.1, on the reverse strand, counting down.
TGAAGCATTTCTTCCCTGTGACATTTTTTATTTATTTTACCTCATTATTCTATTAATGAAAAGTTTAGTTATTTTAGTTAGATGAATTAAAACGTTTGTTATGTGTATCAACATTTTTGTACCATTCAGTGATATTTTTTCTTTTCATTCATCATACTTTTAAGAAAAATCTATTTCGCTATTTATCTTTACTTGTCAGTTCAAAGAAGCCCAAATGTTTGATTTTATGTACATTTCTAGCAAAAATCACAAGTTAAAAACACATGACTAAATACAAGAAGAATCAGGATTACTTGTACTTCTTTTTATATGGGAAAATGACAAAAAATTTGGAAAATCAGAAAAATATATGCTTAGATACTACATTAGACATGACCACAATCATATATTGGGTCTTTATTTTTCCTATTTCTCCTCTTTCTAGACACAGTTAACAATTTATATGCAATAAAATACATTTACATAGCAGATTCCATTGGGCACATGTAAATTCTAAATAATTGCTTTGGACAACTAGAAAAATGGTATATTAAAAACAAAGAACAGTACTACTCAAGGCATCTTCAAATCCTTGAAAAGGAGAAATATTTACAGCAATTGCCAGATAAGGTAATTACGGTAACCATATACCACTCCCATATATGTCAGAGGAATGTGTATTTCTGAATCAAGCCAAATGCCTGTGTAGGCTATTAGAATCATTTTATGATGCTGCTGCAGCTGAGACAACATCTCACAACTTAGATTTATATATCCAATAATGGTCTGCCTTGTTTAATCCATATTTTTGGTAATTTGGTGCGACCTTTCTATTTTCTAATGTAGATTGGTGGCAATGTGTTTCTTTTAGCAGAGAGGGTCTGCTAAACAGCATTGTTTGTACGGACTATGCAATGTTACCCTCTAAGTGTTTACTATATGGGCCACTAAAACTCAGATTTATGCCAGGTCTTTAGGGGTGGTAGTCAACTGCAGTTGCTATTACAACAATTCAATTTTTGTATAATACACAGTAAACCTCCACTGAGAATGGGTTTATACTCTTTTAATGCACTCCATATGCTGAAAGAAATAGTTTGAGATTAAGGGAGGCTTATGGTAGACGCTTGCTAAACTTCTTGTTTTCATTCGGAAACCCCAGAGACCTGTAACAGCCTAGCATTAGCATCACGCCCCAGCTTCAGGGGCTGGCTGCCATCTCTCTTCTCCATGACTTGAAGATCTGCATAGGATTGTGCAGGCCAAAAGAGATTAGAAGTCACCATCCAGCCTTGTCTGGAAATTGCTTCTCACATCTTTGCATCTCCTGCCCATTTTCCCATTCATCTCATACATTTTTTGTGTTTTCTCTCCTGGCCTCAGTTTTGGACTATGTAATATAAAAAAACTGCAGTGAAGAAACTTCTGCTCTGATACTTCTGCTCTTTCTGTAATACTGGCATCTTTTTTATATATATTACACACAATTATGGATCTATGTCATTTTTCTTACCCCTAGACCTCCAATTTCTGTCTCATTTTTCTGTAATTTAATCATGTGCTTGGCAGTAAAGGAATACAGGATTATCCATGAAATTTTGAAAGGAAATAAGCCAAACAAAATCCTAGTTATGTATGGACTCAGTATCTCAATGACTGACTTGAGAAAATCCAAAGGTCTTGACCATGATCTTATACAGAGGAGAACAAATGCACCCCTATGCTGGGCTGATATGTAGAGTCCTATGTATCAGACTTATAAAGCAGTTTCTCATGCAGTTGACCATGTGCAATTTACAGGCAGGGACAGTGGCAAAGAGGTTTGTGAGGCAGGCTTTGTTCCCAAAAGAAGGGAATTGCGTGTGCAGATGAAGCAGGTTGGCTAAGAGGAACTTCAGCTAGGACAGATCACCAGAAATGGAGCAATATAAAGTCCTCCAAACCAGGAGGGAACAGTATCACCTCTAACAGTGCATCATAAATCCAGCTTTGAATTCCCAGTGCAATAAATACAGGGTGGCTAATTTTGCAGATTGCATAACAGTGCTGTGGAGCAGGACCTGTTTGTGACAACAGATATAGCCACTAATCTATAGTAGAAAACACAAAGGCCACACAAATTTACGTAATATTACATACTAAGCAAAATAAGGCACTGACTGTCACTGACCATCCTGAAGTAGCATTGTTCAAGGACCAAGAAGAGCCTGGTTGCAGCATCCCAGAAATGTCAGAGTTTAGACAGCAAAGATTTAGGAGAACCAGCAATGAAAATTGCAATAGGCAAACCATGGGATGATTTGGACATGATTAAAGATTTCAAGAGAGCAGCAGCTGGTGCAGGTCTGGGTAGAGCAACTCACAGCCCACCAGGCAGAGTTGAGAGAAAGGCAGACAGTGTCAAAGCCAACTCAAGGTATCTGACTCAAGAATTTAGTAGAAGGCTGATTTAAGGAAAATAACCACATAGTGCAGAAGGAAACAGTAAAAACAAAACAAAAAACCCACAAACAAACAAAAAGTGTTTCAGGGAGAAGGAAGTTCCTTAAGAAAGTAAGGTGTTGGTGTAGGCTGGAAAGTGAGACAGTGAATAGCAGAGGGAGGGCTGGGTTGAAGAGAGACACAACTGTGCCGTTCAAGACACAGTTGGAGCAGCACATTTGGAGACCACTCTGAGCAACATTTAATTGAATGACGTTCCCCAGAGATGGTGAACCTTAGTGAAAAAGCCTGGATGTAACTCACTTAGAAAATCAGTGTGCAAATAAATAAATGTTCCCGGAAGAAGCTACATTACCACCGGAATTAACTTATGTGAAATTTATCAAGTTAAGTGCTTCAGTGTTACTTGTTTCACCATATGTTTGTAATTTTTTTCTTTCAGAGCAGCTGGTATTTTTCTAGGATGTTCAGGTCATGCCCCTATTGTCTAACCATGACTAGCAACATTAAAACATTTCCCAATCAAATAAAGTCTGAAAGCTCTTCTTTAACTAGCTGCACATTTTGTTTCTTTCTCTTTTTTTCCTCAGATGCAGTTCAGAGAAGTGTGGACTCTTTTTATTAAATCAATCCTTCTTTAAAGAATTGCATTTCCTTTTTTTTTTTAAGCTTAATCACTTTGCTGGGAATGTGACTGGGAATTGAGGCATCGCTATCAATGTTTTGGAAGGAAAATAAAGTGTGTGAGAAGAAAAAGGCTACAGTGGGTGTTGCTGCTGTAACAATGCTGGTGAAGGCCAGGCAGCCTCTCTACAGCAATGTGGGCTTTTGGCTGCTGCAGTTAATAAACAGAGACCTGACAGACCGGCATGACAGCTCCTTCCCTTTTGTCAAGAAGCTGCTATACACTATCATCAGTGATCGGGAAGAAAACACAAAGTTTATCCTGCAGCTGAGTGAAATGAGTGAGCAGTAAAGAATGTAGACATGTCAGTAATGCAGAGTGAGAGAGGTGGATCAATTTATAAACCAGGTGGTGTCAGGCAACACGTATTCTGAAAATGGCCAAAGCAAAATTATACACCTAGAAATAAGAAAGGTGGCTTGTATTTTGCATTAATATTCTCAGGAAAATAATTGCTCTGCAGGGGACATTGTGTATAACTGATTGAACATGAGCTCACAGCGATGTACTGTCATCTGGGGTTATTTTTGGATTGATAAATACATACATACCTGAGTCTGTGAAAGTCTCTGATGGGAATAGAAACTTTATTCCTTGTCTAGACACATGTGAAGAGTTTGTCCAGCTCTCCCCATAACCAAATAGAAGTTGCTTGGTACCTGCAGTCCAGCAGTTATGCTGCATCTAAAAGGCTTGAGCATACTTGCATGCTGCATGACAAATTTCATGAGCCCCCAGACGTGAGCACAGACCTTTCTGTGCCCTGTACATGAATATGGGGTTAAAGGACCCCCAAACTGGCAAAGCTGACAAAGCCAGGGGTGGTGCCCTACAGTTACCAGGACAAGTCCAGAAATTGTGCCAGATAACAAGACAGGCTTTGTTATGGAGTAACACAGCTAAAGTGCATCCGGATCTGCGTGGACCAGACACGGAAATTCAGCGGCTTTATCTCTAATAGTCCATCCTTTGCTACACTGTTGCTGTCAGCACACTGTTTTCTTGAGCTAGTAGGCCCTGTCTTGCACTTTCTACTCTGATATTTCAGCTATTGCTCCTTTCTAGCTTTGGCTGTTAATTTGGGTGCCTCTCAGCTGCCTAACGTGAGCCAAAGACATGCCCTGCAGTGAGGTGCCACCAAAACTATGGATACAACTCTCCCTGTGGCCTGGAAAGTTTTCCAGGACCTGGTGGCAGTAGCAGTATGGGTCCCACATGGATCTTCTTGCTCCACTGTCACCCCAGGGCTCATCCAGCATCCATGTCAGCTTATGCACCAGCCCATGCTGCTGCCTCCAGTGCGGAGCAGCTAGGAACACCTGGACAGCAGGGAGGAGGTGACTGGAAAAGGGGTGTAAAGTTCCAGTGGTTTTGGTACACCTCCATTGGGCAGGGCTTACCTAAAACCACTGCCAGTCCTTCTCTGGGGAAATGCCCTAGGAGAAATGAGGAGATCCCCAACAAATGTCCTTGCCCAGGGTCCTCTGCATGGACATCCATGGTGTGTAAAGAGGCCAAGTGGCAGATTATCTTCCCTCCCACAAACCTATCTTCCTCTGCAATGATAAGTGTGGGTCCAAGTTCACTGCACACATCTCTACACAGATGTTCTCATGTTCTCTCATCAGAAAGAAGGCAGAGTTTATCCCAAAGTTGTGCCAGACGGAACCACCACTGACACTGCTCTACCTCGAGACTTGTGACTGCCTCAATTCCAAAACTTCCCTTCCATGAAGGCAGCGTATTTCCATCCCGCTGCCTGCTCCTGAGGCATATTGAGGAATACCCATCTCCTCTGAGTAAACCAACCCTCGCAAGTGATAAAGTCAGGTTTTGAAGAACTACTGCCTTGTCTCACAAGCACAGAAAATCAATGGAGCTTGTCCTCAGTCATTTAGATAAGCTGCGCATTCTTGTGATTTTTGTCTGAATAACACTCCTAAATCCGTCTCTGGATCTAACTGCCAGTGATTTGGGGTTTGCTATTTCACAGTTAGTATTCCTATATGGACTAGAACCGAGGCTGGTCTCCACCACCCCTTCAGGGGAGGAGCCAAGGTGTCAGTTCTCATGCCCACCTCTTCCCCTCTCCCTCATCCTCCCTGCAAAGCCAGAAAGCTCCCAGGAGTGGTGGAGGTCAGGGGAAACACTCCCTGCTAGAGGAGTACAAGTCCCCAGGCACAAGCACTGCTCATCTGGGGATCACAGCAGCTGCCTGGCTTCTCTCTGCCCCATTTTCAGAGCAGTGTCCAAGGAATGCACACCATGCCAGAGTGGGTGACACTGCCAGGGATGGTCTCCAGCACTGTCTCCATCACTCCCTCCTGATGGTGCGGGCAGCTGGAGCCCAGCTGTCTCACTCTGACCTTGAAAACAGGCAGCACAGTAAAGCCGAGGTTTTTTTCAGACCACACAGGCAGTAATCTGGAAATGACACATCTTTTTCTGGACACAGCCCTTCAGCAGAAGAGAAAATCCCTCTTCTCATCCAGGCCCATCCTCAGCCTGGTGTCTGGCTTCATTGCATTCAACATGATAACAAACATCTGGCTGAATTTCTCTTCCCATCTGGGCTGTTCCTGTGGCTTCCCTGTCCCAGATGACATTTCCTTCCTCTCCAACTTTACAAGGAATTCTTATAATCCTTTCTACATGTTTTTCAGAATGAACAAGAATTAACGAGCACCTGTCTCCATACTCTGCCTGTAACTATCTTCCAGCTTAATAGGCCTGGTGCTTCCAGTACCCAATTTAGGAGAAAATTAAATAGAAACATAACATACTAGAAGCTTGAGGTATCACATAGAAATTATAAATGCTAAATGGGTGGGGAAGTCTAACCGAAGGGAAGGCATATTCTCTTTGCTAATGCTTGGGGGATTATTTGAATATCCTAACCTTCAGGAAGCACTAAAGACATAATATTCAAAATTTTTTCTTCTCTCTAAATAAGAGCTCTTCTTTTCTAGACTGTATGTTAAAAATAGAGGATGAACTATTTTATTTATTTTTTAAGATTGCTCTGAAAGCATATTTCTGCATTGCAACTGAGAATATAGGATGTCATATTCAGGGGGTTTTTGCAATGTTACATAGTCTGAGGATCTGGAAGTTATATTTAGGGAACTGAGGGATATATGAACATAAAGGAAAATGTATACAACATGACATCAGGGAATGGCCAAAGGAAAAAAGGCTTCAAGAATTCAGCTCCAAGAAAGGTGACTGTGGTTTCTAACCTGCAAGATTAGCAATAAGGATTTAGTGATCTGGACACTCTTGAGACCATTATATGACCACACAGACAAAATGAAAGATACTTTGATCTACAGTTCCCATTTAGGAAACCCTAAAATTAGCTGCAGTATATCTGAGGTGCTGAGTGTATCTCATAGACCACTGAGCAGGTCTGTAATTAACTTTGGTTCTTCAAGTGCTAAAGGACATGTGATTGATTACTATTCAGACAACAGGCCTAGAAAATGCAGCTTTGCCATGGATATATGAATATATAATTCTGACTATAATGCTAGTTCTAGTTCAGTTATATTGTTAGTATTTGGACAAATTGCTCAATTCTGGAAAACACTATTTTTAATTTCAGATTTTAATATTAGGATACACTGAATAAAAGTGCTCTGGAGAATGAAAGCTAGCAGCAAGTGCTGAGGACACAAGGCAAAGCTCAGGATCAGAGCCAGGGGTTTCCATTTACAAGCCTGACCGCAACCAAAGAATATTCTGGGCAATGTTCTCAAACCATCTCTGCCTAAGGTCCTCAAAGGGACATGGGCCAAAGTTGCCTGACCCTTGGCACAGGCTTGTGTCTCCAGTGCAAAAGGGGTAGTGGGCTGAGGTGAGGGAGGCGCTAATTGTACCCTGCTGCCACATCTGCCAAGCACCATTTGAACAGCTGGTGAGTTGGACAGTCTCCAGAAAGGCTCCCAGAGGTACAAGGGACTTGAAACAACCTCAGCAGAGTCCTGGAGCAGCCCATTGACAGGATCAATCTAAGGGAATGATTTAACTTCTTGTTATTAGAAAACATTGAAAGTTTTACTGTATTTCTAACAAAATAAAAATTCTTTAGAAATAGTGACAAAACATTGAGATTTCAATTCACTTTGCTGAGTTTTGTCCCATTAAAGTGTACATATTTGCTAGAAAGGTTCACAACTCTTCAGCACAGAAATCTTATCTCATTTATATTACCACTAGATGGCTCAAAACGAAAGCATAAATACACCACTACTCAGTTCATGGTCATAACAAACACGACTTAAAGATTACTGCGAGCTGTCTCATAATTGTCATGCTTCAGAATTTTCTATAAATCATCAAGCTCTCCAGGTTAGTGGTAAATACTGACTTGAGAGAGCAGAGCTGTCATAGCCTCAGACATGTTATAGCTCTTAAAGACAGATGTTGCTTGTGAATGTGTGGGAGAGAAACTTCCAAAAGAATAATTTGTATTTTTCTCCTTCTTAAAATCAATTGCTATTGAATGAAATTGCCAACTGACAGAGAGTGATAGAAGACGTTCAAAAGCACCTAAAGAGCAGCCTTAGCACCCTATTACATTTTAATTTATTTTAATAAATCATCTGAGCAAGTAACTTGTTTTGTTTCATAAGGATTACCTTTATTTATAACTGTTAGCAGCTTATGACTTGAGGTTTAACTTTCCGTTACACATTGGTTTAGATTAAGGACAAAGATTGCAAATCAAACCCATCCTTACTTGAAAGTAACTTACTGATAGGCGAGACTCCTGGGTATAGATTTATATCTGCAATCAATCAAACCTGCTGGCTTAACAGCACTTTGCTCTTTCCAGGTCAAGTAAAATAAATAGAAAGGACAGTTTCTGTAGAACTTCAAGAGGCAAATTTTGTTATCTGCTACCTTACTGCCAGCCATTATCCTACCAGAGACACATGAATTGTTTCCTATTGAAGATTGTGGGACTTGTTAAACAGGAGGGTGTCAGAGAGAGTGACATAGAAAGGACTTCTGTTTTCTCATAACTCATATCCTGTTAGTGTTGCATGCAAATCTCCCATTTTTTACACGAAGCAAGACAGGGTATGAGCCACAATGAGTGGCTCCTAACTGTGAACCTCACATTACCTGTACAAATAAAACACTTTCACAGAACTTGTAATCTGGGCAGTTGAAATGCACTTGTACAATAAGCATGTGGTGGTTTCATGTGGTGGCTTATGGAAGAAGATTGTGGTATCCACATGTGATCATCAGAACCATAACTGAGAACTACTGAAAGAGAGAAGTCTCCCAGGGGACAATATCCAAACTGATACCAGATTCCCACCTACACAGTCTTCCTTGGCATCTCTAGAAAAACACAGCACGTGGTTGTTTTGTTTGTCTTTCCTATTTGACCAGGCATGCTCAGACCTAGGTCCCTGTGGTGTCAGAAACACAGATGAAGCTGAGGGCCCTAAAATCTGCATCAGGCTGCATAACCTCAGCTGGATGTTTCCTTGGGCTAAGGGGAGCTCCCTGGAGCACACACCAACACACCTTGGGCCTTGGAAGGAAAAAACTCCTGATGGTCCCACCAAAGTAATGGAAGGAGCTTACCTTTCCCTTCCTACAAAGGCATTCAGAGAGCAGCAATGCCAGCATGAAGGAAACACACAGAATAACACCCATCCCTTACAACAGACCCTCTCAGCTGGAGGCATCACTCTGTTAAATCAGATGGACCTTGAAAATCTTCACAAGTGCCTTGCAAATTGCCCTCTGGCCACAACACCAAACCTTCTACCTGAGTTGTCATCATGATGCACACCATCTTCACCTTCCAGGCTCAGAAGTATGGCATGGTCATATACTTGGAGTCCTGCCCAAAGACATCCCAGGTGGCTCTGAACACAACACTCTGCTCAGCAGCAGAGGTTAGAAGCAAGAAGGTAGGAATGGCTCTTCCTCTGGGGCTGCTGGGCTGTCCCCACAGCTTTATTTACCCCCCCAACAATCTTTCCTTGGCATTTTTCCTTAGGAGTGAAATTTAGCACCGGCAAAATGCAACAGAGCTTAAGTTCCGTGATACAAACATGGTAACAACGTCATAAGAGGCAAGTGCAGACCTTGTGCAAATCTGTTACCACAGGTAATAACCTACAAAATGTAGCAACTTACTACAAGAAAGAACAAGTTACCCTAGGGACTTGTTTTAACTAGCACTGAAATACCTTTCGTAGTTCTCACGCTTGTGAAACCTCTCCAACAGTCCTTGCTGGGGATGTCACTGGCTGTCCCCAGGTCCACAGAGACAGACATGGAGCTGCGCACAGAAGCGGCATTCAGGAAAACCATACAACTTCCACACAATGGTGGTGTTTTTTGGTTTCCACATACAAATCTAAAAACTTTCATCTCTTCAGTACTATCTTGATAATGAATGACACCTGCTGTTCTTGTTTTGTGTGCTATGGTTTTCTTGAATTCCCATTGTGGTATACGCATGTATGCACACACAGGTTTGCTGTACCTTTTGGTTATCCACCAGCTCACCAGCATTGGAATTGTTGTTGCCTGAAGGTCTGTCTTGTTTTGATGCACTGCAAACTGGGACACTGCCCTGCACCCTGCTCCTGGCCCACTTCAAGTTCCCTTTCCTGATTTTCAAAGCCTTCCTGTCTACTTCTGCCTACAGTGACAAATGATCTGTCCTTCTCATAACAACAAAACAAAACAATGCAACAAGTCCCACATTAATTTGTTGATTGATAGCAGCAAAGTTGTGATCAGAAAAGGCTGAACCTTCAGAGAAGTTAAAAAAGTCCAAAACAAAGTAATAATAGACACTAACTGCACTAAATCCAAACAAGATGTAAAACCTACCTCTGTGCTCTCACTACTGGAGCTGGATCCTGGACCATGTCCCATTCCCACTTCCCAACATGAGTCTGGTTCTTGTGTTTGAGTAGAAAGGCAGATCTCATCTTTAAAAGCCTTGGAGTACTGTGAAATGGTAGATGTAGATGCTGGCAGTAATCCACAAGTTTTCATCTGAGATGTGTGTGTCTGGCCTGTTGTATTTTTTAAATTAAGCATTTACTCTGTGGTTAAATGGTATACAGGCTGTGCAGAAATTTAGGATTTTGGACTTGCTGTGTGTCCCCAGAGCAGGTGCTGGACACTTCTGTAGCACTAGGACATTGTTTCTGAAGCCATAAACCTCTCTGCAACAAACTCATCATTTCTCATAGGATGAAGGTGCTGGAAAGCCCTCCTGCCTGCAGACCAGCATGGCCATGACCTACACCAGAGTGAGAACAAAGGGGCAAAGAAAAGAATGGAGGATTACTTTAAGCAAAGATGGTTTGAAGGCTTGACTGGAATTAAGAGTTGCAGGGCTGAGTCATAACCCTCAGCATTTTGTATAAAGACTGGTTGGTTTAGATGTACCTCCCTTTGTGCCCTTTTAGTGAGCATTAGGTTAGATCTTTGGACAGTAAATATAGGCCTGACCTATGTGGAAAAGAAAAGCACTGTAGTTGATGACTCCTCAGCCTGGCAGCAAACTGGCTGGACTTTCCCACATCCAACCGACTGCCCTGCGTGCAGTGTGGACAGTCTGCCCACTGTGAAAGTACAGATGTGTGTCTGCTCTGCTGGAAAGGGCAAAGAATGCCCTGGTGTTCTCCTCAAAACCCTCCGAGTAGCAAAATGTGAGAAAAGGCATAGGAAAATAAGGTTCATGGCTGACAATCTTATCTTTTCTTGTTCTTATTTTTTTTTCTCTTTCTTGTTTCAGAGAGATGTAATAAGCAGGAATTTACCACCTTTATTTTCTTAAAAGAGGAATGTCTGTTCCTACAGTGCCACCTTCAGTTCTTTTTTGCTTATAGTCTCAATTCTACCTGTGTTTCATTTTCTGAACTTCTGTTATTTCTGTTAGTGAAGGCCCAAACAAAAGCATTTCTGTGCATTCCTCTTTGATAGTAGCTCATATCACTAAAACTAAACACTCTTCCTATAGGTCCTGTGTCACATTTGCAAGCCCCATCTTGATGCCTAAGGTAGCCTTGGGCATCTCAGAATTACCACTTACCACTATTAGGAAGAGGGCAACTGAGTGAAACTTATCAGTGTCTTCATTACTGTGGGCAGACTCAGGCTCCAGACCCCACCATCTCTACTGAGGTGGGGTGAATATGTCTCCCCTGAGACTTCTGGACTGGATCTCCACCATCAATAATGGGAGCTTAGAAATCTCATCTACACATACATTAGATGACTAATTTCAGCATCCCAGGCTGAGTGCTGCCTGAAGTGTTTATCACTTGGCAGTGCACATTCTCTCTCATGACTCAGTTCCATGAGGAAGCTGCAAAAATCCAGTTGCAGCATGCACAGGGGAAGGGTCTTGCCTTCCCAGTCTCTCAAGAGATCTATTCTGCCAAGTGTGGGTGCTGGGGACCTCTGCTGCAAGTAAGGTCCAGAGAGGGACTGAGATGTGTACAGCAAGAGGGAAGGCACAGGTTGCTGCTTGTCCTGACATCAGGGAACCTTCTGGGGGCTCAGCCAGTGGAGTTTTGCTTACTTAAAACTTAGGCAAGCTCTGGGGAAGCAGCAGAACCAGCTGGGAATCCAGAGGTCTGGGCAAATGAAAAAAAAAAAAAGGATCTTTACCTGCTTTTTCAACTGGCAATCACGAACAGAGGCAAGCAAAGACAGTTAAGAAGAACTAGATGTTAGGTCACATAAAAGGTCTTGCTGATAGTACTAAAAGCACTGTAGGATAGGAGATCCCAAGGACATTCAGTGCTGCTTTGTGTGGACACATCTGGGGTGTGTGGGAAGTATGGTAAAGGCCTGAAATGTGCAAGTGAACTGCAGCTTGGAATGCCTTCCTGGGGCTGTTGCTGGGAGTAATCTGATAAAGCAGAACACACATGGCCAGTGAGACTGTGACTTCAAACCTCATGCTCGTGGGGATTTTTCTAGCTAATAAATTAATGCCTTAGTTGTCTCCTGCCTTGAAGCTAACATAGCTATGTGCATGTACAAATGAATGTGACATATTGTGATTTCTGTTTACTAGCATTATATGCCTACACTACCCAGCATAAGTGGTTGAGAAAGGTTTCTAGCGCTGTTAGCTCAGACCTTAATGCAACTGCATCAAAGCCAATTTCTTCTAATGGACTGAAACACTGAAGTATTTATTCTAATTTGAATAATTTAGAAACTGAACCTAGAAATGGAAGTACTTCACCCAAATGCAACACATACTGCCAGAAGAGCTGCCAAGGCTCAGTTGTTTTCTCCCAGCAGCAAGAGCCAATGCACTGAGTGACACGGCCCCAACATGTGTGTCCACAATCCCTGGATTTCAGTCCCCATCACAGCTTCCCAAGTGCACTGTTTTATCCCATTGTGTTTTAAAGAAATGACTTCAGAGGGATTCTACCAACAATTGCATGAAAAAGTTAAGATTTTTTTCCCTGCCAATAAAAAAGTACTTTCCCACAGTATATTGCTACCAATGTTCCACACTCAGGGTGGGGCTCCTAAAAAGTGCATTTAACTATCATCAGCTTCCAGAGGAATGACCTTTCTCTTTGTTTGCCTCTCTCTACCATAAAGTAGAACAGATTTCTGCTTGTTTCTGTCTCCAAAGTATGTTGTCAAAATATCTACATATTTGCTCTGAAAGTGAAGTTCTGTTCTAATATTTTTATCTGAAACATGAGTATAACAAAGTGTCATTCATCGATGGCATCTGGTGTAAACTATTTTAAGACCATATTTAGAAAAAGAACTGAAATTACTGTATCTACTGCTTTAAGGCTCTCTCATTGATAAAAGGTTTAATTGCATTTCTTCTGCCAAGTACATTCTCAGCTCCACAGTACAAAACTCCTTCCTGTTAATTGACATGGTATTTGAGCTTCAAATTAATATACTCCCAATTGTTCTCCTGACAGGACTCTAATGAACCAAACAGAGCAGCTTTGCCTGGGAGGAAACTCATAAAACATGAATTGGAGAGCCTGTCCATAAATAGAAGTAGCTCAGATTGTATATCCAGTTCATCACAGTTTTAATGAAGTTCTCATTCAGGAAAAATGAGTGCAACCCACTTCCTTCTGGAGACATTCATCCACCTTCAGCTCAGCCCACTTGCTTCTTGGAACTGGCATTAATTCTAAACCAAACTAATGATCTGAAGCAGGGTGATTGCTTGAGTTTCATTAGGTTTTGGGTTTTTTTGCAGGGAGGAGTAAGGAGATGGTGGGAGAACCGAAGCCAAATTTTATCTCCTTAATTTTTCAGTAAAAAGTAAAATGAGTAAACTGAACACAGGCAAATCCATTTAAGCACAAAAGCAAAGCATCCCAGGAGAGCAGGAATGAGAGCTTATATAAGAGACATTACACACCTCATTATGGAATTCAAAATATTTGACAAGGCAAAGCCTGTTGAGATCTGTAAATAAAGTATGAATGTTGCCGCTCCCAGGCAAAAAAATGAGAGCAACCAGATACCAAAAGGTACAAACATGAGTTTAAGATCCTCCAGCTAAAATCTTTTAAAACACTAAATATTCCCAAGTTTTTCAGTGACATCCTGTTCGCTCACTGTAGCAAAATGCTGAGCGAGTGAGAAGTACAGGGCAAACCTGATTGCTCAGAGTGTAGAAACACTGCAGTAAAACAATTACCTTGGTATGTTAAGTGTCACTGTAGAACATAAAGCTATCTGGCTGGTGCTTAAATGAATGCAAGAGGAATTTATTATCATTTTTATGAAGAATAAATACATTCTTGCTTATAATTTAGCAGCAAAGTGATATTGATAAAGGTCTAATGGATGGTAGTGTCTCATCACTCATTCTTGTTTGTGCAAGGCTGCTAAAATAGGCTGGGCAGTCCTTACTCGTGCAAGCAGACCAGTTCACTTTGTTGGGATAGCAAAGGTCTGCATCTCTTCCACTTTTATACACATTCAAAGCTCAAAAAACTCAGCAAGGAGAGACAGCAGCACACTCAAGAATAGCATACTTACAGCCTTGCTACAGCCTGGTGGTGTCATTCCCAAAGACATCACAAACAGCTCCTAATCTCTCAAAATGTAATCAAAGCTGAGTTTCAACAGAGATCAGCTGAAGGCTCAGCTGAAGGGCACTTTTTGAAGATGAAGGGCTCAGCAGAAGTCCCTGGCTTGCAAAATTCTAACCTGCTGCAACGTAATATGAACAACAATTTTAAAGTATTGACAAAGGACAAACTGCCTGTTTCATTATTGGTAGAAACAAATAGGCCATATCTTTATTTGTAATAGAGTTTCTGCTTTTCATTTTTGAAAAGCACATTTGTCTAGCAGAACATAATTCAGCATTCTATTTCTATACCATCACAGTATCAGACAATAGAGCATTAATGATAAAACAGCACATATCAGATACTATACAGATTTGCCTTAATGTAACAATGTTATATTACACTTACATAGCTAATCCATTTGGACTATTCACAATCTACTATTTCTCAATTTATCATGCTTTTAAAGGTTACTACTGATACTAATACAAAAATTAAACACACAACCCTCAAGATAAAGGAAAATAATCTAGACAAAATAAAAACCCCTCTAGTGTTACTGTGGGTATACAGCACAGACTTACTGTAATTTGTTTCTCTTCTATGCAAGAGCAACCAAAGAAACATTCCCTGCAAAGCCATTATAGTTACATAAAGAAAGATACAGAAAGCTGTATGGCAGCAGAATAAAATGAACATACAATTTTTCTGCAGAAAGTCTGTGACAGAAATGCTTCAATGTCATTGCTAACTTGGAGTTGGAAGCCCAGCTCATCCCTCTTGACATAGACAAAATGGCTTTGGACTGTGACTGTGACGGGAGGAAGAAGTGAGTATACACTGGACAGGTTGCTTTGTCCTCTTTCCCTCACTCCCCAAGGCAAGAGAAACGTCAAAAAAAGTTTCATCCTGTCATGAAATCAGAAGACAACATACAGAGAAGAGAAAGTCTCACCAAAAAGCCACTTTCTTGAGTCTCAGCATCAATTGCATGTAAAAGGCTTGACTGTGATTTGCGCATGTAACTGAGCTGTGGATTTGGAGGGGGAATATCTCTGTATTCCCTCCTATAGCGGCACCTTTTTAGTCCATAGTTTTTCAGATTATTCCTCAATACCTTTTTTGAAGACTGGTGTCCCATCTGCAGCCTTCCACTTTTTGGTCATTAAGTGTTTTAAACAGTAACTCTCAGAGAACAGTTGCAGTTCCCTACTTTCACACCAGAATACCCCTGAAGCTCCTGCATGAATTTGTTCCGGTCCTGGCAACAGGTTAGGTTCAGTTTGCTGGTTTACTCCAATCAGTTTCTCATACTCAACTCCTGCAAGGAATTACTCCAGGGGGAGCCTTGCTGACCTCTCCTGTAACCAGCACTAATAGAAACACATCATTTCCTCTGCTGCCAGGTCCTGTCTTCACAGAGTGCCTTTTCTACACCTTCATCATGTATTGTTCAGTTGACTTTTGATCAAATTCCTCCTTTGAGGTTTTTGAAAGAGATTTTATAGCAGCTTTCACACCTGTACATTAAGTCTCCCTCTAAATACCCTCTGGCCTACTTTAATGCAGTGTGACACTCAACTCCCTGCAGTCTACGATCCTTTCTATCTTCTTTGTTCAGATAAGACTTCCACCTTGTAAAAGATGCCTTCAATGTCATTTAGCAGTTTCCACTGCCTTGATGTTCAACCATGACAACATTTTGTTTTCTTTTCAATCCTTTAAAAACTCTTCCAGGTAGGTGGTATGCATTTACTCCATGCTTCTAAAACAATGTTCTGAAGCAGTCTCCCCACTGCCAACACACATTTTCCTGGTTTATTTAATCTTCTTGTTTCTTATGTACTGTCTTACTGATTTATGATTTATTGCAGTTCTGCTTTCCAAAAATCCTAAGTCTGATGCACATAACATCTCAGATTTTTGTTGTTTAAGAATAGAAAAAACACATTAACTTCAAACATTATCTCATGGGAATGACCCCACTGATGTGGGTTCTTATGAGAGGATCCTAGTGAAGTCAATGGACTAGCATGAGATAGGGCTTTATGGACCCTGTACTCTTTTTCTCTAATAAAAAAATTAAGATATATTTCATGTTGGTCTTTTGTGCCCTAATTGTCTGCCTACCTTCTGCATGATTTGGCTATTTACACACCAGAATAATCATTTGCATATGAATGGCATAAATCAGGCACAGTCTTTTCAGTCAGCTTTATGGAATATTTATTATTAAGGCATTTTAATTAAAAAAATTGTTATATAAAAGAAAGACATGTAATAAAGAGTAAAATTGAATCATCTAAAGAGTAAATCTGTTTTCCATATACTTATGAAAGTTGTGTCTACTCCACGCAACCTGAATTGCTTCTCTCAAAAAACTACTTAAAGAGCTCATTAATTATCATCTCCTCAGGATTCAAAAGCTTGCTGTGGACTGAAAGAAAAAAAAGGTTTAATCAGTCCTGTCTTTCACTTCCATGATTCTTTCATAACCTGCACAGAGGCAATGGCCATCTGAGCTGTTGTACAAACAGAGGGTAGCAACATCCTACAGCAGAATATGAATTGTTGAGGTGTTTTGCTTCTTAGGGTTCTGATTTTAAGAACCATGCCTGTGAAAGATAAACTACAATTTTTATCTCCCAAGTCTGGAGGGAGTGGGGGCCTGAGGCAATGTCTGAACCGCCATGCCCTGGTGTCTCAGTGACTCTAATGGGAAGAGGGTGAGCTGTAACTCAGGTCTCCTTTGGCCCATGGGCTCCAGTTGCCTTACTGCAGAAATCCAGACCTTGCAGAGGGACAGTCCACACTTGGATCTTCATTCAGTGGAGTGCTGGGACACACTAGGGCATATAGGTAGACCCAGGTTCTGCCAGACGCTCTTGGGTACTGTGCTTGTGACCTAACCTGAGCATGGGATCACAGACAGGTTGGGTCTGCTCTATTTCATTTCACACTGTTGCAGCACAGCCTGGGAACATCACCCACCCAGCACACAGGAAAAGGAGCCCAAATTTGATTGACCTGCCTGCCCCAGGCATGGGGTACATGTCCCTACAGGGACAGCAGAGGACACACCAGCAGCTCAAGGACACCAGGGAGCCTTTGTGGTGAAGGTGATCCTGAGCAATGAGACACACAGGTTTTGCGGCTCTTTCAAGTCAATGAATCAAACATGAACCCCTGTCCTGGTTTCCTTACCACTGCACTGTAACTATGAAGTAATTTGTCTGAAATCAGTGAAAACTGAAACCAGCCAGAAGAACTGAGAAGTGACTTTGCTTGAAATGACCTTTCCTCCATGCAGCTAATGGCTCCCATGGGCTTTGTGGTGTGTTGATGGTTGTCATCTTATTGTGAGTTGTCCTTCATGGTGGTCTCTGTCTTCTCCTGTGGTTTCAACAGAAGCAGAGTCAAATCCTATATGCTGGTTCCTGCCTTTCTTTGGAAAATAAAATCTGAAATAGCAGCTAATGTCCCATTGTCCATGTGCAGCAACCAGTAAATTCCATCTCTTATTTAAAAATCAACATTGAAACCAGAGCAGCCACCACAAAAGCAAGCATGTAGGTCCAACTGCATAGAAGTTTGTTTCTTTTTTCCCAGATGTGTAAAGGCAGCTCACGTTAACCAGGCTCATGACTCCCATCAGCTGTGACACGGTGGATTTTCAGGTGTCCGAGTCATGTTCCCAAGAGTGCTTGTGAATCTGACCTTCAGCTTGTAGTGACACCTGCTATTCAAAACAGAAGTGGTTTTAGCTGCACACACAAGGCAGTACAAAAGTGTGCCAAAGTGGATTAAAGAAAATGTCACTGCAATTCTTCACATCCCTCAGGTCTCTCTCAAATAGGTTTTGTTTGTTTCTTTTGAAATTTATTTCAGACTTCTACAGAGATAAAAATGGGAGACAGCATTACCCAGAGCTGGTGATTTTGTTCAGTTTAAGATCTAAGTAGAGAGGAAAATAAAAGTTGATGATTTAAGTGTCAGCTCAACCTTTACCACCTCAGTCCTTAATGCAGCACTAAAGTGACTCTGTTGGGGAAGCAAAAAACGTTATCACAGAATTGAAGAGGTTTGTTCTCTCCCAATGTAGAAGCAACAGGAGTTTAATCCTGAACGTATTTCAAACAAGAACAAAGAACACAAGCCAAAAAGATCTTAAAGCAAGTCTGAGTAAGAAGTCTAGCAACCACAGCCAATCACTTAACATGTTTATTGTGGAAATTCCTTCGCAATTTTATACCCTCACTAACAGAGAGTCCATTAGAGATGCCCTAAGAAGGTATTTTTTAATTTTAATCACATTTTCAAGGTCATGCTTAAGCTGCTTTTGAACTTCAAATATCTGTGACTACGGGAATGACAAATGCTACAGATTGCAACCCTGTGGCTCCATATTTTCCAGAAGAAAATCAATTGCACAACAGGTCTTACTTTCAAAGATCTGTAAATATTAAGTCTCAGTAAGAAAATCACAAAACTCAGGATTCAGTGGAAAAAAACCAACTTGTGTTCAAAACTTACAGACTTATCCAAATGAGTTAAAATATAATATATCTGTTCAGAAATTACAACTAAGTTTGTTTTCTATGACCATCCTGTGCTTCAGTAGCTCTGGCAGGAGTTTTGAATACAAAGTAGGAGTAACAAATTTGATTAGAAAAGTCAAAAGAGAAAAAGGAAATTATAAAATTCAGTCCCTACTCTGCAATACATTTCTTCACTATCTACAATAGCAAAAGCAGTCCTTTAACACCTCATCCAATTATTTGACCATGATGTTATATAGAGCTGATTTATGAAAATAATTATTCAGTATTTATGTTTCTTTACAGTTTGGCATTTTCTGGAATATTTGCAGCACTTCTGGAGAATGAGGAAATGTATTTCAAATACATATCTGTGATCATATTATTTTGAAATTTTATACAGTTCTTCTACATACATCTTTTCTTTCTCATCCAGCTTACTCCCCACTAAATGAATGAGGGAAGAGAAAAATACTCAGAGTTTTAATCTAAAGATATTCTTACAAAGGAGATCTTACATATGTTTCCTCAACTAGCTGAGTACAGCTTTTTCTCCTGATGAAAGATCCCTTAATTGACTTCATTCAAATCACCCCAGGTGGGTGATTAAAAGATTGATTAGGGATTTGTCCCCTGCCTGTCAAGTCTGACTGCAGCTCACTTAGATTAATATTGTATCTCTCCTTGAGCCTGAAATGATAATGCACTGCTTGATTGACTGAAGTGTCCCTGGGTCAAATCAAATAGGACAAACTGATGCCACAGAACATCTCCTTGGCTGGCATACAATATTAGCTACTGTTGAATGCACAATATATTTATCTTCCACTGCCCTACAGCATTCCATGACCACTGTATAAAAGAAAGAAAATCTCTTTGGAGGTGGGTAAATAAGAAGGGAGAAAAGAAAGTAATCAAAAAAAAAGATAGGTTTATTAACACTTGCTTACCCATCTAGAACCAATTTTCCCCTGGAAAGATTTTTCTCTAAACACCCACTGGGTTTCTGCTCTCCTCATGGAAGTTTGGCATCTTTAACTAGTGGTTGCTGTCAGGACCACATGAAAGGTCATAACCTTGCATGACCTAGTGTTCATCTAAACCTTTCTGGGAATAAAACATTTGAAACTAATGTTGTTCCTTTATTGCCTAGAATTCAAAACAGGATATTGCAACAGCAGGGAAGGCAGGAGGTTGGTAGGATTAATTTGAGCACACTAAATCAAAGACTTTCTCCCAGGAGGAGATTCCAACCTATCTGATACCTGCCTTCTGGGGTGAAGCAATATGATGCCTGTTCCCCAAATGAAAAACTAGTAAATTATGGGAAAAGACTTCTATTAAGTGGAGGCAATCAAAAAGTGGAATAAAAATACTCCTCAACAGGAGACATCTCTCAAGTGAGATTCTGATTTCAGTTGGTGAAAAAAGGTCAGTGTCAGCAAGGATTGCTTTATGGCCTTCATGGTTGGTTCCATGAGCTTCAGTATCAAAGATGACTGCATAGAGATTTCCATATTCCAGTGAAACAAAGTCCCTAAATGTTGGAAAGATGGATTGAGATGAGGGTGTTAATTTGGAAGAGAAAATTTATAAACAGCATCAGAGCAAACCCAGATTTAACTGTAGCCAAGCAGAGAGAACTCAGTTTGCTGGAAACCAAGGGGTGAAGGAGACCTGGACTGAAGCAGTGTTTGCAGAGGGAGAGGTGGGTATGAAGGGCCAGTGTGGTGGCTTGTGCTCAAGAGTAGCTGAAGAATGATGAGCATTAGAATGCTGAACTTCAGATTCTGAATAAAGCTTTTTTTTTATCCTTCACAGACAGCAGGCCTGGATGACTAGTCTGTAGAAAGACACGGCTCATTTTTTTTAAGAAATCCCTGTTACAATCTGAGCTATATTGATCCCTTGGGCAGCTGAAGTGACCTCTCTTGTGCTTGGATCATTGCTCATCTGCAGCTCTGTCAAGAGAAAAACTGAGTCCTTTCTCATAGGAATTTCTGAAATATAGCCAGCATCACTGACCTTTCTAATAAAAACAACATTAAACTGTATTCTCAGGCTCAGTACTTCATGAGAAAGAAATGCAAACTGCACATTTCTCAGGGAAGTGGCCACAAATAAAAACATGTATTTTAATATTTGTCATTTGAGGATCTATCTCCCGGAGTGGATTGGTATTCAAACCACTATCTTGATGCCTAAATACTTAGGCAGAGATTATTGCACAAGTTTTCTAGTATTGACTCATTACTGAAATATGAAACAAGGTAAAATAAATGACTGCTCTAACAAGTAATATGACAGCCTACTGCGAGACGTCACAAATTACCCTCTCACATCGGCAGGCAGTAGAAAGCAGCAGCCATCAGAGGAGCAACACAAACAGCAGTCTGCACTCCTGGATGAGAAAGCCCACTCCAACACTCCCCCCATCATATCCCAGCCCACCCCATCCCAACTTGCTCTATACCATCCCACTGAGTAGAGCCCCCTGCATTCTTGGGGAATACCAATGAGTAGGCAGGCTGCCAAATCAAGGCACTCTAAAGAAAAAGTATCATTAAGAACAAAAAGGTATTTATTTTCCATCATGCATTTTCTACCAAACACTTTGCTCTGCTTTCTACAGCTGTTATTCTCTGCACATGGGTTGCCAAAGTACAGCTCCATGGCTGAGAGAGGCAATACAAGACAGGCTACTGACTGAGAATGGGATTTTTATCCTTGTGAGCAGATCCTGATAATACTTTGGTGTGCATGCAGTGCTACATATAGCAATGCTTGAAGTATCAGGAGTTGTGTTGCAAAATCTCATCTTCCTGAACCTGCCTATATTACAACCTCAGTGTTTTCTACCTTCTGCAAGGAGCTAAACACACTATAGGAGCTTGGAAATCCTCAAGTATTTCAGCAGTTGAGTATTTCAGTTGCCCTTTTTTCTTTTCTTTTTTTTTTTTTTCAAGGAGAGCAACTGATTTAGTTTTTTAAACCTCATAGTATTTTTTTGCTTTTAGTGCTAACTTCTTTGTTTCAAGTAAGTTGTCATTAAATGTCACACAAATGTAACCCCAGGTGGCAAATAAGCACCACACAGTGGGGAGGAAAATTGATCAGCTGATGATCTGAAAGCCTTAAGAATATTAGCTTTAGAAGGGTCCTGACACAAATTGTCTTAATGCCCTGTTACTCTAAGTTCATAAAAGTCCAGGTAAAAGACCTCTCTTTCAGTGTGAAGCTATGGCTTTATCTCTCTGTTCTAATTAAAACATACTTAGTGACCAGGACACTCCGCTAGTGCTTTTGTAAAGGCAGATATGAAAAGCAAAATGGTTGATGACTCATGATTGACATTTCCCCCTTTTCTCCAAATTAACAATGTTTCCAATCATTTGTTCAATTTAGCCTAATGGTAGCAAGACTTAAGTCCATTAAGTAACACAGATGAAAGCAGGAGTCACAACGTGCAACAGCTTATTAAAGAACATTTTACATTACCATAAAAGCTCATAACTTTAATAGGCCTTGAATGTTCCATTAAAAAATTAACTCTGTTTTTTATTCTGTGATTTTTCTATACAATGCTTAATGACTTATTCAGTTTAAGAATGTCCAGACACCATAGTTTCCAGACGTCTGAATAATTCTAGGAGTAGGATTCTAAAACATTATGATTATGCAATAGTAAACAGCTAATGAAGCTGGCAATGTAACAATTTACATTCTTTACGGATTAAATTGTTTCTTTGTGGAAAAAAAGTTTTCTCTTATATCTTCCTACATTTGAGTTCTTTATTTACTGATTTATTTTGAATCGTGGTTTATTTTTAATCATGTTGCACGTTTCTGTTTTAAAGGGGAAGCAACTAGCTGAATCTCAGACTGACCTCAGTTTTCTTAATACTAATTCATTACGCAGCACTTCTGTGAGTCTGTGGCAGCCTTTTGTTTAAATAGCTAAGTTAGAGACACCTTTCATGTTAATATGAATTTACTTGTGTTGTTGTGGCAGTGTCTTAAATTATAACGCTATTCCATTAAAAATGACATTTTATAAGGAATTTCTATTCCATTTTAATTTTATTTCTCTTTTACTGAGCATTGCCTCCAGGCTGAGAGAGACCTTCAAGCTAAAGGTTAATGCTGACATTTATGGCTCAAGATTTTTGTTTATATTTACCCATAACCACATAAAACCAAATGAATCTCATTTCCATATACACTTGGCAGCAAAAACAATTTTCACTAGCACTTTGTATGTAGAAGAAAAATGTTTTACTGTTATTACTCAAAAAATGGTGATGATAATGAGTTGAGCAACCTTCTGAGCAGAGGCCGATTGCAGAGCTCTCACTGCATTATGCAAACTTTGAAAACATAATTGGGTTACCAAAAACCACATTAAGTTGTCACACATGTTATTTTCCCCTCACAATGTAGCTGATTATCAAAATATTTTGCAAGGATATGATCTTTTAGGATGAACTTTTTCAATTTTCTCATACACTTATTGACTTTAAACTCCAAATCATAATTTTGGTAGTTAGCAATGCCACAAATGTTGAAATACACTTGGCCACACTAAAGAGAACAGCCTGAAACCATTCTCCATCCAATTAAGATTCATACACAGTATGCTTTGGGTATTTTCTGTTTCCTGATCAAAATCCTGTAAATACAACAACCTGCTTCTTTATTTTAAATCATACATTACCTTAACCTTTTTCCTTTCTATAATCAGACCTTTATTATAATACTTTTGTGCAGATATTAGAATAAGTGACTTTATTATCAGATTAGTATTTTGTCTTTGTTCAGTCTGCAAATATACACAGGTTTCAACTCAGAGCCCTCTAAAGTGAACAGATACGCCAAAAACTCACTTTTCCCATCAGGATTTGATGCCTAAAATAGAAGAAAAGAAATTTCTAGACAATATTAGTTTAGATAAAATAGATAGCAGGTCTTTAATCAAATTGCTTTATGTTACACTAAATCCATAAATGCACAATACGGTACAAGAATCCTACAAACTTATAACACTAATTAGTTATCATATCTAATGGATACATCCAATTCGAGAATTGTCCACCCCCAGAACCTCCCTCAGGTCTGCCCCTTGGCACACCTCCCTGGAACTGAATTAGAGGTCTCAAGACCCCTTCCTTCTTCACCATCATCATCTTCAGCATCACATGCCTTCTTTGGAACTTCTCCAAGGTTTCTGGGCCTTTTATTGCTTTGACTACAATAATATCTTATTGTGTCTTTCTATGTACACGTCCCAGACAAGATGTCCTTGCTAAAATCTTTATCCTTGAAAAGAACATTAAACTAAATTTGAAGAATTTCAAGAATTCAATACAAAGCATTAGAAAAGGGGCTTAGTAACTGTTAACTGGTATTTTAAAGTGTTAGAAAATATACAGCTATATTATTAAAAATCTATACGCTACAAAGCTTAAAAATCTTAAAGCATCAGATTAGCCTCCCTTGAAACATAAATGCAATAAAGAAAATAATGAAATTATTAACTTTTTATAGATAGATTATGTGCAACTTTTTTTGCATGGTAAACATGATTCATAGATCACTTCAAGAAAAAGCTTGCTAAGAAGCAAGTTTAATCCACAAATCAGTCACTATTGCACTCTCATTGAACAGCGTCCAGCTGCTGGAGGTGGTGGATCTTCTCCATCCAATGTATGGCTTCAGTCAGCCAAGGGTTTCCCAGTGGCAACATCAATCACCGAGGCAGAAAAGAGCAGCAAAAAGAGAGAAGAGACTGTACCATTTCCCCTGATTTTGCTGCTACTCTTCTATTTCCCTCAGCTGAGCTACAGTGCTTGTACTGACTGTCCTTGTACTGTGCAAGGGGCAGCCAAGCACAGCGATACCATGCCCAGCTACTGCTCCCAACCACTTTGCACTGTCCACAGTCACAGTAGGATTCAGATGACTGGGCACTGGACCTGCAGAATCCTGTTTTTACATTAGGGAAGAATTACAGCTCATGGGTGTCATTTCTCCATTCAGAGAGCTGAAGATTTAAAAAATGTATTTTGCAAGACAAAAGTATGACAATCTAAATGAATCTGGATTTTGTCACTGTGTGATGGAAACAAATCACACACTGATTTGCCCTGTGTGTTTCTCCCATGTTAGAGTGAAGCATTCCACTACTTAGAGATTACAAGTCACTGGAAGAAGAGTCATCCAAAGAGTAAAGAAGACTACCATGATAACAGTAATATGCAGAAACATCTAGTAAGAAGCAGAGTCTGTCCAAGCAATAGCACCAGTACTTCAGTTTGTTAATGAACTTAGCTCCCTAGAAGTCTCAAATTGTCTTGGAAACCTCATCTAGTCTGTTTGGGATGACCACCATGCTTCTTATTTTTTACATAAAGGTGTGACAACATTAAATACATGTAACTTCACTAAATATTCTTTTTTTCTTGTAAAGGAAGCAAAATCTTCCTTCAAAAAATGTTGGGGTGGTTTTTCACCATTTTCCTTAAAATATTCCTTTTCCTCAAAAAATTCTAAAATGAAGTATAAGAGAAGCTCTCAGCTGAGAAGCCAAAGGCCCCAATCCCAACTTTTGAAGCAAGGACAGCGCAAAGGAGACTGAAGACCTCCCCAGGAGAGGGGATAAGGAGACCCAAGACCACCCCAATTGGATGTACAATTGAAGTTCATGTTGCAAACTTACAAGGCTAGTTGGAAACACACCAGGCTCTTGCATAACCTCAGAGGCAATGGTTACCTGGGTAAAGAGCTTTTTGTCTCTGAATCCTTTGTACTCCATAGGGTATGAAAAATTCAGGTAAATCACGCTTTACTAGTCATGCAGGATACATTTGGATTCATGACAAAGTAACAGACATAAAGAATTCTTAAGATGAAATTTTAGAAAAATGCCATCCTCCAGACTTCAGGCAAACTGCAGTCTTTAAATCTAGACCTGTCTCTGAAGCTGATTTTCTTTTATTTTTTCAATTTTTTATTTGTGGGGGGGGGGGGGTTGGGGAAGGTGCACTTCTGGAAACTCAGGAGATGCTGAAGGACATGTTACAATAATATTGTCTCCTTTGGTCCTCTCCTCCATGCTGCAAGTGAGCTGTTGTTAGAGCATATTCAGAAAGACATGAATGTATTAACACATTCAACGATCACTGTTTTCCTTACCTTTTAAGAAAATGTTATAGTCCTTGCCTAGAGATGTATACTAACATAGATGAAAAAAAAAGCTGGCATATGTTAGCCAGACTATGAGACTATTATTCAAGCTATAAATTCTTCAGGCAGGAATCTCTGAGACAAAGATATAGCCTTTAGTTCTGACTTTAATTTCTAGCATGATGTGGTCAGAAAAAAAAAAAAGAATCAGCAATAGCAAGAAAGCAGAATATGCAGCTGTGATGTGTTCTTTGAAAGATTCCTTCATGGCAAAGCTGCATCTTTTTGTAGTTGTCATTTCTCTTTCAATCCACATGTGTCTGTGCTTCTTTGCATTTATATGCTCCACCAGGCAACAGTGACACAGAACAACACCTTTCACTTTGAGACAAAGTAGAGGAAGGATCCAGAAGAATTATTAGCCCATGAACAATTTGACTTTCATACTGCTTGGAAGAACATAGTCTACTCTACACAGGCTGGCCTAGACACAAAGTCATCCAGACTTCAATAGTAAGAGGAGGTGGAGTGAAAAGCCCAGGCACAACAGACATAAACCCTGAAAACAGTAGAAGAAAAGACATTGAAAGAAAGCCAAGAATTATATTTCACCTGGAATTTCTTCCGTGCTGAGCACAGTCTGTGTGCAAATATAAATCTATATGCACTAAACTGCTAACCAGGTGCTTTTCTTTAATATCCCTTTTTAGTCAAGTCAGTTGAATGTGTTGCTGGCTAAACTTTTCATATATTTTCATTTGATGAATTTCAGTTTTGGACTTTCAGTGTTCATTAATGTTAATTTACTATATCACTCAATGTGTAATATTCCAGTTTACTAACACCAGTTACTTTATCCCTTTTACATCAAACAACAGTGATCCCTCACCATCACTATCATTTAATTTTAACTTTTAGGACTACACAGTATTTAACAAGGCATTGCTGCCTCTCATATCTTGTCCTAAGAAAATTATCACTGACAAAATATAGAACAGAGAACTCAAGGAGGATAACTTTGGCCATTTATTGCTGCTACTAATTATCCTAACCTTCTTATCATAATTACTTATTGCCCTACTTACCCAGTTATCCTAACCTCATAGCCCTGACTTCCGCTATCCTCAGGATTCAGTGCTAATAAAGCTTAAGTCTTTGTTACTGACACTAAATGCAACCTAAAAATGAAACACAGCAAGCAGCAATTCAAACAACACCATTCCTTTGATAGCCATTTTCTTGGCAGTATCTGTTACCACCATGGGCACAAGAAGGGGAGAGTTTGTGGGAAAAGGAAAATCTTTCGTAGACCAACTGCTACAGAAGGAAAAAAAGCTTACAGGCATTCAAGCCTTTCTTCAAACAGGGCAGTGATATTAAAAGCTAAATACAAGTTGAAGAAATCTCTCTGAGTTTAGTCTGGTATGCTAATCATCTGAGAGAAAAGGTAACTGGAGTCTCCAGGACAGTGTTAGTGAGATCGGGAGGTGAGATGTTTATCTCCTATGAGGAAGCGGGAGCTCCAGGTCATTACTGCCTGTGGAACTTGAAGGAAAACCTTTTTCTCTACTTACATTTACAATTGTAGTTCTAATTCTGAACGTTCAGCTTCATCTCTAACAGGTTTTCTTGCTCAGGACCGAGCGGTCTGAGAGGACAGTGGCTGATGGTGTGAAATGCTGGTAGCAGGCAGCCAGGAATTCCTGCCCCAGCCAGCACTGCCTGTTCTGAGTGCAGAAGTTGTTCTGCTCCACTCGTGCCGTTTCCCTGAGGACATGTGGTGTGTGGGGTGAGATGCAAAACATCGAAGGGTGCCCTGCACAGCCAAAGGAAGCTGTAGATGCAAGGGAACTCAGGGGAGACTGCTTGCTGCTTGGGGCACACTTGCAAGAGAAAGGGTTATCAAAGAGACCAACCCAACAAACAATCCCCTTAGCTGTGAGCAATCAGGTGTGGGGAAAATTTTAGGGGGAAATATCACTTATGCTCAGCCTGTCCTTAGTCCTCCCTTCACGTGCCTACTTATAGCTACTACAGGAGAGAGAATAGCGGGAGCTGCTGACCCTCAACCTGAATCAGGAAAGCTACTCCTATCTTACTCTGCAGGATGCAGACAAAGGATCCTGACTTGTGTGCTATTTTCTTTGCTGCTGAGGCACAGTCTGGACTCATTCCTTGCAGATATTTCTTTGTTTCCTAATGGCAAGTTAGGCGACACGGGAGTCTTTGAAGCTGAAAGGGCAATTATTGGAAAGACTCGGAAAAATCCCAGAATGGATTTTTTGTGATATAGGTTATAGAATTTAAATTACTTTCTGAACAGGTTCCAAGAGTGTAGAACTGTTAGGGGTATAGTTTGGTATTGAATCCATCACTCTGAAAAATGCAATCATTTCAGAGGGGTATTGTTACTGGGTAAAAACTTTTTTACATTGTAGAATGATACCACTCAGATACCACTCACTCCAAGGGCTTAGCTATTTGCTGCAAACCAGTCAGGTTTCTTTAAAGAGATTGCTGTGGCAATAACTATTTTGCAGGTACTGCTACACTGATTGCCATTATCCCAACACATTTATCCATCATGAGAGAAATTATGTTGCTTGGTCTTAACTATATAAATGAGAAGTTTAAAAACATTGCAAGCTTTACATTAGAATGTAATAAAAAAAATGTAATTTTTACCATACAAACATTACAAGAAGCACACTTTCATATAGCTTTCAACTGATTCATGACCTTTAAGAGCCATACCATACATATGGCATTAAAAACACACTGCTCAGTAAAAGCCTATTGCATTCTTTAATTAATGTATGATTGAAAATAAATTCAAAAATGTTTTCCATGTAGATTCCAATTTTTGTTGAAATAAATAAAGTACTTAAAAACAGTTCACCAAATCAGTAGGGTTTTTTCAGTGTGTTGTAAACCTAATCTTCGATTCTCCCCCTTTCTAGCACCAACTGTAGGTGCTCCCAATGTGTCTATAATGCATGTTCTGGGTGTGTTTAGGAATTCTGGCACCAACAATGCTTTCCACATCAGGCAAAACCACATCTACTCATACGGTTAGAAAGTGCACACCCACATACCTATATCTTTGCAAATCAAGCAATGTAACACCTTAGACTGCTAGTGCTTTTAGTCATTAAGGGAGGTTTCTAATCCTTTAATAATGCTCCCCTCAAACTGTAATGTAATCTTTTAATCACTTTAAGAAGCTACTGAATTCCTCTATCATAAGCATCTCTTTGCAGTGACATATGTAACAAATGAAGATGGTGTCTCTTTTCGAGATCAGTGAACTTTTGTGGCATACTTACTGAAGGCAATGAAAATGGAAGGTAATGAAGTTTAGCCAAAAGCACACTTAGCTCACATGGGCTGTTATGATTGAGCTGGAGTTCTGCTTGACTAAAACCTGTGAGGAACTCCAAAGAGTAACAGAACGAGACATCACGAACAACATTATTATTCACTTTCCCATCATTTAGGTGTCTGATTCATCTATTTACAGGTTCAGTACTGTAAAGAACAAGAGTTCTGAACATTGACAAAGAAAGTATGAATTATTATTACAATGATATGCAGACATATGCGTGACACTTATTTACAGGCGAGCAATTTTTCTGCAGGGTTGAAATGGCACAGTATTTCAGTGCACATCTGTACTAAAAGTCAAAGGTACACAGCGCTACTCACTTTTCCCTTTCTATTTTTAAAGGTATTTATGTTGAACATTATGCACCTACTGCTTGAGAGAACAACATATGATGGCACTGCTGTTTTCCTACAAAACTGTTTATCCAGTTATGTGAGATAAAAAAGACTCAATCTCGTCTGTCAGTGGAATCTAACATACTGAGGTTTTTAATCTTATATTTTTTAAAGGCATTGAAGATATGCTACAATAAACAACACATTAGTTTAGGGACAAAAAGCTTTGTGAACATGTTTCTATCCCTAATCATGTTTGGGATAGAGATAAAATCTTACACACAGCAAATTAAAACAAATTAGTGATACACATGGCCTGAGAGGAGGGAATTTATTTTGCAAATTTTTATTAATCAAAGAACTGGCACATTGTTCTGCCTTGGCCAAAGTACAAACAGCATTACTGGCCCTACCAGAAATGGATAGCAAGTCTCTGTCTTTTTGAAAATGGAGAACTTCACTGAAACAAATGTGGTCTTAAAGATAATTATATGATTTTTTTTAAATGTAAATGGTGTTAAAGACACAATTCTGTTCAAATGCAAGACTAGTGTTACAGTATTATGCTAATTAAGCAATTTTAACTGTTATATTTGAACATAAAATACTTTCTGATTTTTATAAAGTGTTCTTAGCACAACAGTTCATAACTGGATCTATTCTGAATGTTTTCTCTTTAATCTGTAAATACTTACAGATGCAGAAGTAAATTTTTCTCCTACTAAAATGTTGAAAATAAAGGTTATATTTTAGTGTATAAATAGACAAATGCAAATAAGTGTACGTACTTAAAAACAAAACAAGTTTGACAGAAAAGCCCTAAAGGAAAACAGCAAAAGGAACCTAACAGAATGAAAAAGCTAGAAATGTCAAATGTTTCATTTGCATCTATCATGAATTAGCAATTTACAAGCACAGAAAAATAAGGAAAAATAAAGTGCATGTATCAAATCTACCATGACTCATAGCAACTCTATTGTACTTTCTGCTGTTTATAAAGTCTGTCAATTGTAACTCATAGAATCATAAAATCATAGACTCATAGAATGGTTTGGATTGGAAGGGATCTTAAAGACCACTTAGTTCCAAACCCCCATCTCCTTGGGCAGGGAGTTTCCACCAGACCAGGCTATGGAGAGCCCCATCCAGCCTGGCCTTGAATATTTCCAGGGATGGGGCATCCACAGCCTGTCTGGGCAACCTGTTCCAGTGCCTCGCCATCCTCACAGTGAAGAATTTATTTCTAACATCGAATCTAAACTTACTCTCAGTTTAAAGACATTACCTCTTGTCCTGTCACTATATGCTCGTATAAAAAGTCCCTCCATCTTTCTTATGGGCCACCTTTAGTTACCACCAGACTGCTATGACCTCCCCAGAGCCTCCTTTCCTCCAGGCTGCACAGCCCCAACTCCCTCAGCCTGTCCTCACATGAGAGCTATTCCAGCCCTCTGATCACCTTTGTCACCCTCCTCTGCACTCACTCCAGCAGGCCCATGTCCTTCTTATGGTGAGGAGCCCAGAGTCTGATGCAGAACTTCAGATGGGATCTCATTAGAGCATAGTAAACGTGCAGAATCACTTCCCCCAGCCTGCTGACCATGATTCTTTTGATGCAGCCCAGGATATGATTGGCTTTCTGGGCTGCAAGTGCACATTTCTGGCTCATGCCCAGCCTCTCATTCACCAGCACCTCAAAGTCCTTCTCAGGGCTGCTCTCAATCCATTTTTCACTCAACCTTTATTTGTGCTTGGCATTGCTCCAACCCAGGTGCAGGACCTTGCATGTGGCATTGCTGAACCTCATGAGGTTTTCATGTCAAGCTGATTCTGTGAGAAAGTTGTCCCTTGCATCTCTGATATGCATAAATCAGCAAGAGCATCTGCATGACTGTGACAGTCATGGGCCACTGATGAAGCTGTAGATAAAGCTGCACTGTTGCAGGGATTTCAACTTACAGTTCCCAGTCACAGTGACAGTTTTATAGGGTGCCATGTAGACTACAAAATGCTCCAAATGCAGAAGAATTTTCAGCATAACACAGCTTTTCAAAACCATTAAATAATACAAATCTCACGCTGTTTCCAAGGAGTGAAGCATTACAGTCTGTCAGACTTCACGTTTCCAGGAAACATTAAGACACAAGCAGGATCACCAACTGCTCTTCTTACTTGAGTGCCTCGCTTGCCTCCTTTCAGACCAAGCTGCTGGCTATGGTCCATCAGGATAGCTGGTGGGCTGATTTGTCTGCAGGGTCTACAGCTCTCATCTCTCTGGCAGTGCAGCAAAGCAGAATGCAATGCTAAAGTTGCCTTTGTTACCACTTTTGGCAGCTACTAGTGACTATGCAATGAACTGAAGTAATATAGAACTATAGAGTTTTAGAAAGAGCAGGTCTTAAAAAAAGTCATCAGACCTTTACCTGCTGCTGCCTAAGTCTCCTTGGCCCTGGATCAGGACAAACTGAGCTTTGCCAGGCTTGTGGAGAACCAGCCCTGCCACAGCAGCTACTCTGCTCTGCCTGCTCCCTGCCTTCCACTACAGCCCT
Source organism: Sclerurus mexicanus (assembly GCA_013396755.1). Lineage (NCBI taxonomy): Eukaryota > Metazoa > Chordata > Aves > Passeriformes > Furnariidae > Sclerurus > Sclerurus mexicanus. The sequence goes on along the minus strand of VWZF01001941.1, from coordinate 21,803 downwards.
TCTGCCAACAGCACTGGGATTTGTAGTGCTGTGAAGGTTTATGATTGCATTCACATTTGTAATTTGTTTGACTTGCTCATGAAAACAAGAGGAAGACAGCCTTGTTCCAAATGGCCGCTAGATCCCACCATTAGTAACGGATCTAGTTCCTACAAGGATATCACCAGAAAAAATAAGGTTTGCTTTTAATATGAGCAGTGTTATCATGTCTTCTTGAAAAACAGCTGACACTGTGACTCAGGGGCATTAGATCCACCATTACTAGGATAAATGCTGTGAAAAGTGGTGATCACCACTGGGAGTGATGCATGCTGCAAGGGAGAGGGAAGAGGCATTGGGATCAGACGACAACAAAGGGTTAGCAAAAGGACAGGGAGAAAAGGCTGAGAGGGTGTCGTGGTTTAACCCCAGCCAGAACCAAGTAGCACACAGCCATTTGCTCACTCCCCAATCAGTAGGATGTGGGAGAGAATTGGAAGAGTAAAAGTGAGAAAACTCGTGGGTTGAGATAAAGACAGTTTATAAGTAAAAGCAAAAGCCACACACACAAGCAAAGCAAAACAAGGAATTGATTCACTGCTTCCCATGGGCAGGCGGGTGTTCAGCCTCTCCAGGACAGCAGGGCCCCTTCACGTGTAACAGTGACTTGCAAAGACAAACACCATCACTCCAAACATACCCCACTTTGTCCTTTTCCCCCCTGCTTTATATACTGAGTGTGGTGTCATATGGTGTGGGTCAGTTGGTGTCAGCTGTCCCAGCTGCGTCACCTCCCAATTTCCCAAGCACCTCCAGCCCCCCTGCCAGCGTGGCAGTACGAGAAGCAGAAAAGGCCTTGACACTGTGCAAATGCTTCTCTGCAATAACAAACATCATTATATTATCAACACTGTTTCCAGCACAAATCTAAAACACAGCCCCATATTAGTCACTGTGAAGAAAATTAACTCTAGCCCAGCCAAAACCAGCACAGACAGCAAGAACAAAGTTGAATATAACAGAGCAGAGAGAGATGGGAATATAAGCTGCTGGAAGAGCGGCAGCCCTGCCTGGGATGATGGAGAGTGAAAGCCTTATTTTCCAAACAGCCAGAGCAAAGAAACCTTTTTCTGCATACGTGTCGGGGCTGCATTTTGACCTTTACAGTTTGCACATGATTTTGGAAACAGTCAAATTTCTCCTAAACCTTCAAAAAAAAAAGGAAAACCAAACCAAGCCAAAACCAAACAGATAAAACAGTCTGTTTCATAGAAACACGAGTGTAGAACATCTCACTATTTTAAACCACCCTTCTGAACTCTGCAGCTGTGGTGTAGGTGGGAGGTGGAAATTCAGACTTTTGAATCCCAAGAACTGGCAAAGTGGTTAAGACATATTAGCTTGCAGCTGGAAAGGACCTGTTGTTTAGGTAATTCCTTCTCGTCTCCTCTAGAACTGCTGAGAGTGGCTTATGTTATTGCAACTGCTGTACCATTTTCCTTCTTGTAGTCACCATGGCTTCCTATTAAATGGCAATTTGGTTATATATGAAAATTTTATATGTAATACATTATCTTTAACCCTCTCATGGAGCCATATACTCCTCATACAATTATTGCAGCTTGATATTGCAAGATTGTTGCATGGCAGCTCTGCATAAATATCTTTAAATCTATTCTATAGAGTTAAATTCCTAAAAATTGACCTATGATCCTGAGTGTCGACCCTGAAACTGATCAAAGTGCCCAGGACCCTGTGCATGCACTAAGGAGACAGCAAAATAACTCCATGACTCAGGATCCTACTCACCTCCTTCAGAGACCTGCTTTCTTCCTTCTACCAAGCACCATCTGCCACCACCATGATGCTGCTGCCCCTGCTGAGCTCAGCTGTGTCTCTGCCCAGCACCATGTTCTGCAGCGCCACATACCCCAAAAGACTAGGAGACTAACTTTCTTTCTTCACCCCACTGGGCAGCATAGAAGGAAGACAAGTCAGAAATGGCTTTTCAAACATTGCACAGGTGATGATGCTGACCTTCCATCGGGCTGTAGCTACTACATTCTCCTCTTCAAAGATTTTCCTTCAAAAAATCTATGTAAACAAACTCTGCATTTAGTTCCGCATCTGCAATAACTAGAGGCAAAGGCTGATCTTTCAGGAAGGTAACAAGGTGCAGGGTTTTGCTGGGATGAGCACAGCAGCAAAGAGCTCAAATAAGCTCCATTCTCAATTATTTTTTTCCCTGAAGAAATTAAATCTTGAAATTTACAATAAAGTACATAAGAACATGAAATGCTATATTTTTAGTACATCCTATTCACATATTTCTTTTTCAGAATTCCCCTACTGTTTATCAACCTTTAAACACCTGTCAACACTTAAAAGGCCTGTAACAGTGAAATTAATACACCCTTACCAACAACTGTGTGCTTGAATTATACCATAAAGTTTGTGAAATTGAAAACAACATATAAATCATATTTTATCAAATGAAAATTTCTAAAATACATTTTGTACTTGACTCCCAAGAGCAAACATCTCTGTTCCTATTTAATCTCTGGGTGAGAAAAGGTAATCTTTTGCAAACACATATTAAAAGAACTTTTTATGCCAAGGAGACAAAGGTAAAGTTCTAAATGAAATGCAAAACCCACAGGTCAGGCCTCACATGCTACACTGTCAGAGACAGACACATCACTCCCACTTTTGTTGGCCCTCTCTTCAGCACGTGTAGCAAATGCATAAGCATGCACTCAATATGAGAAATATTCAACAAGAATAAGGCTCTCTAAAGAAGGCTTTCAGTCTGAAATGATTCTTTCCAAGTGTTAACCCTTTTAGGAGTGAGAATATAGTAAGCCATTCCTAACTTTTTTGATGTGTATACAAACACTTTTGTCTATTTATTTTATGGTAATTTTTATTTTCTAATCCACAATCTCTACAGATATCTTCATGTAAAAAGATCTGTGCACAAGACCTGGCCTCATATCACAGCTTCACGTAAAAAAAAAAAAGACCGGAAGTTAAAATGTCCATGTCAAGACCAAATTTCAGGGTTTTTTTTTCTTGTTTTTAAGAAGTCATGGAACATTCCCTACCAGAAGGTGCTACTCTCCTCTCCTTTCTAGCTTTGATAGTATTCACTATCACTGGAAACAATTCCCAATGTTTCCTCCTTATGTTACAGAAATAAACACTCAAAGTTTATGATTATGATTAAATACGTAATGGTGGCAGTAAATAGACTGAAATAAATATTTGAGCAGCAGATAAATCTGAATCCACAGTTGAATTTGGTAGAAAACCTGTTGCATCCCACTGAAGATCTCCATATGACCAAACATCTGTAGCATTTTCAGAGCTGTAAAATGCCTCCATGGCTAGCTATGAACTCCTTGTGATATATTTATAGTTCATGGGGGAAAAAAATTAAAATGCAAAATTAACTGACTTGGTACAGAGTTGAAGATTTTTACAAGAGAGATTTTAAGTGAGCAGAGAGATAGAACTGATTATATGTTTCAGGGGTGTACAATTCCTTTTTCCTCACACTTCTTGCTAAACAGGAGCGATACAAGGCACCGATGGGATATGCTGGAGCACAGGTTTCCCTGCACAGAGACAGTACCTGCTTCTTGTCTACCTTCTCTATCAATATCAAGTAACCAAAAGAGATTTGATACAGCTGCTGGCTGGCTACAGCTTAATCCAGAGAGCACTGAGATAAAGCTCAGAGGCTTGAGGAAGCACCAAAAGTCTTAGCAGAGATTAACTCAATCCCTTGACTGAAGTAGAGCATCTACTATTACCTACTTGGTCTCACAGGGAAGAAGCCTAGTTGGCAGAATGATTTCCTGTAGATGTTAGAGTTGAGGCCACTGCCAAGGTTCATGTTATATAACCTGACTCTGCAATGATGGATGCCACGGTTCCTCACACATACAGCCTATCCAGAGAAGTTCCCCTTGTTTCTGTGGATTGTAAAAGATTACATTCTTCTGGAATTTTGTTCACTACTGTTCTTTGTTGGTGTTGGTTGGTTGGTTGGTTGGTTTTTTTAGGTTGTTTGTTTGAAATCATCACAATTTCAGTGTGACAATAAAGTGTTTTGAAGAACGTATGTACTAGGGATCCCAACAGCCCCCTTAGCAATAACATATTTGCTGAAGCTTTCCATAATAACTATTTCCTGCAAAAGATTCTTTATTTTACCCAGCAAAGCCTGGTATTGTCATATTTGTCCGTTTTGCAACATGTTTGTCTCTGGCCAGAGCTATACAAGGAAAGGAAATTGACTACACAAACGCTGTCAAATACCTGAATTTTTTCCTTTTTTATATAATTTCTAGCAATTTCAGATGTTACAGAGCCTCTTCAGGGAAACTTCGGTAAATACTAACTGAAAATGGAAATCTACTAGGAATCACACTCATGTGAATGTTCTACATGAATTATTGTGAGCATATCCAAAAGGACAGCTACCTAATCGACAAAACATCCATAAATATTTACTTCCTGATAAGTAACATAATGTGCATAAAAACAAGCAAAACCCCAAACAAACAAAAGTGGAGATGAAGCTTTCAGATAACTGTAGAACGTGCTGTTGCACTGCTACTTCTCATCAAAGTCCCAAGTGGGACTGCAGCTTTGCTGTGCTAAATGCTCTACAGTATAAAAGGCAGTCATTTAGCCAGCCTCTCAGGCACCACTTTTATGAGTATAAATCTGAAGTAAAAGATCTTACTCTAGATGTATTCAGCTTACCAGTTCACGGAGGATGCAGTCCATGTGCACAAACATTCTTTACCTAAAGCCACGGCTCTCTTTCACTAGATACTAGACAGCGTGGGAGATAAAAGAAAAAAGCAATTACTTGCTGACACTTAATAGCAGAATAGTCTTTTCTTTTTAAATGACCAGTATTAGTCTCTTATGTCTCCATCCTTAGCTTAGTAACAATGCAAGTTGTTGTGAGATAACATTATACCTCTGAGAGACAATAAATGCGAGCACATTAAAGATTTTACATCAGCAGTCACAATGCTGATCTATAAGATGACATAACCATCTTTCAGGGCAAAACAAGTCCTTTCACAACCTCTTCATTTTGGGCACCACCTTTCCCTCAATTATACATAAGCAGCAAAACAGCTGTCAACCTCTAAACTCATTCAAATGCCTTATTTAATTAGGCTTCAGTTTACAGTATAACTCCTTTCTAAGGTTAAACTTGAACAGGCAAATAATTGACAATCAATATTAACATGAAAGAAATTGAAAGATTGTAGGTAGGGCTTGTAAAAGTTAAAGGAATTGTGTCAGCAATGCATCATGCTACTACAATTACACACTCACCTTTTCTCCAGAGGTGCCTGATCTTACTCAGTAATTAGGACAAATGTATGAGGACATGGAATAATAACCACTCATGCAACAGAAACCTGGAACTTGACAGTGGTTTAGTTCCATCGATCTGCAGTGTGAATATCATGCAAGGATTTCCTTGTACAAAGAGATTTTAAATACTAACTCCAAAAAAAAAAGGCTGAAATGCAATATATTACTGCATTTTTTTTTAATCACTAGTGCTATAAATTTGCTTATTAAAAGGATTTTAAACTAAAACCAAACAGGAAATATGAAAGCCATTTTTTTCAACTAAAACACACGTATGTTATAAATCAAAGCATATATTAGTAAAAAGCTCAAAGTTTTCTGCTTCTTTTTAAAAGTTCTGATGACTACAGAATTGCATTTGGCAGAGCTAATGTCCTTTCAAATAGTTACTCACAGTCTCGCCATATGCTACATGCTTTCACACAACTATGCCACTCAGAAATGGGACAATCTTTTTAACACTGAAGCTGAGAATTTTTTTTCATTTCATGACATTTTGCACCAACATCCTAGGAACACATATCAATGCATATCAATAAACTGTTAAATAAGCATGAAAGAGTATAAGCAAAAAAACAGTTAATGCCAAGCACTTGTTTCCATTGTGAGATATCTGACGTCATTTTCTGCTTGGATTCAGAAGCCATGCATGTGCACACTGACAAATCACTAAACCAAAATTAGAATTTTATCCTCAAAAAACATATCAAGTAATTCCAACATAATAAATTCAAAAGCAGACAGAAAAAATATTTTGATTCAGGTGGTTTTGTGCATGTACAAGGAGTATTGAAATACACTTGTATTTACAAGCGACATTAATGTAGCAGATTCATCTTGCACACAGGTGATGCACCAGCCAAATACAACAGGACAGATAAAACTCAGTAGCTGACATCAGACAACTTTCCTGTGTCCTAAGAAAGTTACTAAGCACAAAGTGTCATGAACTGAACTTTCTGAAGAGCAAACCATTGACTGAGATGGAAAACAACAATACTTACACAAATCTTCCCTTCCCCACTTGCCCATCTCGCTTATTTTGGGATGCATTGTAAACTCAATTCAGTTCTTGCAAACCTTTCTTTACATAAGTCTGTTCAACACACATGAAAACTCTAACATTTCCACTGCATAGTTAGTGACAGTGTCATAGTTTTGGCAACCTAAGAAACTCCTGAAATGAAGCATCCAACATGTCAAGTAATTCACAACTATGTTACAAAATACAGGCATCATGAAGCTTATGCTCCCACAGACTCCAGTTCACATTTGGCCAGTTTAAAATTAAAGCATTTTCCACCTGACTTACAGAACCATACAAGCGCTAATGGAAAATCAAGCTCTACTTTTCACTTATTGTCAATAATAAAGGGTCTGTTGACCAAAATCTCCAGACGGGTCTAAGGATTAGCTGGGTTATGCAAGTGATTAGCCAAGGTTAAAATAATCAGGCACTGAAATTATGAGCAAGGACAATATTCGTCCTTCCCTTCTTACTGGAATTGTTAAACAGAGGACAATAAGGGAAAACCTGCCTCTACCTCTGCTTTTGCTGGGAGCAAGCAACAATGTTACAAGCAGTTTTTTAAAGCTCTGTCCATATTAGAAGTACTACTTCAGTAAAACTACTCCATGAGACTGCCTCTACTCCTTTTCAAGCAAGACACCACTAGCTTGCATCTGAACTCAGTGTCTCAGCTGAACTTGAACCACAGCTATAAAAAAAATTTTCACTTTCCATGTGCCTGAAACATCTGAAATGCCATTTTTGTAATTTCCTTTTAGACAACAGTATGTAATGCAAGCTGAAAAAACAAATGTCTTGCTACACGCTTCAGCAATGCACCCTCAACGTCTTTGCAAACTAGTTCAACAAGCAACTCAATTTTTTCAAATTCCTTAAAGTTATGTGCATGCCCCCGTGACTCACCCAGTAGCATCAAAATTGCTAAGGAACCCTGTGGGAACTCATCCCAGGATCCTGCACTGTTTGTTTTAAACACTACTACATTATTTGTGATATTTTAACATCAGTTTTATTGCAGACAGGGAACACTATGCAGTATCAATCCTTCTTCGCTTTGCTTACTCAGTATTTCTAAGACTTGCGGTGCAAAACATAAACATCACAATTCATGATACAGCTGAAAATGGTAATTTTAAAATACCTACAATAAATGTGTTTTTTTAAAGTTTGAGATATTCACAACTTTGAAAGAATTAATCATATCCAACCCCAAACCTAAGCAGTCTGAATACGAAGTTTTTAATCCATCAAACACATCACTGATATTTAGTGATGCCGTATTTTCACGTACAGAGCCATCTGAGTAGCCATTTTCCTCATAAATTACCTCTACTCCTCATGAACATCCATGTCTCCACCTTTGCCTTACTCTCACTTCAAAACAGCTTTACAAAGATTCAGTAGTTAGGGAGCAGTGGACTAGAAGGACTGGCTTTTTTCCACCACTATTTGCACTTCAAAGAAAAGGCACAACTGCACATGTGAAGAAAATATAGTTTCTATTTACCAGTATTTTGAAAATAATATTCAAATCTACTCTTTATATCACATAAACCGGTACCCAAAAACTCACACAATCAATCCCGCAGCTCCTTATCACCTGTTCTCAGTTAAGACCGATGCATTTCAGTTATTTAGTTACTTTTTAATCCTAATTTTAACCCGTACTCTCCTGTTGTTTAAGGATGAGGCATTCTAGTATTTTGAGACCAGGGATTGACTTGTAAGCACGCACACACACAGAGTACTGTTTCACAACTTGCAAGGAATTTCCATCTTGTAAGGGGAGTAAGAAGCTGGATTTCCTTACAATACACCCCTATTCAAGTAACAAGAGGGTGCTGAGGTATCTCTGATGACAGGACGGATCTCAAGCAAGTCTGGGACTCAGAATGGAGATTCCCAACTACCAGTGTCCAAGCCCAAGTGTGCACGGTGCAGCAGAGAGCTGCTATTACCAGCTCAGGTACTGTGCTTGACAACTCTTCTAAGGCATATTAATGCCCAGAAATATTTCCCATTGGTGAAACTATACTAAGATCTCTTGCAGTAAAAACATAATTACAGATATTCAATTGTCTGGAAATGCTTGCATTTCTTTCGCATATTGACAGACAGCAGGATTACCAGTGGTTAACATTTGTAAAATACTATGCCCCTTCTTCCCACCTCTTTATAGGGGAAACTAACGCAGAGAAACCAAATAAAGGGTCCTGTGAACCCACCCGCAATTCTTCGCACCAGGAATGCAGAGAGCAGGGAAAAAAAGAGCACAAGTAAAATTATATTCTTTATTCATTCCATTTTAGCTGTGAATATTCCTATTATACAAATACAGTATAAATTCCAAAATCACAATATATTACAAAATAAAAAAGTACAAACTGCCTTACTTAATAAATATACCTAACAAGTTAATCAGAAAGTAGAAGAGACAGAATTCAGATTGGAAACATTTAAATGTTTGACCCAGCAAACCATACAAACCTCGATTTAAATACTTTTTTTCTTTTAAACCATAACATAGAATACCATTCCTCATTTCTTGATTAGAAAATAACATCAAGTGAATAAAATGTTGTGATCAGATAATGATTTGTTGGAGCGATACCAGTGCCAAAAAGGAAGCAGGGCTTATACAAAAGACACCATAACCCCAGAAACAAGAACACAAACACTGAGGTGCAGCCAAGGCAATTATTGCCAAAGCAGGAGACTATTATCTAGTCACAACATTCTATTGCAAGTTAATGTTTCTGTTATTAAAGATAAATAATATAAGTGGAGCAGAGGGTGAGCCAACCAGGCAACAACAGACCAGTTTACTCAAAACAGTAATTAAATACAGAAGAGTCAATTGCTCCCTGTGCTGTTCACGTGTAGCTGCATTCCAACTGGCTCCAAGGACCTGTTCTGTGCTCCAGGCAGAGAAAGCAACTGTTCCTAAAAGCAGTCTGTTCTTACTTTGATGCACTTTTACAAAAGCCATTGTTTTAATTTTGCAAGAAAATACCCACAATATTTTAATCAATTAGGGGGGGTCAGTTTTACACCAACTTCATCTGGTAAAAATATAAGGTTTATGGGTAAAAAACACAGCAAAAAATAGCTGTTACATCATAAGCCTTATTTACAAAAACTGTTTACAAATATTTTTGGCTGTACAGCTGAAAGCCAGATACTAATGTATGATGTAGAAGATGGAGGTAACGGTTTAAAAATAGTGTGCAAAAAATACATTCTTATAGAAAATAGTGGGGAGACACAAACATACACAGAGAAATCTGCTTGCAAATAATCCGAGGCTAAGTTTTTACAACAGAATATTACAAATACATCTGTATTTATCCCCCACAATCTACAGTCCTTCTCAGTCTGGGGTGCTGCTGCTTCATTAAGGATTAAGGCATCACCATCACAGCCAGCACACCTTCTCTCTGTCAGTCCCTGCAGCAAAGCTCCCAGCCTGCGGCCCAGGTGGTCTCATGAGCAGGCGTTCTGCTCAATGTACATCTTGGACAAGGACACCGCCATGGACTTGGCCAGCTCTTCATCCCGCCTGCGCTGTACCTGAGTCTGTCTGCACCACGCCTCGTACTCTGGGTTGGGGCACACGCGGTCGAGCACAGCATCGTAGTGCCCGTTGCTAAGCCAGCTCAGCCAGATGCTGGGCCGCGTCGGGTCCTCGGGCCCCAGGTAGTGAACCATGGTGGAAACGGTGGGGCTCTCGGGTCGGCCGCCCGTGGTGAGGTGGATGTTCACGTTCAGCATCTGCCCCATGGCCAGCAGCTCCGGGTAGCCGGCCCAGGCCCCGTCCTGGGCGGCGGCGATGAGGAACTCTCCCACGTCGCCCTCGATGATAGGGTTGAAGTGGTCCAGGTGGTCGGCGATGTAGTGCACGGTCTGCTCGCGGAGCTCGCCGTGCAGCCGCTGGTCCCCGTACACCGCCTTGCAGACGGCGCGGTACAGGCAGTTCCCGTCGGGGATGATGTGGAAGCGGAACCGGCCCTTCTGCCGCAGGTACTTGTCCTGCTTCTCCACCTCGGCCAGGTACAGCGCCAGCTTCTCGCTGCGCTCCGCTCTGCCGCCGGGCCCGCGCCGCGCCTCGGGGCCGGCCGCCTGCTCCTGCGGCTCTGCGGGCGGCGCGGGGCGCTCCGCGGG
>VWZF01001941.1:0-10238 GCA_013396755.1 Sclerurus mexicanus | reverse complement strand
CCGGGATACGGGGACGGGATGCGGGACCGGCATGCGGGGCCGGGATGCGGACCGGGATACAGGCCGGGATGCGTGGCCGAAGCAGGAGGATGGTCAGGGCGCTCATCCATCAGGGCTCCCACAGCCGCCGGCATGGGCCGCTGTCAGTCCACCCGCAGCCCCATGGAAATGTGGTACAAACCGCCGCGTAATGACAGGGCAGACCCGAGCTCAAATACGGGTCTCACCAAGATTGTTGATATTTGGGTTATTAGTGCCTGTAGTGTCCTAAAATCAAGCCGTGTCTTTTAGCCTCGTCTGTGGTATAAACAATGTAAATAAATAAATAAATAAATATAAATAAATGTAAATAAATAAATAAAGTCATACCTAAGCCTTTGTCCATGGAGGATGACATGATCTGTGCACACTGGATTTGATCACATTCTCACAGGCATGCTGATCAATAAACACCAGTTTACATGATGATCAAGTGTTAAGACATTCATTCCTAACAAAAGAGGGGACAAAGGTACTGACATATGTAATTTCAAAGTGATATTTTAAAATTAAAAAAAAAAATTTGGATTCCGTCCCTCAGTCTCAAATATCTTCATAAAGTGTCAGTAATGCAATTGTAGATTGTAGAACTTAAAACCCCAAACGACCAGAAGCCCCTCTATTTGCATATTAGGAAAAATTTGTTTGTCATTCCATTTACATTCATTAAAAAGACATCTAAGAGAATCAGTTGCAACACACTGCAGTGTGGAAAATAATGGTTTCTTTGGAGCCTTGGTTGTATTTTGGAACAATGTTCAGGGATCTATTTCCTATCTTCAGTCTCTGCAGTTGATTCCACGGCTGCCAGCACCACAATATGAAGTTTCATTCTCTTTACACAAAGAACATATTCTGACCCACTCCACTAAGTTATATGTTGAAGAAAAAATGCTGAAATCCTTCGTGCAAAAAAAATGTAGATATTCACGGAAACAGTTTTCACATCCATCTTTTTTATTCTGGATAAAACACAGCTGTTAATTCCATGCATTATTGGGAATCTTTTAATAAAAATTTACAGACTCAATATACATCCAGAATTTTGCTTTCGAAGATGAAATGTAAGAGGTGTCTCAGATATGAGTCAAAGCCCAAATGTCCTGACTTACCTGCAACAGGCAGCCAGAAAGCTGGTATCTTTAGAACAAACAGTGATGGCCCTTATCCCAGGAGCATTTCTGGCAGCCTGTTACAGGAGGATAAGATATTACAACTGCTCTGAAATTACAGAGTGACTCCTGTATTTCAGAATGTTCAGAACTCTGTTTTAAATATAGCTTGTGAGCCCAGTTAGTGAGTCTTAATTTCTGGACTAATCATTACTTACAGAGGAATATATATTGATCAAATTGTAGTAAACTGAAATCTTGCCTCCTTGGAATGAGGGCTTGGAGCAAAGGAAAGGTTCCCATCTAGTTTTATTTCTTGGTCAAAACTTGAAAATATCTTTTCCCAACTTAGCGTGTTCTAGTATATTGATACAAGATTTAATGTAAAACAACAGGAAACTACCCATTCCTAGTTGTTTAAAATATGCCAGTAGCTCTTCATTGTGGGTTTGGTCATTTATAAAGATGCAGATTACTAATGCTCATCAGTTCTTCTCCTGCCCTTTTTTTCTTTCAGTTCAGAAAAGGTATCTATAGTTTGGCTTAGTGTATTGTGCTATCTGCCAGTAAATGCCAGAGCTGAATACAGGATGGTGTTTTAAAGTCTTCAAAGTCTGGTAACAGAGAGAGGGGAAGAGAGAGAGGCAGCTTTTTCTGTTAGAGAATGGTAAATGGATGGAGCAGAATAAGAGCACTTCTTTCAGGACTGAGTGCTGCATTTTGAGTACTCAGTACCACAATTTTCTTTCTTCTAGGATATTACAGAAACTCCCACTAATGACTGTTCTGCCTCTCCAAAACCATAGTTTATTTGGGACAGTGGTACATTAACGGATGGGCAGCTGTTTAATTCTGCTTGTTCATTACAATGAGGTACAATGCTTGTGGTGCTTCATTTGAGGAAAGAAACAGATTTTTGTCTCCCATCATGTTAGTATTCTGATGCTCTACTGTAGCATATTCTGGACAAAAATCTTGTTTATCTCTGAACAAAAATCCAAATAATATCCTGAAATACATGCTAAATATGCCAACAGCTTTCATAATGGTAGCACATAGATTAGTCTAGTTTTCTCTTTTAGTTTATAAACAGATAGAATGTCTTTCCTATATTTTCAGTTAAAATGCACATAATAAGCTCTCTAATAAGATTAAAATACAATCAAAATCTGTTACTAGGTAACTGAGAGACAAAACAAACATTGTAACCACTGTCTCGATGTTAATAGTATACTACTTTTGATATATTCATTACCTCCCATGTGAAGTAAATGGAAATAGAAGCTCACCTTGGTGTGTTTTACCTGTGTTGTTATTTAACACTGACAATGTAATGCAACCAACATTTTTCTTAACTGAGCACCCAGAGTTAGTCACACATACTTGGCCTGAGGGGAATCCAGTCTCTCTGGATGACCAAGGACAAAAATCCCATTGAACTTCTGCCAAACAAGCATCTCATGGCTAGCTTTCAACTCTCATACAAGCAGTTACCAGGAATCAGCACTTCCTAAAAAGTCATTTTCTTGAATATTTGACATCTGGTTTTAACAATAACATCCTAACCCATGGTCTGCTCCCAAGAGTAATCACAGAATAAATAGCGTGTGTTGAAAGGAATCTTAAAAATCATCTAGTTCCAACCCCCTGCCATGGGCAAGGTCACCTTCTACTAGACCAGGTTGCTCAAAACTGCATCCAACCTAGCCTTGAACACATCCACCACCACTGTGTGCAGGATCTGGAATGATCAAGTGCTATGAGTAGAATTCTGGTGAAATAGAAATTTCAAGGAAATATTTGAATATCTTTAATGCAATTATATCTATAAAAGGTTCTGCCTTTACTGCCTTTCACTACCGAAATATGGGTCTTTAACATTTCTCTCAGCTGCATATAGAACTGCTGTTAGTTCCAGGTTAAAACTAAATTTTGCCTTACTGTGACCTGGGTAAGACACAACATGCACATTGATTGCTTCCAGAATACTCTGTATTCTAATTTCTGTCACTTTTGCCTGCATGTTGTGGCCTCACGTGCACTAGAGGGGTTTGGAAAGTGAAGAGAACACAGCATGGAGATGCCTTTCACCATTTTCCACAGAATAATATTCCTGAGCTTCTGGTTCACTCATTATAGGATAATGTACAATCCTTTGCTATTACAGAATAGTTCTCAAAACAATCCTTGTAGTAATAAAGCATAAACATCTCCCATGGTTAAAGTTTCTCTTGACATGACTGTTATCACTGGTTACCCTGCACATTCCAGGAATTGTTTAGATTGTTTAGAAGGCAAACCACAATCACAAAAACAGCTGTGGAACAACACTGGTATTCACTGACGTAAAACGAGATGCATGAGAGTGGAACTACTTTTAGCTTTAATATGTAGTAGATACATGATTGACATAGGAGAAACAAATTAATTACATCACTAGGAACATTTGTTAGTGAAGAAGGGAGGACAAGCTAGCTTAAATGATGTATTGAATGACACTGAATAAGCGTTCCCACTAACTTTTTTTTTACTATTATTTTTTTGTGTGCTGGCATAACAGCCCTTCAGCCAAAGATATTTCTGGCTGAGGTATTTAATGAATTAATGTAACTGCACAATGAAATGCTGAATTTATACTAATAATCTGAAGTGGTATATACCAAGGACAAGATCTGGAAAACTACTAGAAAACAGAAAAATATATCAAGGATCCTCCAATACAGGAAAGAAATGCATATACACTGGAACGAGAAAGAACTTACTAGTGCACCATCAATTTTATCCTCTGTTGCCTGCAGGCAATCGTATCATATCATACCAATCATATAATTCCTTTCATAAAATTACCAAGGTAACTTATTCACAGTATACTCAGTAAATCAGTAAAGCTGCCATGAGCCAACAGCACTACCAAAAGAACCAATTCTGCTCTTTCCCACTGCCAGGCTCTTTTTTTCCTCCTGCTGCCAGTTGCTTTGTGATGACTTAACTGTTGGTATTAACTAGACTACCCACTTTGTTTCAGCCTAAATGTACCACTAACATAAAAAAGAGGGACAGTGTATCCACACTTACACTGAGGTGTGACCGGGCTGAATAAAATAAGGGCTGTGTCTCAGAGAGCTTTGCCTCACAATTTGTTGTTCAGCTTCTGCTATATTAAAATTTTATTCACTGTATGGGTGCACCAGTCATTAGAGATGTAACAGATGCTATGACATCATGTGGCAAGAGTTTGTGGAAGAAGGACTGTTGGTGATAAATATAGACATCTGCTCATATCTCAAGGGCTCAGGTGGTATCCCACTTGATAAGTGAGTCTCTAAATGTGAGCAATGACGCAGGTCAAGTCTCTCATTTCTACTCAGAAGTGTAGACAGCATTTGTGGTGATCACTGTGCACAGAGTCTTACAATGCCACCAGAATAAAAAGAAAAAGGGATCTGCAATGCTGTTTTCTCTGAAAAACAAAAAACCAACCAAAAAACCTAAAAAAACCCCTGGTGGTAATAATGTCATGTCAGCAAACTTTATAGTGTGCATGATGTTTAGAAAGGTTATCTTCTCTATTTTAATAAACCTTACAAGATATAAAAGTGTTCACAATGTCTATTTTTTTAACCAGTTACAGGAAATAAGTCACCTTCTCTCCCTTTCATGGTGGTTAATGGCAACTTTAAGGTTGCAGAAAGTAGATATTTTGGCTAATGCCAAGAGCAGAACAGAGTTCTTACAAGGACAGACTGTGAAGAAGGTAGGGGAAGTAGGTAGTACAGAAATACCAGAAGCAGGAAATCAACACTCACAATTACAGGAAATATTATTTATAGAATAATCTTGATAAAAACTGTAAGCATAAAATAACTGGTAGAAAAGAAGGCGCAATACTTTCTACTCTTGAAGCGAAAAAATAGTCCTGTGAGATGGCAAGCAGCCAACACTTCCACTTTCAGTGGCCTCACAACCACAAGACTTTGGAAACAGACACTTCTATGAGGAGTGTCATCCCCTCTATCCTTCACAACCTTGCAATGCACACCTTTCCCTGCCTTTCTGCCATCAATAAGCAGCAAAAGGAGGAATCATCATTTTACAGAGAGAAGCAAGTGTCACAGAAAACCACATTTCATCATTCATGCTTTGAGAGCCACGGAATAGCACGTAGTTACATTAACCAGCCTTGTTGTTCCACTGCCAAGTCCTTCCTGTGGGAAAGGACTGTGGTTATACGCTACATAACCAGCTTAGCAAGTCATGTCAAATCCCTGACAAAACGTAGGGAGAGAGCTTACCTCATCACAATTAAAAACCTGCTCTGTTTCCATATGTGTAGCACAGAGCTCACTATTACAGCATGGCCAGATCACAGCTATTTAATTCCACTGTCTTAATATGAAAAAATAACACAGGTAGGACCATTAGAGAGGAGGGATGACACCAATTCATCCTGACATCCTACGCTGTATAAATGATTAAAGCTTTCCTAATGTACCTAAATGTACAATATGGAATCACTTTTTCTGATCTGAATTTTCAAAGTTCTAATATAACAAGAGATATTTTTTGAAAAGCATTTATAACAATGAGCCTGAATCTGAAATATTTTTCATTGGAAGAAATCAGGGACAGCTACTCTCTAGTTAGTGAATTTATACTGGCAACTCCAATTAGAATGGAATCTTAACTCAATTTCTTTAGCCTGAAATATAAAGTAGTGTGCCTGAGGCTTTGAGTATCTACAGAAATTTTAAAATAAGATTTCAGGAATTTGAGAGTTTCAGTACTTATTTAAGTGTAATTGAAACATTAACATTGTTACAAAGAAGCACTAGTTGTAAGAAGCACTAGTTGTAAGAGTTACATTATCCATGCATGAAAATGTAAACATACTTCAAATTGTGATTTATATGTAAGCACAATTCTATGAAAATTAAGCATTAATTAATTAGCAATTCAGAGTAAGAATCCCAAGTACAGTCAGCTTCACCATATCAGGCCTGGGCACACAGGGTTTTGTGCACGTCTATCTGAATTGAAATTTGATATATCTAATCTTGCTGTACCTAAATAAAGTTTCTGATACTATGTGGTACCAAAACAATGAAGATAGGGATTAGAACAAGAAATAGAAGATGGTGATGGGCCTGACTAGAGGAGGGACAAGTGAAGGTAATTTAAAGGAATGGTTACACTGAAAGAAACTTGCTAGTGGAGTTCTTCAAAGATTCATCTTGGGACTGACTTTAATATTTTGATTAATTACACCAGCACTTGGTGTACAACTGACTTTCACTAAAGATTCTGAGCTAAGCAGCATTATTAGAATAAAGATTTTTTAAAATCATATGAGAAATTTCTGAAGACTAGAGACAGAATTGCTTATGTCACTATATGAAATTCAACAGTGCAAAATGAAAGGGTACCCACTCCTTTTCTGTTATTACACATCGGATGTGATGTAGCTTTCAAAAGGACAATTAGGATACTAGAACACAGCAGATGAGAACGTATCCAAAATAAGTATTTCTTGTATAATGTACTTGTGAGACTTAATCTGAAATACTCTGTACATTTCTGGTCTACATTGCCTGAGGATGTTGAATTTTGACTGGAATGAGAGCAAAAGGGAGTCAGAATGATCAGGGCACTGGTGGCTGTCTAACAAGAGGAGACAACTGTTCTTGGCTTGCATTATCTAATGAAGGTTGAGCAGGGATCTCTATAAATACATCACAGATGAAATACTAGGGAGTAAGAAGAGCTTTCTAAATTAAAGGTAACATTGGCCAAAAAGAAATGGATACCAACTGGCAATGAATAAATTTAATCTTGACTCACAGCCTTGGCTTTCAGTTATGACATAATTGCAAATAGTTTTATAAAAGGATCCTGGTAACAGAATACTAGCAGCAGCATGGTGAAATCAGGATGGCCTATGAACGCAAGGGCTACTATGGTTTAATGATAACAGAGAACAATAGCTGGGGAAAGACTTTGATCTTAATGGGCATTAAAATCTCATCCTATTTCTTTGTTCCGTTTATGTCTGTTGCCTGGGTTTTTTGTTCTGTCATTCTCTACCCCTGCAAATACAGCTCTCTTCTTAAAATGCTGCTACATGTATTTCTTCCAAATATTCCAAGGAATTACAGTAAATAGTTTAAACAAAAAGCAACTATCTCTTGAGAATAAAATGGATATACTGTGTTTCTCTTAGGTCAACAAACATGGCTTAGATGATAAGGAAAATTTGGAAATGTCTATGGGATTGACTGTCATACTTTTATTGTCACCCTCTCTAACTTAGAAAATTATTCGTTTCTCTGAAATACAGGACTAAGATTTTGGGTTCTAAGAAAAAAAAAAAATCAAGATCTGTTAGCACATGAACATGCCTACCTCGGAGACTCAGTCAGAAATGAATGAACCGACAATAACTCTTATGGAATGAATGAACCGACAATAACTCTTAAGGACTTCAATCAATGGAGACTGAATGTGTAAAATCATAAGCAGAATCTGAAGGGAAAACCTGAGGTGGCTGAAAGGGGAGAGGAGCTTTTTGTGTACTGCCAGTTTCATCCTGTCACTGAAACTTCACATTTCCAGGCCCAAACCACAAACAGACACATTGCAAACAGTCACAGAATCTTTGTTGCTCCATTTAACATAATGGACCCCAAATACTGTGGTTCAGTTAAGCAAGAAAAGGGTACGTTGTTTTGAAAAGGTGTTATGTGCAACTGTAAGTATCAGTTCCATAGAGGTCAAGCTCATCTTGTTTCCAAAGATCACAAATAAACTCATTTTGCAATGTTAAAAGCAGTATTTTATTATGCATAAATACTATTTCTTTAGATTTGGCACTACTACCATTCCAAATCCATTTTCAGCAGCTCCCAACTGGATTCAAACTGTCATAAAATCCATTTCAGGGAGCTTGGTGAATGGAAACTATAAACAAATAACTTTTGGCTATTATCTCAAAAGAACCAATAGCTGTTCTTGTCCAGGCTAGACAGCAAAGACCTTTCTAAATAAACAAGATTATTATGAGTCCAGTAGGCAATTAGGGTGTGAAGCATTGATCTACTTAACACAGAGACAGTAGTTAAAATAGTTAAGACCAGACTGTAATCAAAAATAAAAAAATAACTAACACAGAATGAAATCTATCATAAACAAAGTGTTGAGTTTCCCAGCATTCATAAATAAATGTGAATCTTCTTAACAGAACTAATGGATACAACTTGCTCCTTTCATCTGTATCAAAGCAATATACAGGATAAAGAAATGAGTTTTCTTAAGCTGCAATCTGATTTCTACATGTCATAAAATCTTTGATGTAATTTTTGGCAGGTTTTGCCTCATCGTGCAACAGCCTTAATAATTTTTTTATCTGTTTTTAATAGATAATTGGACTTTTTCCCAAGCCAAAATGCATTCTTCCATACATTATTAGTGTCGAAAGGTGACCTAAAAGTAAGACAGGCTGTACAAATGGTCTTTTGAAGCCAAGTAACAATTTCTGCCACTCACTCAATTGCTCTTATTTTTCTCTTCTGAGAAGAATAGTTGAGTTATAAGTATCCACTTAAACAATTACTCAGCATATCTGATTTAATAATGCAATCTTCCTCTTTTACATTGAAGTAACATTTGTCAATGTACTCGTGTTTTATCTCCCATACTATAAGTAACTTCTTAAGTTTCTTATCAACTACGTTTTGCTATTATAATAGAGATTGCTGGTTTATCCATATTTCATCGTGAGCTCAAGAAAGAGAACAAATCTAGCATTTAGTTGCATGTCAGCAGTTTGTATCACTTTCCATCTTTCTTCTGTAGATGAAAGGAGATAATGCTCAGAGCTTGCAGAAAAGGTGCAATTAATACAATTCTTTTCATTCTTGAAAATAAAGGTACATTTTTTCTAAAAGCCATACGAATCCCTGACAGTTCTGTGGATTCACAGAATTTGAAATGGTTTTATCCACCTGATCATGGTGATTTATGATCCATAAAAACTATGTATCACATTGAATAGGCATAGGTGTTAAACATAGCAAAATTCACCTCCATGGAAGAAATCATCCTGTTTAAAAATCCTTACAGCATGTATAAGTCATTATTTGCTTCCATATTTATAGACTTGTGCCATGCTGATATGCTGTTTGATATTAAATGTTTGCCATCTCTCTAGGTGGCACTTGAGTTCAAGCAAAGTTTAAGGGACTTTTAATGTAACTGCTAATAGCTATTGAGGTCAAAGAGCACTACAAATCAAACTGTGTGTTCCAACTTAGATTAGTAACTGTATAGTTTTTTCAGTTAGCCCATGCTCTCTGATTGACTTCTATCAAGGGAGAACTATGAGAAAATTATGCTTTTTAGTCATCACGCTATTATCATCTAACCACGTGAAAACTATAATGTCAAAGCTTGTTATCACAAAGAAGTGAAACTGGCCACTCATAATGGCTTATACTTATGTTTGACATCACATTCTTCTGGTTTATAGTCATAAATTGCCTGAGATTTTTTCTTCTCCTAACTCCAGCACCTAAGCCACTATTCCGTATTTCCTCCACATTTTCTTTTCATTCTTATGCACCTTAAAAAATCCATCTGAACCTCTCACCTGTTTTCAACCAGCCTGGAGGAGGGAGAGGTGGATGAAATTCAGGATGGTCTATGTGTGGTAGGAATCATTGCATTGGGACTGCATTACAAGCAGTATTGTCTGAAACACGCCATCATCTGGGGGAAATGTTTCTTGACCTAATTTACCTGGAGTGCATGAACTCTCATCAGATACTCTCCAGTGAGGATCTAACCACTGACACAACCTGACAGCATTTCTAGCTTTAGGTCTTCAGCTGGGCGGATGCTCCAACAGCGAGGTTGCTGCCCTAAGGTGGGGAAGAGACCCCCGAGCGAAACTAACGCGCGCCCAATGGGAAAAACACGGAGCAGGGGGTGAGATTACTTGTGGCACCAAACAGGACGACACAGGAGCAGCGTCCTGCCCCTCGGGAGGCGCGGTGCCCAGCGGGACCAATGTGCGGCCCCGGGGCGGTGCTCGGG
>VWZF01001936.1:15799-37208 GCA_013396755.1 Sclerurus mexicanus | reverse complement strand
TTGGTGAGGGAAGATGTTTGATGATGCTATCTGTAGAGTTTTTGGGGTCTTTTTGTGTCTGTAGAGTATGTTTTGTGCTGGCTACTTTAGGGTCTTTTGTGTTATCCATTAAACATAATCATGCAGCTAATGCTGTCACCAACAACGCAAAACCCACAATAATTGTCACACCCTTGTATTGATAAAAATTATTTCGGGACCTGCTAGAGTTTATTCCCATTTGTTGCTGTCAGCAATATAACTATTAAGAGAACATGATGGAAAAAGATCTTTCTTTCTATTAAGTGTAGTTCTCATTGGAGTATCAAGATTCCTGTTCAGCCAGTGAATCTGTCTTTGTGAAGGGTCCCTGTTGGGTGGGACACANCTTTGTGAAGGGTCCCTGTTGGGTGGGACACAGACTGTGTTGGACATTAAAAGGCTTTGATATTAGAAGGATGCTTATAGTGACTAAAAATATATATTAATACAAGTGGGGGTGGGACAAGAAATCTTTGCATTTCTGCCTTCCTTTCCCCCTCTTTTAAAGGGACAGTTCCTGATTCTCATGAATTGCTCCTGTTACTACCAGTCTCTGTTGGTTTATTTGCTTTATCACAATATTCTTTAAAATGACAATTAGATAAACATTTTTAAATGTATGACTACATTTTACCAAATATTTCAGATATATGTATATTATATATATACATATATACACACTTCATCAGCTTTTCTTTCCTCCTTGATGATAAGGATGAGATAGTTTGAACCTAGACACAAACTGAGCAAAATATGCTAATTTCTAGCTCTATTCTCTGTACAGTTCTAATAAGATATGTGTAAATCCATTGGCTCACATGGGCAGGTAATAATGAGAATGTAAATTTTAGTGATTAGGATGGAAAGAAAGTAGACGTCTTCTGAAGTAAAAAATATATATATTGGATTTTTATACCCCTGTGATATTACCAGGGGGGTTGATTCTTATATATAATTCATATTTGTAAGTCACTGTTCTGCATTCTTTTCCTTGCCCTTAGTAAATTGCAATCTGGATTGTTCATGAAATAAATTCTTGTTCATTTCATCTCACCTTTCCGAAGATTTCCCTATACTTTTGAAGAATTTTACTAGATTCATTGAAAATTTTTTGTGTAAATCAAATGGGTTTTGTTTAGCAGCCTCCAACAGCTTGCTCAGTAAATGTCTTTCTACATTGAAAACACAAATGTTAAATATTAGACCAGAATTTTTATCTACTCAAAAATCCAGTCTCTTAAGCCCATGTTGTTGAGATGGGTAAATAGTGAGCAAACAGAACAAGCGCTCTTCTCCTCTTTTTTCTTCTCATATCCATTCATGAGTCATATCATGCACTGTTCCAAGAATAGTGCTGGCTCAAGATAAACATCATTTGTAATTATTATGTATTCCTGAAGGAATCAAGTGAGCACCAAATCACCAATACAAGCTGCATTCGAATAATCTGTCCTCCTTCACACACAATTTAAAAAGTTGTGGATACAGTCTGATGGGAAATAGGACTTAAGGGTTGTCATTTTTTAAGCTCCAGCTTGAAAGTTTACTTTGCAAAACTCTAGATAGAGTATCAAAAACGCATTTTGCAAGTAACTTTCAGTTTGTTTAGTTTGATTTTTGGTAACCAGTTTAACTCCAGCTGCTAGGAGCCAATGCACATTCTGTCACAGGAACTAGTGAGTCAAAAAACATATGTCTTTAACGGAGTTTTTGGCAAGCATGGCACAGATGTTATGTAGGATAATATGAAAAAAACCAATAGTTTATTTCATGCTTTACAAATAGAAATCATTGTTTAGGATTAGAAATAATCCAATTTACATGCAGTAGATACACTTACAGAGATAAGTCAGCTCATAGGTGCATAATATTCATTATATCTATGTTGATAAATTATGAACTAAAAAGATAGTGGCTGACAGCTACACAGAGCGCTCAGCAGGGGATACCTTTTTAAAAGGTAAATGAAATAAATCTGAAGCTGTCGATTCTGCAGTCCAAAGAGTGTGGGACTTTTAAGTCTTATGCATGTTACAGCTTTAGAATAAACCTGCAGTCTTGCTACATCTTTCAAATTTAATACATTTGTCTGAATTCTAGCAGCTGTTTGGCTCCTAGTACAAATTTGTCCTTTCAACTGCAGCTCAAAAGGCACATCATAAAAGTACTTTTAAATATTAGAAATTCCTGATTTAAAGGATTATTTGTATTGCCTCTTCTGAGAAAGAAAATTAAATATTTTGTTAGATAAAGGCATGACTGGGGATTAGCAAACTGGACAGTACACAGCCAATCTTCCACAGATGCAAACTATTTCAACACACTGTGCTGACCCAAAACTAATGTTCACAATAATTAAAATCAGTTATGGATGTTCTGAAGTGAATAATTTTAATACAACCCTTTTTCCATCCAAATATTGTCTATTTGTCTTGTAGGAATCACTTGAGAGGAACTGACTATGTGCAAAGCTCTTGGAGAGACATAAAGGACATGGCTAAAGGACATGACATTAATGTGTTTAAGGGCTCCCATTACTTTTATGCTCTAGCCCTCCCACTGCTTTCACACTTCGGTGAGACTGCAGCAGGGTTGGACCCAGAGGAGCTCAGAGCACACGTAGTAGCCCTATTACCTCTTGGTGTCCTTGCAAACTCTAATCTTCAGCCAAGGGGACCAGGCACACATCATTCTGCACCAAGACACTGGGCTGCTCGCATGGAATCCATGGGGCTACAGAGAAAGCCTGACAAGTTCAAATACAGCAATAAGTTTCTAGAGGGAACACTGAGTTTATGTAACTGTTGTCTGAGGTTAACTGATACAATTGTACGTTGACTAAAGCCCTAAACTGATAGAAATTAATTGGAGTTTGTCCTCCACATCAGCTGAAGCAAAATATACCCTTATTTTCTTTTCAAGATGGCATATCTCATGGATTATTTGTCACTGACTTTTTGAGGCTGAATTTTTATTCCTCTGTGGGATTTTAGCCAGAAAAAAAAATCATGTAAGGATATTTATCTCCCACAAGCTTTTATTTCAGTTAGTTTTCAAAAAACGTAGTAATAACTGAAATTGCACCAAAATGTGAGAAAATTCACAGTAATGCCTTAAACAGCACAGTAAAGTCACTAAGGACAGGTTCCTTGTTATGTCCATAAGATGTTGGAAAGTGAGGACACACTCACAGAACAGAGCTTGTAGAATTTTAAGGAAGACTTCCATAAAGCACAGGAGCTAGCAGTGCCTAGGAGCAAGAAATTGGGCAAGAAAGACAAGAAACCAGCATGACAAAGTAGGGAACTGCTTATCAGAGTAAAGGAAAAGAAGCAAATGCATAGACAGTGGAAGTTAGGAAAGGTGACCTGGGGAGAGTATAGAGATGAAGTTTGGTTGTGTAGGAATGAGGAGAGGAAGGCCAAGGAGAAGCCAGAACTGAACCTGGCAAGTGACATAAATCATAAAAGGAAGGTCTTCTACAGGTATGTGAACCAGAAAAGGAAGGTCAAAGAAAGTGACCTCTAGTAAACAATGCTGGAAACCCAGTAAAACTAGATAAGAAGGCTGAAGCACTCAACAAATTTTTTGTTTAAGTCTTCAATGGCAACCTCTCTTCCCACACCTCTCAAGTGGTTGGACAGCAGGATGGAAACTGGACCAAAGTTCCTCCCACTGTAACTAAAAATCAGGTACATGATCACCTGGGGAACCTGAATGTATATAAATTTATTAGACCCAGTTAGATGCGTCCCACAGTCCTGAGGAAATTGGCTGAAGGAGTTGTCAAGACACTGTCTATGATATTTGCAAAGTCATGGCAGTCAGGTGAAGTCACAGGTGACTGGAAAAGGGAAAAGAGAATACATCTTTAAAAAGGATAGAAATGAGGACCTTGGGAACTACTTACCTCTCTCAGCCTCATCTCCATGCCTGGAATAATCATGGAACAGTTCCTCCTAGAAGTCATGCTAAACCACATGGAGAATAGGGAGGTGCTTAGAGATAAGCCAGCACGGCTTCACCAAAGGCAAGTCCTGCCTGACCAACCCTAGTGGTATATTAATGAATATATCAAATAACTACATCAGTGGAAAAGCAAAGGGCTACAGATGTCATTTATCTGGATTCTGTAAAGCCTTTGAGATGGTTCCCAACAACATCCTTCTCTCTAAATTGGAGAATCATGGTTTCAATAAGCAGGCTGTTGGATAAGAAGGTGGTTTGGATGTCGCATCCAGAGGGTAGTGGCCAATGGCTCAGGGTCCCAGTGGACATCAGTGACAAGTGGTGTCCTTCAGGGTTCTTTACTGGCACCAGTCTTATTTAATATATTCATTAATGACACAGAGAAAGGATTGAGTGTATCCTCAGAAAATTTTCTGATGACATCGAGGTGAATGGTGCAGTTGGTGTGCCTGAAGGAAGTGATGCCATCCAGAGGGACCTGGTCAAGACTGACAAGTCAGCCCATGGGAATCTTGGTTTAACAAGACCAAGTACAGCGTGCTGCACCTGCGTTAGAACTACCTTCGGTATCAGTACAATAGATCAAAAGCAGCCCTGCTGAGGCCTTGGCAATGCTGGTCAATGAGAGGCTGGACATGAGCCTGGCACATGCCCTTCCAGCCCAGAAAGCCAAATGTATCCTGGGCAGTGTGGTACCAGGTCGAGGGAGTGATTCTGCCCCTCTGCCCCTATGCTCTGGTGAGACTCCACCTGGCACATTGCATCCAGTTCTAGGGTTCCCAGAGCAGAAAGAACATGGGCTTGTTGGAGCAAATCCAGGGGAGGGGCACCAAGTTGATTAGAGGGATGCATATCTCTCCTGTGAGAAAAGGCTGAGAGAATTGGAAAAAGAAGACTTCAGGGTGACTTGTGGCTGTCCTGAAGGGACCCTGTAAGAAAGATGGAGAGGGACCTTTTACAAGGCCATGTAGTGACAAAACAAGGGGGAATGGCTTCAAACTGAAAGAAATTAGGTTTAGATTAGACATTAGGAGGAAGTTCTTTGCTGGAAGTGTCGTGAGGCACTGGCACAGGTTGCCCAGAGAAATTCTGGATACCCCATCCCTGGAAGTGTTCAAGGCCAGACTGGATGGAGTTCTGAGAAAACTTGTATAGTGAAAGGGGTCCCTGTCCTTGGAAAACAATTCTGTGATTCTGTGGTCCCACAGACTACTGAGACTGAGATAAATCAAGAGCCCCTTTGTGTTTATTAAATTAAATTTTTGGGACTGATGAAATTCACTTGTGATAGTCTTGGTATAATTTCTGTAGAGCGGAAAGAAACAGGATGTAAGCAGTCCATTTAAAGGCCCCAAAGTTCACTGTGATGAAATAGCTAGACATGGATACTCACATACTGTGGAAATATGTGTGTATTATATGTCAATTTGTGATGAAGCTAGTTCTGCAAGATACTCCCACAAATCAGTTGTTGCTCTTTTAATTTCTTTGTCTTGTAGAAACAGCTTCAGTGTTAACACCCAGTATGCCGGCAACTGCACAATGACTAAGAAAGCAAATCTGGTTCACTTTCCAGGGACTTTCAACAGGGTAAGATGAATAGCTTGAAATAGTTGGACTGCTTAGGTTAGGCATTGTTCTTCATGCGCACTGGGTGTAGGAAAAGAATTCAATATAATTTGTTCTTAAAAAATATGCTGCTTTCAATAATTTTTTTTTTTAACAATAAGAGTCTAGCACTGGGAGAAAAGATACCTATGGTTACTGGAGAAAGTCCTTCTCTGGAAGGTTTTAAGACAAGCATTGTTATAGTTTGTCTCAATACAGTCGGTCCTCTTCCAAGCAAGAGGAGTTCTGCAGTGGATCTTTTGAGATATCTCTCAGCCATACATGCCCAAGACATGTGGGAAACAATGTGTAGATAAACTGGGCAACTTCACAGAAAGGATGTTTGTTGAAAGCATTTGTGCAGTGACTCACCATTGCACAAGCCTTTGAATGGTTATTTACCTTTGTTCTATTTGTTATGCAGATTATTTTGTTACTGGAGAGCCTGTACAAACTCATAGGTTTCAGTTGCCTGACATTTTCTGTTGGATAAGACTTTTTGTGCTGTCTTTGAAAAACAACTTAAGTATTAGCAAAATAATTTCTGTAATCTGCAGGTAAAAGTTCATAAACTGAAGTTCCTTTTTTGTCCCATGATGTTTCATTCAGGGTAACCTGGGTTATAAATTGCAAAAAGTTGGTTGTACTTCAAGAAAAAGATTATACCCACCTGAGAAAATATCTTTTTCAAGAAGTGACATAAAATACCCTAAAGAGTTACGTCCACACTAGACTGTGAGATAATTGAATGTTGCCAGGGCAGGTGCTGCTGGAAAGAAGAAAAAAGAGGAACAAAAAATCCGTTCGTTTCTGTTGTTTGAGTGTGTAAAGGAGAGAATTCACACATATGTATGCTATATTTGAAGGTGTAAAAATACCTATAAATAAATATATAAATATAAATAAATATATATATATATATACATTGCCAGTTAAGTTGCAGCCGTATTTCATTCTGTTACACACCTACACAGCATTAATTTTTTCAAGGTCTGCCTGATTTATTTAACTGAGCAACAAAAATTAGCAGATTTTGGCAAGCAAATTGAATGTTCAAGATAGTAATCTAGTAAGCATTTGTATCAGTTTAAAACTTATATCCTTCATATAGTCTTACCAAGAAAAAAAAATTTAAGATCATGGAAAATTAACATTAAAGTCTAATAAAAATATCTAATAGTACATCATGAATACAGACAATCTCCTCATAATATTTTTTGTCCAACTCTTTCCTTCCTTCTAGTAGTATTCTTTCTCATCCAACTTCTTGCTGTACTGTGAAACTTGATTCCTGGTCTGGAATAAAGTTGCTCACAACTACCACCTTTATTTCTTTTGTGAGTATTGTTGTCTAAAACCCCTGTATGTCTACCTCTTTACAAAAGGAAAGTCTAGAAAAGCTCAATCTCTTACGTAAATTCAACAGCAGAACTGTGGGACAGTTAGAGTCAGTTCAGCAAACAAAACATCTTATGCTATCTTTTCAACTGTGATTGATTGAGGACTATTTATGAGGCTTTTAAAGACTACTTCAACAATTTAATATACTTCATGTGTATATAAAGTATACAGTCACTAAGTGTACAATTGGCACAACATCTTCATGATGAGTCTGGCAGAATTTTTCAAGCTTAATGGTCAAACAGTGGTGTAAGTCTTAGCAGTGACAGTAACAAGGCAACAGTGAGAGCTGTGCAACGAAAAGAGGTAATATCAAATGAGTATATTTGCTCATACTAAGACTGATATTTTAAACCTAATTAAATACTAAACATGCTGCAGCTTTAGGTAGCTTTAAGTACCTGAAGTACATGATTGAGGGAGAAAGTGTTCTCCAAGTTCACCAGCAATAGGGTCAAAACACCTAAAGCAAATGAAAGATAACAGATCTAATCCTACACTACCTTAAAGCTGACATAAAGTCTTTTGAAGTCTTTTATCTTTAACTTAGTGAATTTGGGCTAGACAGAAGAAGCTAAGTTGAGTTTTGAATGGATAGCTGTCCTACTGAACATGATTTACAGCTTTGGTTCATTATGGCCTGTTTTTTAACTGATATTCAAAACAGTGGATTAATTTCCTTTGGGGAAAAAGGAAAAAAGAAAGCCTACATGTTTTTAAGAAGAAATTCAAGCTTAGCTCACTGCTGCATTTCAAAGGAAGCCAAATGGAGAAACGGTTCCTATGGGTATATTGGAAATATAGACAGTGAAACTTGGGGGAAAAAAAAGCACCTCAGAGACCATTTATAAAAAGCATGAGAAAAAAAACACTATAAATGTTCTTAGCATTGTTCCCGTTGCAACATCAGCTTGGGGTGGGCGGGGGTGGTGGTGGGGAGGAGAGGGAAATGGTTCCCTGCAGGATGTTAATCAACCACAGAAAAATGTGAAATTTGCTCAGAGCAAATTAAAACCAGATCAATTGATTATGAGGGGACAACATTAAGAATTCTACTCTGCTGAAAAGAAATTCAGTAAGTTGCTCTGTTTCTCACGGTACGTACAATAGGATTCAAATCAGGGCCAGTGAGATGAGCCAGTTCAGTGAGATGCTCAGATCATTCCAACATCTAATAATGCAGACAGAAATAAAATGGAGATGTATTTGTGCACGTTTGGTTCATCTAGAAACGTTCATCTGCATGCCATGCCATGTTAGGTACATGAATTACTTCTCAACAAAGATGTTGGAAATAGGGACATGCTGCTGCCCCAGCTGCTTGGTCAGAAACACTGAAACACAGAAGCTAATGATGCCTGAATAGTCTTTGTCATCTTAGTCAGTTGTTTTCATTTACGCACTAGAACCGCAAGATCACCCTAACCCCAGCATTACAGAGCAGCACAGCTTCCATGCTCTCCTCAGTTTTCTCACCATGGTGGGCACATTTACAATTCAGTAATTAGTCCTAAAAAACAATTCAGTCCTTTTCTAAATATCCCCAGAGATCCCCATCACTAGTCAAATGGGTGAAGGCTGAGTTAGGGAGTTTATAGATAGATGAGGAGCAGACCTGCTGGGGAGTACCAGAGTGCATAATTCTGATGCTGCATGGACTATCTGCTATTTTTCCCCCACAGGAGGAGCCCAGAGACAGGAAGGACTGTGACAGCCTCAAGACTACATCATACAGAGACAAGAACTGTCTGTGACCCAGGTAAAACTGATACTTTCTCCCTCAAGAGACCTCTGGCACCAAGCTCATCAATATGGGCTTGGATGGGATGGGAAGGAGAATTAGTCCCATTTGTCTGGCTCTAGACTATATTAGAATAGCTGCTCAGAATTGGACCTGAAGTTCAGATGTGCACCAGCCAGTTTGTTATACAAATCTGTTTCTCTTGTCTCATTTGGAATACAACCCAAAACCTCCAGAAAGGAAAAATAAAGATTACCAGGAAATTAAAAGGAAAAAAAAAAAACCACAAACAAACAAACAAAAACTATCTGTGACCTTCATGGCACATGGATTGGTTCTCTGAAAAATAAGCAACTTCATGAGCAACAACAGCACAGATGAAACTTGATTCCCTACAGCTTTGTGTCCCTGGGTTTCTTGGCAATGCCCTGACTCCAGTTTCTCCACACAGCCTGTATTTATACTCATTTTGCTTCCTGGTGCAAGACACAATCTGTAACCCAATGAGACTAGAGCCGAGCAGGACACACAGTCTGCACAGCTGGACAACTCTGGGCTGCACAAGACTGGGTACTAGGGGTTTTAAATCCCCATGGCTAAATAGTCAGTGGAAGTGTAAACAGCAGCAAAACCAACACAAATGAACTGAATTCCCTTAGAAAATTGATGCACTCTCATGAGCTGCTGCAATTTGTCTTCCTCTGAAGCACATCTCCCTGTTGCACCAACAGTGAGTGACAGTATTTCAACTGCCCCTAAGGATTTTATCCCAGAAGTCTCATGAATTCCCATAGCTGTGTCGCACAATTTTGCACAACAGTGTTTTTTATTGAGAAACACACTTACCTTTTACCTATATCAATATGGAAGATTTACACATACTGATCACTGCCATTGAAATAATTATTTCATACAAAACCATTCACAATGCAAAATATTGCAGATGGTTTCACATTGCTTCATTCATGAAGAATAAGATAATGCTTACCCATACCAATTAGAACATGATAATTAAATACTCCAGAGAAAGCTAGGATGGTTATGGGAACAAGAGAAATTTTCATTCTAAATCCCTGGTTTAAATTTTGCTCAGTGCTTGTTTATGCTGAACCATGACTGTTCAGTCAGTGAAGTGACGCAGTATGTCTGGGACCATTTAGGAAAAAAACTAGGGTAGAAGATCTGATATTTTCCTTTTTAAATCTGTAAATGTGAGCTTGGTAGTCTTAAAGTAGTCTTGATACACCCTTAAGGGGAAAGAGTTGACAAGCTGAAGATGTCAGAATCAATGTCAAAAGTTAAATGTGCATGAATTGAACATCTCACTCATATATCAGAAAAATGTATATCTCTGCTTTTCTATGTCCATTCTGTGAAGAGTGTTTCTTAAAACAGTCAGTAAAAAAGCCCTCATGGTTATACACCTGAGATATTGTATTCTTCAGAGGCATTTGTCAGCTAGAAGGGTCAGTAAGGAGACAAGGGAGATAGCCGGATAGATAGGCAGAAATACTGACACGGAAATGAACTGTGCCATGGGAAGAGGGAGTAAACTTATTGCACAACTTCCCATCATCTTTTTGTATGTGATCCCTTTCAGTCTCCTTCTTCCTACTGCTCCCACTTTCTTTTTCTCCAGTTAAACCAGTCCGTTTGTTCAGTTGTACTTTTTACACCCCAAATCATTCATGTTTCTCTCCTTTGTAATGCTGTCAGTACATCTAAATCTTCACTACCTGTGACTGCTATAATCCAGCCGAGGCCTATGCCATGCTGAATAGAGCATAAGTACAGCTCATTCTAAGTACAGCTCATGCTTTGCCCTATGCAGCCCACTCTGGTATTTGTACTTTCACAACATAATACTGATATTCTTATTTAGCTCAGGATCTACCACAATGGTAGGTGTAAGAAATGAAATCTCAATTCCTGGCCTCATCTTTTATTTGTACAAACCTAAGTTTTGTTTTATACTCATAGATTTGTGTCCTGATTTTTAAGACAATATGTCCATTTTTCATGTTTAGATTCTAACCCTGTCATTTAACTACTTCTCATTGCTCTTCAGGAGATTGTGAGAAAATCCTGTAGCAGACATGGAAAAAAATTTAAACAATAATTATTCTAAGCTGAGTCTTTGAAACATAATTTATTACTACTGCAATTCAAAATATAATGAGCTTTATCTGTCCGCAATGTGAACTCATGGAAGACAAAGCAAGGGATAAAGAGACTGACAGTAGCCCAGCCAAGAAGGACTTGGGGGTGTTAGTGGATCAGATGCCAGACACCAGCCCACAATGTGCACTGGCAACCCAGAAACCAAATATGTCCTGGGCTGCATCCAAAACACATGGGCAGAACGTTGAGGAGGTGATTCTGCACCTCTGCTCTGCTCTGGTGAGACCTCCCCTGGACTGCTGCATCCAGTTCCGGAGTCCCCAGTACAGGAAGGACATGGAGCAAGTCCAGAGGGGGGATACGAAGATGATTAAAGGGATGCAGTATCTCTCCTGTGTGGAAAGGCTGAGAGAACTGGGATTGTGTAGTCTGGAGAAGAGAAAGCTTAGGGGTCACCTAATTGTGGCCATCCAGTACCTAAAGGGAGCTTTCAAGAAAGTTGGAGAGATACTTTTTACAAGGGCATGTAGTGACAAAGCAACGGGGAATGGCTTCAAACTGAAAGAGAGTAGTATCAGATAAAGAAGAAATTCATTACTCCAAGGGTGGTGAGACACTGGAACAGGTTTCCCAGAGAAAAGGCAGATGCCCAATCCCTGAGAGTATTCAAGGCCAGGCTGGATGGGCCTTTGAGCAAACTGGTCTACTGAGAGATGTCCCTGCCCATGACAGGTGGCTTTAGAGCTAAGTGATCTTTAAGGTCCCTTCCAGCCCAAGCCATTCTATGATTTTATGATTCTATGAACTGCAAATTGGATAGCTAGCAGCAATATTGTCTATAAGGAAAATTAACAAAAAAAAACAAAAACAAAAACAAAGAACCAAGTCTCTTGACGATAAAGAGAGATTTGGGAAACAAAACTATATGTAGAACAAGTATTTTCTAAATCAAGCTTGGTGTACTTGTTCCAGAATGTTTGTTGAGCAAGGCAGCTGCATAAGGCATGATTACTCAGTCTATAGTCTGGCACTGTTTTTTAAACAAATACAGAGAAATATGTTCTTACCCTTTGACAGTTGCTACTTGGCTGAGTGGTGAGTTAAAAATCACGATCTCCATGTATTGTCAAACAGAAATCTATACTGGACTTCTGAAGAAACAGGCCAATATTTGACTGCTGTCCAGTACTAGACTGAACAGACACCTGATTTCTTCCACTGCCTGATTTAAAGTGACTCAGCTAAATCTATTTTAGAAGCATCCTGATTTGGAGTAACTTAATAATAGGTCTCTGTCATGCAACTAGTGAGGACAATTTTTAAAGTACTGAGAGGCTGTGAAAACATAGCAGTCATTGTGGATGTTTAGGTGGTTTGAAAGTTAGAAGGGCATTAGCTGAACCCAGTGACTCAAACACTTAATATAGTGAGATACTTCACAATTTTTATGAAAAAGGACTTACTGCAAATCACACAGGAGGTGCTAAACTTTTGTACTTTGAAAACGCTGATATTCCTCATCCTTACAATAAATGTAATAGATAAGTTCTGAGAATATCACCAACCACTCCCATAGTTTACTCAATGTGACTATATAAACATATCCAAGGTCAAAGTGGGAATTTGTTCTTCAAAAATGTGTTCTTCAAATTTCCTTTGGGAACACAGAAGTAACAGTTGTAAAAAAAAAAAAACCACCAAAAAACAAACAAACAAACAAACAAAAAACCAACAAAAAACCCCACCCAAACAAACAAACAAAAAAAACCCCAAGGAAACTGGAGAGACTTTATTTCTGGAAAATATTACTAGTATTTTATATATAGAATCCTATTACAGGTTCTGTATTTCATAGAATCTGTGTGACTCTCCTAAACATGACAGCTTCCCACAGCAAAGAACAGAAACTGGGTATCAGCTTGGAAAATTAGGCACTTTTGTACCCATAGAGTACCATCCTGGAAACTTTAACAGTTAGGCTGTGCTATCTAGAAGGCAATTGTTTCCAATTTTCCTAAGTTATTTTGGCACATGCTCTTTGCCCTTCAGTTCATAAAATGATACAATTTCATGCAGTGGACATGTTCTGATTTTCCAAGTGTTTTGCTGTTTCCACATGATTATGACAGAATTTACTGCCTATGCAAAATAGTAAAACACCACAAATGAAGTTATGCATGGAAGTGGAAAGACACACCATATCTTTATAATTAGCTTATTAATTATGTCTCAGCTGCTCTGTAACCAGCCACCGGCTATGTGGCACTTGCTCTGGAGTCAACAGATACACAAAAACCAGACATGTGACATGGAGCCTTCTGTTTTTAAAATATCCCTTAAACTATGTCTCAGGTCTGAAAGGGCTTCAATTTTTCCCTTTCCTCTTCTGCAGTTATCTTGAGTAACATTTTTCACCAGTAGAATGTATACTAAGTTTAATATCTCATGAACACACAGTGTTGCCTCCTCTTTCACTTCAGTATTTTTCTATTCATCAATTTGTGTCAGAGGTGGCCACTCTTGTTGGATTCTGGTATTTCAAAATGAGGTGCACCCTTGCTGGTGCTGGCTCAGCATCACTGAAGGGGCCCATCATATGGTCTGGGCAGCTGCTGAAGCTCCCCCTACAGTCAAAGGAGAGACGATATCTCCTGTGTACAATTTAGAGCATCCCTGAAGAAATTTATAGGTTTTGGAGTAAATCACTGCACTGCATATACTTCCTCTGCATCCATTGCAATACAAGCTTTATACATTGAGAAAAAAGTAAGATAAACTTTGCATAGGTATCCATGGAATTCACCCTATGCATAGGCTTTCTACTGTTAGGATAACTTAGAGAAATGTGTAGGACTGAAATTATGATAACCTTTAACACTGAGCAGATAAATCGACTTCATACTATTAAGAATTCATACATATGTAACATCTTCACCCGTGAGTATGTATTTAGTATTCCTCCTACTCACCAAGCAGTGTATTCCATCATTATGTATGAGAATATATGTAAATTTTCATGGAATAGTTGCAGGAAAATATGGGGTATAATCAAACTATGTTTTTATTATTTATGTGAAAAAATAGGTGCTGCCATTTTGAAGTGAGGGGTAAATTTCAGATCTTTGTTCAAAATGTAGGTTTATTTCCATCTTCTTCCTCTGGGAGGGCCCTGATTATATGTGCACATTGGATGGAAGGGACTGACGTATCTGCTTGCATGGGAAGCAAACAGGAGTCTGCTCAAAAACAATAGTTTTATAAGGAAGAATCAAGAAGTATCAAAAGCTGACTGCCTCAATAAGTTAATTTTTACAAAAGCTCCATCAATCATAATGCATTTGGAAAAAATACATTTATAGAATTCATTTTGATTGTTGAAGTTGGAGAAGCTTCTTGCTCAGCATACATACATAGCTGTTCTGATGAATACTAATCAACAAGATTATTTTTCACTTCCCTTCAGTAGTCTGCAAACTAGTACCTTGACAGGTTGTATAGGATAAAGGACCCAAGAAAAGAAATGCCAATATAAAGATGTTTCTCCCACGCACCATTGACTAAATTCTGATCATTTACACCAGACATAGACTGCAGTTACAATTGATTTATGCAGATTTTTTTTCTGATGGTTTTTACAAGATTAGAAATTTTTCATATACCAGTGGGAACTAAAGGTGTTCAGAGTATGGTGTTAGAATAATGATAAGGAATTACGATAAAAGTGTTTTTCTACTTGTAAGCATGAAATCAAGGTAACCTAGAGATAAGAGAATTTGCTATATTATTTTTCAGTATACTTTCAGGATATTATTCTTCATGCTGAACAGCATATACACTAATTTTTTCACATGATACTTTGTCACCTGAGGCTGTGTTCTCATCCTTTGGATTTTTGTTCTTCTGCCATTCTATGGATTTATTTACAGAAAACAGACCAGTAAGGACAAGGCAAGGCAAAAATTTCTAATATCCTTTGTTTACTAGTACCTAAAAATAAGAATGGAGTTAGTCATAGAGCTATTTAGGGACTTAATCTATGGTTTGTGTCATACAAACCAAATTTTTCCTTTGGCTTTTGGTTCAAGAATAAATTACATTATACATCCTCTATTACACATCCATTATACATCCTTCTATAAAAAAAATAACAGCTTCAACCTTATTCATTTACTTATAGCCAGATTACCACATAAGGGTATGGATTATAGAGTGAATATAAGCCCACTGGGAGACTATGAGCTTTTAATACAGGTTTAACACCTTATGCCAAACAGAAGTCCCTCATATACTACAATGGTAGCACTTTCTGGAAAAAAGAAATCCCTTATATACTCCTCTTACTAAGGAAATCTAACAAAAAAAGGTGGGCTGGGGGCATTTGTGTGTGTGTTTCCACTTTCCAGTAACTGAACACTTCAGGGTGAACACCTTTAAGCTCAGAGGGAGGCAGAGGCCAACTCTCACCTGGAAGCCACTGAAGTAACAACCTGCTCCTCGTTCTCACACCCACACACAGGTAGACCTGGCGCAAGGCCTGGACAGCTATTCCAGAAGCATGCAGTCAATGGATAGATAAAATGATACTGGCACTAGTTCCTCTAGGATGGCTGTATCTTTGGCAATTACTTCATTTATGACCTCCTAAAATAAATTAAAGAAACAAATTAGCTTGGCGATCACGTTCTTCTCTGATGGCAAAGAGAAGAGACAAGTCAGTGCAGACTAGTTCCTCGGTCTACCTATCATTTTTCTGCACATTGGTGCAAATTTTGTATTTCTCCCACTTCTTCATGCAAGAATAAAAGACATAGGACTAGACAGTAACCCCTGGGGTATAACTCACAGAATTATAGAATAGTTTGAGTTGGAAGGCACCTTCTAGAAGTCATCTAGTCCAATCTGCCTGCATTCAACAGGGACATTTTCAACTGGGTCAGGCTGCTGAGAGCCCCTTCCCACCTGACCTTGGATATTCTCAGACATGGGGCATCCAGTAATTCTCTGGGAAACCTGTTGCAGAGTTTCACTACTCTCATTGGAAAAAATGTTTTCCTTATATCTCATCTGAATCTATATTCTTTTAGTTTAATCTATTACCCCACTGCAGGCAATACTAAAGGATCTGTCCCTATCATTCTTGCCACATCCTTTACTGAGAGGCCACAATAAGGTCTCCTTGAAGCCTTCTCTTCTCCAGATTGAACAATGCCACTCCAATTAATAATTACCTCCACCTTAGCTGTTTTTGGTTCACACAAGAGCCTGTCTCCTATCAGACACTTAAGACTTCTCTCAGCTCCGCACTTTGCACATAAGGCAATGGGGGCTCTGGCATTGAGTCACCATACCCAGTCTTCCCACCTGTGGCTGGCTGTAGTAGCCCACAGCCAGTCCAACTTGCTCTCCAACTTTGTTGTGCTCACTGGTACAAAAGAAGTACCATGCAGCTGAAAATCTGGTCTCCAGCTTTACTTGTTCTACTCTTCTTCACTGAAGAACATCATAACATGACAGCATGGCTGACACCCAGACAACACCTTTAAAGTTCCAAAGTTCAATGTTCAGAAGCATTAGGCAGATTATCACCTCAGTCCATGGGATCATCTAGGACTCAGTGTTTAAATAGGCTCTTGCTTCTCTTGTGTTAGAAGCAACCAAAACTCTCACATTATAGTGAAGTGTCATGAACACTTGAACTTCAGAAACATGTGACATTTTGGGTGGATTTGTAATACCTGATAATAACTGTTTTTAAACAAGGCAGCCTCACAGGTGCAGAGTGGACGCACGCGAAGATTAACTGTTTTGGCTAATGTCCACAATGCTACCTCAAAGCCTTTGTACATTTGTTTTATTTGACAGGAGACCCACTGCTATGCCATATAGATTATTCTGCTAGCATAGTGATGAAGATCACAATTGTATCTGCCTTTTGATCAGGTAATTTCCTTGCTGTTTCGACACCACAGATGACACTGAAAGGGAGAACACAGTGAACTCCTTCTACAGCTACTGTGAACATCATAGTAATATTTACAGCAGATTTCCTCTCCACTATTATCATTTTGTTTACAGGGAGCCTACATCAAAAGAAAGAAAACAAGAACACATTCTACAGCCCTGAAGTCAACAACCTCTCATTCCTCAAATCAGCATCTAATTGAGACACTTGTGTCTGGCTTACAGCGTCAATACAACGTCACTGCTCAGTGTTTTTTCCTTTTCCAGTGACACTGCAAAAGCTGATGCACATTGTCAGAGAGTGTTGTTTAATTAAACCACAGTGACAGGAAAAACCACCTATAAATGCAATGCTTCACAAGAATAGTACTTCCTCATCTTAGAGATCAGTTATGACAGATTTTTTTTTTTTTGCACACAATACTGCAAACATTTGATATATTATTGTATTTTTCACTTCTCCAGTAAATAAGATACCACAGTAGCTGCTGTCCTTTAGAAGGACTTCAGAGAAAGGTCTTAAAAGTAAAAGAAAGTTATAATGCCAGCTAGATGTTCTGAAAAGAGACCAAAAACAAGAACTCTGCCACACACAGTTGGAATTTATCTTGTGCCTTCCTGGAAGGGGAGCACTTTTCTATTTCCTATCTCACACTCTTCTACTACACAAGACAGGATCTAACAGACATATTGCTCATACAGAGCTGAGCTTTGCTTATCCCAGGCCTGAGGCATTGTAATTCTGGAGAGACAGACAGACTGACATGAATGTCAGGAGCTGTCTGAAACTCGTCAGGAGATTGGAACTCCTGCAGCTGTCCTGCAGGAGGTAAACTGGAAATGTGCAGTAAGACTATGAAAAGAAGGATGATTAATATGCTTCATTGCCTGGCTCTGGTGTTTTTCTCAGAGGGCAGCAGAAAATACTCAAACTGGAAATTGAGCAGTTGTTTGCTTTTTGCACCAACCTGTAGCTACTTCTCTTTGATGTGTTAGCCCAGTACCCAAAATCTATGGTAATTATGAGGAGTTGTTTATTTTCTGTGCCTTGAACCTCACAGCAGAAGAACCAAAAACTTTTCCTACTTCAACAGTGTTAAAATATAAGAAAATTCAAGAGAAACAAGAAATCTCGATAGCCAAATATCATTTGTTGTTCAAACACCCCATTAATTCCGTACCTTTGTAACAGATATATTTGTATCTTACAAAAAAAACTCAACACAGTTCTATTACTTTGGCATAAATCCCAATATCATGATATCTGATGTCTTATTTCAGATGAGTTTTATCTTCAGAAACTTCTCAAAGGTCTCTGCTTCACAGTAATTAGAAAGAATCACAGACAGTTGTCAGATCCACATGGCATGTCAGTGTACAAAAAGAGTGGAAGAAGAAAGCAGCTGAAGACCCAAAAGTTTACTGACAGACTAAGGGAATGGACAGACATCCAAGATAAATGAGGCCTAGCTGCAAATGATTCTGCAAGACTGTGTTATGAGATACATCAGATCACACTTCTCACGTCCTTAGGAAAAAAAAAAACAAAAAAACAAAAAAACAACAAAAAAAACACCACAAAAAAACGCCTAAAACAAAAAACAATTCTGTGCATTTCAGCAGGGTGGAGTAACACTACATATTTTTAAAAAGGAAAGTCTGCCTTTCTGGGGGGCCTATGTGACAAGGTTAATGCTACGACGATACAGGAAGTGGTTAGACTTTTAAAGCTTTCGCTTCACAGCAAACAGAATGCTGCAACTGGAAGTAGTTTTCAAAACCCACTGTTCTTTTCCACACAGGTTTCTGGTACAGAGCAAAGTTGCACAGATCTATACTTTGTTTCCCTTAAGGTTTGCTTGTGTGTCACTTTGTCTTTTTTCCTAAGAAGATACTGCTACTAAAGAATGCTATCAATAAATATGAAGCTGCAACTTTACCATCATAATAAAAATTAACGAAAACCCATAAAAATTATTTTGGCTACCACAGAATATGCTAACTTCATAAACTGTATTGCAATGTAAGGTTAACAAAGACATTCCCCCCCCCCCCCCCAGTATCATTAAAAGAACTTCCTTGTCTTCATTATTCCTTCTCCATTGCTGTTTACAGAGTATTGTTATTTTTTCTATAGGCACAAGATCAATCTTATCACATCAACACATCAAAAATCAATGAAATGAAAATATTAAATGCATTTTCAGTTGTAATAAAAGGGATTAATAATTTGAGTTTGGGCATTAGCTGTGTATACACATAAATAATAAGCTTCTTCCTCTCTGTATGAAGTCAGTGAGCATATTTGGCATTCAGCAACTCTAGAAACAAAGCCACCTAATTTACAGGGATCTAAATATTTAACTTAGAATGAAAAACTTGAGCTGAAAAACCCTTTCTCTATAAAGCACTGAAGGGTTTACTTCACTTCAAGAATATTTAAATTATACTTGAGTGCATGAAGTTTAACACATAGAACAAGAATCTAAAGCTGATACTTCATTATGCATTCTCACAATCCACAATAAACATAATTACTCTGTATCCTAGAGGAAAGATATTGGCTTTGTTACTACAATCCCTTAAATATAATTTACAATAATATAACTTCAGTGGACTTACTACAGATTTATCCCAATTTAACTGAGAGGTAAGGTGAAGCACTAATAAAAGTGAAAATCCAGAGATGGAAACAGTTTGGAAATGCTCAGACTGAGCTTTTGAAAAGCCTTTAGCTCAGTACCTCTTCAGTGTTTTCCCCTTCCAGCTGCCCCAATTCATCCCCTCCTCATTTCCCTGCTCTACTACAAAGTGATTAAGACTCCACATGAATGCTGTAAGGATCCAGGAGTAATTACATTCCTTCAAAACTCATTATGGTCATTGTTCTCCCTGCCTAAAAGTTTGACAATCCCCATTTCTACATTGAGGAGAGGAAAATGGCAAACATTCAGTACCTTCATCCTATAGACAAAGTACAGCCTAATCATGGAATAGAGCATAAAGGCATTAGTAATTAACAACCGATGGCTTAACTAAAAGTACTGATTCAGACATCCATTGAGGGATCATAAAACTAATTTCTCAAGCACTGTTCCTTTAACTTTGGTAATATTAACATATTCTTTTATCTAAAACACATTCTTTAGAATGTTACTAAACAATAATAGTGAATTTAATGACAATAGGCATTGTACAAGAAAGGTACAAGCAATGTGGCCTCAGCAATATTAACAAGTGGCATTCTATCACAAAGGTACAAACTGAAGATTTATATTATCAGGCAGCTGAAGGTATTTTTTCCTTTATATGCTGTAACATGAATTTGAAGACTTTTCTCATTTGGCTTAACAGAATTCAAGTTGTCTATCACAAGTGAGAGTAAAGTCCAACTCCTGACTCTCTTACACAGTACCCAAAGAGATATCTACCTGTGCCTACACTGAATGTACATTTCCAGATAACAATAACACTGACGTCAATCCCAGCACAAGGCCATGTGGACTGCACAGCAATCTTTCTCTTTGATCCTTCCCACTGACTTCATGAAATACTGACTACAAAGGTTACTTTATTCTATGACAGCTAAAAGTAGTAAAAATTGAGTCAGTATTTACTCCAAGCTTGCAAGAACTGTTACAATTTTAGAAGATCATGCATCTTTCTTGATTGACACCATGTAAAAGAGGTAAAGCTTTCTTCTGAAGTTTTTTAACATAGATAAAACTGTGAGCAGTTGAATTGAAATGCTCATAGATGTAATATACTATGTGTGAAAGTGTGTTTTATTGTAGATCTTGACTGAAGAAATCTGGAATTTCTAAGCATCCCTTGTTTTTACCTTAAGTCCTGCTTTACACCCAAAACTGTATATATATTTGTGTAGTTCAGGAAGAATCATGCAGCTGTTATTACACCCATATCCATTTATGGAGGCAATGCTTTTTACAGTGTGACAGAATCACAGAAGCAACTAGATTGGAAAAAACCTCTGAGATCATCAAGTCCAACCTATGATCCAACATCACCTTGTCAACTAGACCATGGCACTGGATATCACGTCTAGTCTCTTCTTAAACAACTCCAGGGACAGTGAATTCACCACCCCCCTGGGCAGCCCATTCCAATGTCTGATCATTCCCTCTGTAAAGAATTTCTTATTAATGTCCAATCCAAACCCGCCCTGGCAGAGCTTAGGACTGTGCCCTCTTGTCCTACTGATACTTGCCTGGGAGAAGAGACTAACCCCTCTCCTGGCTACAGCCTCTTTTCAGGGAGTTGTAGGGAGTGATGAGGTCACCCCTGCGCCTTTTTTTCTCCAGGCTAGACAACCCCAGCTCCCTCAGCTGCTCCTCATAGGGACTGTGCTCAGGACCCTTCACCAGTCTCATTACCCTTCTTTGGCCCCGCTCCATCACCTCAATATCCTTCCTAAACTGAGGGGCCCAGAACTGGACACAGGACTCAAGGTGTGGTGAGCACAGAGGAAGAATCACTTCCCTGGTCCTGCTGGCCACACAGTTCCTGATACAGGTCAGTATGCCATTGGCCTTCTTGCCCACCTGGGCACACACTGGCTCATGTTCA
>VWZF01001936.1:0-15769 GCA_013396755.1 Sclerurus mexicanus | reverse complement strand
AATTGAAACCCCCAGGTCCCTTTCTGTCTGGCTGCTCTCCAGCCACTCTGTCCAGCCCGGGGCGCTGCAGGGGGTTGTTGTGGCCAAAGTGCAGGACCTGGCACTCAGCCTTGTTGAACTTCATCCCCTTGGAATCAGCTGAACTCTCCAGAATGCCCAGGTCCCTTTGCAGAGCCCTCCTACCCTCCAGCAGATGGACACTCCCCCCAGCTTAGTGTCATCTGAAAATTTGCTGATGGTGGACTCATTCCCTTCATCCAAATCAATAAAGATGTTAAATAGGAGTGGGCCCAACACTGATCCCTGGGGGACACCACCAGTGACCAGCTGCCAGCTGGGGCAGCCCCATTCAGCAGCGCTCCCTGGGCCCGGCCATCCAGCCCCTTCCTAACCCAGCACAGAGTGCCCCTGTCCAAGCCAATCACCAATCACATTTTTCAACTAAAATACCCTCTTCTATCCCCTCAGTCAGCCTAGTATGCACATTCCCAATCAGACAGTCTGGAGGACTTACTCTGCATCCATGATTTGATCATAAAACAAGCCCATGTATTATTCCTTACTAAGGGACTCTACTCTGCAGTATTTAAAAATGTAGTTCCTGATGTTTCTAATGACTGTTGTTTCTTAATATGAAGAGCTGGCATAACTACAGCTTAAAAGCTTTTGTCATCCTTTT
This sequence comes from Sclerurus mexicanus, assembly GCA_013396755.1. NCBI lineage: Eukaryota > Metazoa > Chordata > Aves > Passeriformes > Furnariidae > Sclerurus > Sclerurus mexicanus. The sequence goes on along the minus strand of VWZF01001936.1, from coordinate 15,090 downwards.
AATAACTTTGGTTCAGTATTAAAAACTACCCCTCTGGTATTACAATGGGCCCAACCAGTGTGACAAGTTCCCATGAAGGTTCATGAAACTTATAATTCTTGTTTCTTTTCCTAGGTTTGCTCAGTCACACTTTCCCTGTTCCTTGAGGGAACCAAGGAGTTTGTAACTCTTAAGTCATCAATAAGTAATGGTGGTAATTTCTGGAGAGCTACATCTTGCCACTCACTGCCACTCTGCTGTCATGAAGATCTGGGAGACGAAGAGTTAACCTGACTGACACATGTCCTTGGAGATCCAATCTCAGAAAACATGAGACACCAACACGGCATTTGGCTATTCCTGCTCTTCTTCATTCCACTCAGAAATTTCGAACTCAGAGAAATTCCACTTCTTAAAATAAAATGTTCCATTTTACTTTAAACCCATGGACAGATTCTCATGAACAGACAAGAGCAAAGCTGAAGCACAGAGCTAACAACCGTGCTGTTTGGGCATGATCAGCATGAAAGGTGGGATGTTTTTAGTTCTGACAGTTTTTTCTAGATTAGCATGAGTTAATATCCTAGATACACATACATTGGGATCATCAAGAACACGTGGGCAGTTCTAGATCCAACAAGTTATATCCTTATGGTCACAGCACAAATCTTGCCAGCATCCAAGAATTATTTGGATAATGCTGTCAGACAGAAGATAACATTTTTGGGGTTGTTCAGTGCAGGGCCAGGAGCCGGACTCAATGATCATGATGGATCCCTTCCAACTCAAGAGATTCCATGTTTATTATCCCATAGATTTTGAAGATTTTCTGTACAAAAATTAACATAAATTCACACCATTCTGGCTGTCAGTTGTGGAAAGTCAAGGAGATGCCTATACATAGATTTAGGGACCTAGATGAATCATTCTTCTATATCATTTTGTCCACATTGCTGAAAGTGCTTCTGGGCAAAGATTTACATATAAAAGTTTAGATTGTTTTATTATGACTATGGTTATTATAGCTATTGCTATAGAAACAAGTCTGTTGATTTCTGTTCTGCTGCACAAATCTGATTTAGTATGCTAAGCAGAATATACAATCTCATCTTTTTTATTGAAACAGAATTCTCGCCATGTTATACATTAAAAATCGAAAATACATTCATAAAGATAGCAGAATAAAAAGTTCTGAAATTGATGTAGCCACATTATTTGATTTGTTTTAAATAGCTGAGTATTTTTATTTCTGGCTAATGCAAATGTTTATCATTATCAAAAATAGCTACCATGATTCAATATCTTCCATGATCCTAATGCAGAAATTGTTTGGTCAAGGTGGCTGACATTTAATTCATTCCTAAAATTAATGAAGATTCATATTTAAAAAAAAAAAAAAGCTACCTCATCTGCTTTATGGATAAGCAAAAGGGAGGGGAAATGTGATGTATAATGAGTTAGAAACAATGTCAGTCATCCTTCAGCTTAACCCATATCTTTCTACTTAGCAAGAATAGCTGAGATTTCAGAGCATTTTTTTTTCAAGCCCATAGCACAGAATGTTTAATAAAACTTGGTAGAGTGGAAGGTACCCTGATGTTTCAGACACCATCTGCAATACTGAAAGACTCAGATCATAGATCCATTTTTGCCTCATCCAGAGCAGGTTGCTTCACCTACAAGGTCTCAAACTACATATCATGAGTCCTCTGAAGGTCAGGAAGATCTGAAGTCACTCTGCTTTTCCACCATCAGTTAAGATCATGGAATTTACATAGAAATTTTTCACAGCAGCGATTTTCCAACTCAAAGGGGGTAAAGAATGGAAAAGAAATAAAAGGAGAAATTAACACAGGGGACATTCAGACAAAATGATTACAGAATTACAGTAAACTCATTTCAAAGCAGGGGAAAGTGGAATTCTCTTAAATCAGTTAACAGGAAGAACAACATTTTTGTGTACCTGTTCTGAACTGAATTTTGAACCTAAAACAACTGTACATAAATTAAGAGGCAAGTGGTTCTACCTAAACACTCACAAAGAAAGGTAGTGTTCTCAACTTTGTGTTGTTGGTGATAACAGTTCTCAGATCCCACTATCTGTTTTTATCATCACCATTGCTACTTTTATTACTAATCTCATATTGTGCACATCAATGTCATGACTTTTGAAGCTAATATAAGTGATAGAAATTGGCAAGAAGGGTATTAATTTGGAGAAAGTACAATATTTTTTTCTTTAAAATGTCCTTAACCATTGCTCTGTTCCAACCTGATCTCTAGTTATTCCTTGAAAATGAAATTGCTGCCAGTTGCTTTCCAGAGTATGAAACAGATGTATTTTACACATTTAGCTCAAAGCAGATCAGTTTTGCATATGCAAAATGCATCTCATCTGCCATAATGTCAATACCTTTCTACTCTCACACATTGTGCACATGTGTAGGTAAACAAAGAGGTGAATTTCTTCTTCATTCCTACATGATTCTATAAAATGCTATATTTATTATGTGTCAATAAGTACTAGTATACACAGAATACAAAGCATGTGCACTGTACAGATTCCTAACAGCTGTAAATGAAATATTCCCTGTATCTTAAGAACTAGAATGGGAAGAGACCAAGTTTACAGCACAATAGATTTTCAGCAAAAGCCCATAGCACTTTGAGAAGAGATAAATTAATCTTGTATAAAACTTTAGACTTCTTGGATACTTCTCACCATCAGTAAATATTATCCATTTGGATGTCCTCAGAAACAGCACACAAGAAGCATCCAGACTTCTACAACAGGCATTATTCTTGTGTTTGAATAAACATTTCCTTTTTTAACCGCAATCCATTCATTTATTTGCTTGTGCTCTTATTTCCTTTGGAATCTCTAACTGTTATGGAAAAATACACAGCCAAAAGTGAGGCACAAGGAAAAAAAAGACAAAGTTTCCACAAAGAGCTCTGTCACTCCTATGGCATGTGGCAGATCTGTGGGCCTCCCTAGATCCACCACTGTCAGCAGTATCGGTGCTATCTATGGTATTTGTAGCATGCTGATCAGTATCTCAGCACCAGAGGAAATATTTTTTAAGGAGTGAAGTCAAAATCAACTCTGGTACCATCTTCTTTGCAGTTGAGCCCTAAATTCTAAAGGCTTTTTCTTCTCCTTTCTCTAAACTGTTTTTCATCCTCTCTTTCATTTTTCACTACAAGTCTTTGGTATTAAGTTCATGGGGAGAAGAAATTGAAGTTGCCATTATCTCTGAAAAGAGATGGTCTAGGATTTGTCCAAACTTCCTGGCAGAGAAACACTAGAAAGCCCTTCTCACAAGTTCCTTGGCTAATGCAGGGTTAGACAGTTTCTTCTCAAGGGAATTCACCTCATCACTTTTTATAAACTCATCTCAAATACTTGCAAAGTTTAAATATGCTTTGAAATGGTAATAATAATGTGGACTTTATATCTACTTGTATATATGTGATTGTGTGTTTTATGTTTTCTCATAGGAAGAAAAAGCTGCTTTCTCCAGCTTTCTCAAAACAATCTTCATCTTTTTCCCATGCATCACATCCTAAAAAGAGCACAATGTACTGAACAATTACCTCACTCAGAGAAGTTCTCGAGAAGATAGTAGAAATGCTTTTAATGCAATTTGTCTTCCCTAAGGATATTTCTACATGGATAGATGCTTTCTGAGACAGGCTGATCTTGAAAGAAGATGTATCAAAATCATCTAGAAAAGATGGTCCTTCCTAAACTGAACTCCATTATTCTGTCTCCCGCTTCTCACTTGTGGAATTTGCAACCAATTTTTATTTTGCCAAATTTTTGCTATTGTTTTAGCACACTATTGTTTTACAGTAAAATGCAAGGAAACAAAACTCTTTGCAAATGTCTTGTGGAAGCTTTAGTCTTGGTATCAGTTATTATTGGTGCTCCAAAGATTATTATAATAATGCACTGAAAAGAGTTGCAATGTTAAGACAATACTTATGAGGATGTCCAGTGGGATTTTCAGTGTCAGGATAAAACCTCATGCAGAAGGACAGATATATAAACCTGAGTGATCTTAGAAGAATCATGTTAAGGATGTATATTTCAAAATGTTTACACTTTACTATGCTTTAGCACTGATATAGACCACATAGAAGGATGTTACGAATTTATTTTGTTTCAATGAAAAGCTCAGATTTTGGTGAAGGACACATGAAAATGGCTTCTCCACTGTGATCTGAAGCACAAAGAGGTGTTCAGTAGAGCAGGAAAACACTCCTCATTGAGAAGAAAATTCAAAGCATTTTGAAAGTTTCTTACAGTCTTGCCAGAGTGTTCTATGCATATTCTCCATGCTAAACCTGGAGCCACTATTCCTCCAAGTCCAGCTGTCAGCAGAGAAGGTAAATGATGCATCATTTTGTAGAAATGGACTCATTTCCTAGGCTCATGTGGGCATTTTAACCTAACAAACCCTTTGCTCTTGCAGGACTATGAACACTGGCTTGGCAGTTATCTTTTCTGCTTTCCTCCTTTGGCAAATTGCTTTGCTGTGATTTTTGGAGACTAGTACTAAAGGTCTTGACTTGTTAAAAGGCTTCAGAAAATGTTTTGTGAATAATGGGCTGCAGAAGGCTGTGACGCACAAAAAACTTTTCCGATGTCTGCATGCAAGGCATGCACTCTTTTGCTGCTGGGGCCACTTCCAGTACAATTGCAAGTGGCACACTGTAAAAGAGACTTGTCCTTGTCTGCATTAAATGCTGACTAGTATTCATATCATTCTAGTTCAAATAATTTAGCTTTGTGATTCAAGACCTCAAGCCTATGTAGGTAAGTGTCCTGCAGCCAGAGCAGGCAGAGGTAGGTTCTGAGGTCTGCGGTCCCTACAATATGGCAGACTTCAGAATATGGCACACACACTCTGAAGGAAACACCGATGATTTTCATCTGCATTTGTGTACTTTTTCCCAACCATGAAGAAAACAAAGCCAAGTCATCTTTTTTGCCCTTTAACCCCCAACTTCCCTTAAATCCACTGTTTATGGTTGAAATCTTTGTTGTCTTCCTCTAGAAAAAAAAATAAATGCAGTCAATAGAAAGACCCATTGTTCAAGAGTTAGTGATAGTGTTTCCTGGAACTGCCAGAATAAGATGCAATGTCCTATCAACAGAAGTTTTATTACTAGTAAGACAAAAGCACAACAGTCCCATCAAACAGATGGATCAAGTGCAATCCACTTTAAATGAAAGCATGCAAACCAGGAAACCTGGGATTTTTACAAGGCTAAGCTGTAAATGAATTTAGTAGGAAGATGTATCAAAGTTTAAAGGCATAAAACATAAACGTGCCCATGAATTCCAGGATAGTCTTTGATCTCAGCTGACGTCACTAGTATGTTTGTCATTGAATGCTTTCAAGAAAGAGCAGCTTTCCCACTTTTCTCACAAACACTGTTATCACTGCTATTATCTCTGCACAATAATTCAATACATAGGGGATTTTATCTGAGTAGAGTAACAGTTAACCAGGCCTCTGGAATTGGAAATATTAAAAAACTTTCCAAATGTCAGTATCATCATACTCATAAAGTTGGGGAAATATGAGGGTCAGAAAAGCAATGCCAAAACCAGAGTAAATTTTCATTTTGATTCTCCTGTGTGGGTTGCATTTCTGTGCACTTAGTCCATGTTGACTCTTATTTGCCATCCTTATAAAGATGAGCAGAGAAGAGACAAGTGATTGGAATCTACATTCATGGTGATTCACAGCTTCTTGCCACATGAAAAGAGAAGTATACACAGAGGAGGGAGAAATAAGGTTTTCCACTAAAAACATTTCAAAACTCTTGATAGAAATGCAAGCACTCTGGTTTTAACTACTTTTCTGGAAGCTGAGTTTAAAGCACTGCAAAAGTGGAAATCTGCATTACAAACAATAACTCTGTGAGGAGTTCTTCACATAAGAACACCAGATATGCATTTTTGCTACCCAAAAGATTAATAGGCATTTTTAAATGAATTCATGGGTTACAGCAGTTCTGGACAACTAGATGAGCAACTTCAAGCCTATTGTTGAGAAAGGAGGGAATGCCGGATGAAATCTAATTCTTCACAGTATACAGGTTTCATTTTAATGAGTAACAGTTGTTTCAAAGGATGGCTCCTTGCAAAGTTATTTTTTTCTCTATTGCTTGGATTACACCAGGCTTTTCCTGTAGATGGCCTGAAACAGCAGCACCAATGTCAGTAGTACATCCAGACATCTACCTGTAAATATTGAACATGTCCTTTTAAACAAGGTCACATGCAAAGCATTTTAAAAGAGATGCCTGTCTTAAAATCTTGAGTGAGAACTACCACCTTGCATACACTTCTTGTAGGATCCTTGTGAAGATGAATAACATTAACGTGAATAGCACTTTCCTGCCCGACACTGCATTTAACTCTGATACGTGTTAGGATACCTAAAGTGGCAATTGTTCTGAGGACTCTCTTATGTCAAAGTCTACAAAAAAAAGCAGCAATATGAAACTGTGTCTAAATTGTAGGTATTTCCCAATTAAATGAGAACACTTTTATATATATGCAAATTTAGAGTTACCCTCAAAATCAAACTAATTTTTTCATGTTGAAAGACCAAACTATCTATAAAAAATATCTGCAGTCTTAATTTATAACAAACCCTCCCTGTTGATCAAAAATGACATGTTGGGAATTACAGAATACTTTAAAAGGGTGGCTTGACGGAATTGGCAGAGTTCATCAGATTTGGATTATGAGAAATACGAGTTAGAGCTCTGACATTTTGCAGCTCAGAATCAGTGTCAGAAACTTCCACAGATTATCTTCTATCAGCTTGGTTCAGGGTCAACTTGTGATGAAAACAGTTCAGAAAATTCTGTTTATTGTTTTACCCTCAACAACTGTAATAACCAATTTGTCAAACTTCAGAGCAATCTGCGGGAGGCAGCAGGACACTATGTCAGCTTTCACAGCTGCTGGCAGCAGCCAGGGTATTCATTTGCTGCAGAAGTGGTTTTACTGAAATCCTACAAGTTGCTACAAACAAGTTTGATGACAATATAAAGTCACTGTGAAGTCAGTTATAATCAACAGCAAAACCTGCCTAAGTCAAGGTAAATAGCAATAAGCTATGTCTATATTAGGCTTAATTTGAGGTTTAGCTAGTCAATCTTTCTTTAACCTCACTCCACAGTCCTAAAATAGACTAACACCAAAAGTCTTTAAAAACTTTTTTAGGATTGTGACATACAGGCCAGTAATTTCACCTTGCTAGTATTCACATGCATGTTATTTGAATTTAATGGCAATTAAATATAATTTTAAAATGAAAGAAGAAAAATTTTAAAAATATTAATTTCCTTTGTTGTGTCCTGTATCTCTCTTTTAGTCAAATTTCACAGTTTACAGGAATTACTGCAGGGAGATATTACAAAATGTTAGAATACAACAAAAGACCAAGATTGTATGTAATTCCTTGCCTACTTCCTTCAGCTTTTAAGTTTTCCAAGGCCTACTCTTTCTAGACTTGACTTAATGATCCTAAATATTTTGGGGTTGTCAACATTTCAGTGGTGATTTATCTTGTCCGTCTTGAAGATCATGGAATTCTTTAAGGGTTATAGAAGTGCCACACCAAGATTCTTTCTGCTACTACCTTGTTCTGGCAGGACAGCCTTTGCAGTCTGACAGTGAGCAGTTTTACCATTTTGGGCAGTATATATTGCCAATATTGAAGCAATTGTGAAGGTAAATCAAACAGAATAACCCAAGGATTCAAGCAAAGATTAATACCCAAAAGCTTTTGTAGAAGTTTAGAAGTTTATTGAAGAAAAAGCTATATATGAAAGTAATGTATTTACTGAAAATAGATCTGCTTTATCAGCACATTCTCTGCTTTTGTTTAAAAGGTAGAGCAATAAAATACCAATGAAAATGTCAAGCAATAAAATACCATTGTTATTGACAATGTCCTATTTGCATATCTCTGAACAGTCATTTCTTCAAAGATAGGAATGAAGAATACTATAGAGAGATTCCTGCAGCCAGAAAACCATATATTTTTTCCCTCAGCACTTTGTATCTCCCTGCTACTGCTTATAATGTTTTTAATTATCAAAAGGCTGGAGTCATAAAAGGAAATCCCTTGGCATTCACTGGCAAACTAAATCAAGAACAAGAGCGGGATAGTTCCCACCTTGAGGACTTGATGATCTAAGCAGACTGTAAAAACAAAGGAGAAAGGAGAGAATATTAGTGACAAGTGAAGGAAAAAGTCTATCTAAATATTTTTAGGCCCTAAAATGGATTTGTAAACACATATCTGTGTATAACTACCTGTTCACAGAAGCATGGCCACTGGTGACTTGGTCAAAGTGTCTTTGGCACCTTGATTTTTCCAGTGTCAGTCAGCCTGAGTCATGTAACTGTATTTTTGTTTTCTGATATCGTTATCCAGCAACCAATATTGTATATTTGTATGACAGTAATGTGGATAAGTCCCACCTAGACCATATATTCACAGGCGCTTGCATCTTTCTCTATGCCCCAGCCCCAGTCGGAGTTGCAGCACCACAGCAATTCAGTTCCTTTCTTTAAAAAAAAGCCGAAAACTCTCTGGGTGTATTCGTTTCCTGAAAATTTGGGTCTAGTTGTGACTGTAAGACATACTGAACATCTAGTCTTTCACATGTGAGACAACTGCCCAATCTAATGAGGAAGTTTAGGAGAGATGTATTTAGAAGAGGAACTAGGTGACTACAGAGAAAACTGTGGGGTCTAAAGAGGATGCAAGCCAGGAATATGGTAGTTCATGGGCATTTAATTTGCACTTTGCACTGGTTATAGACACAACAGTAAGCTAATTCAAGGGTGAAAGCCAGGGCAAGTAAAGTCAGCACATCAGGTTATGAATTGTTTTGAAAAATAATTCAAATTCTATTGGAAATGTTCATTTTCCAAGGGAGGAATGAAAGATGTTTTTGGTTAATAAGCTGGGATAATAATTTTTTTAACTTATAGCAATTTGTATTTTTACATTATATTTATCCCCAATAATAAGAAAAAAACCAAAAGTTCAGAGTGATAGTTTTCAGGGGGATTTTCTGCTTTATTGCTTTTCAAGTGATTCTCTTGAACTTAAAAGTGAGACTGTGAAGGAAGGAAAACTATCTGAACTGGTTTGCTTTGCAGTTGTGTTTATCTGCTAACACTAACTCCAGCTCTCTCCCAGTCTGCATAAAAACATCTCCTGTAGCCTCAAGCAATGAAGCCTGTTACTCTGGTTTTCAAAGGTCAAATTGAAGGATTTTTTGCAGTTGCTTTAATATGGGCCTTCCAACTCAGGCATTTAGGGAATGATGCTCAGAGGTCTTCCAGCAAACTTTCTACACTTTGGGAAGGGCTAGTGATGCAAAATAATGCTAACAAGATTTATGTGCATGTTCTTGACAGAAAAAAAAAAAAGCACAGGTGCTGTAAGACAAAACCATCAAGGAAGAAAATGTGTGATAGAGGCAGAATTTAGACATCTACACCCTATTGCTGTCCCAATAAAACCGCTCTTCATCTGAACAAGTTGGTTCATGTAGGATAGGCAGCCATGCACATGTTTTCAGGCAAAAAATCCCTGGTGGAACTGTCCCATGCCAAAGAAAGCAGGTAGGGACTGCACAGGCAGGTGGTGATCCCACAGTGGGGAGTCAGGTGGTAACAGTCTGGCAATATGCAGTCTGCAGCTGCCCTTATGACTGACTTTCCAGACCAGTGATGAAGTACAAACCACCAGTAGTTTGCTACCTGTTGCAACTACTTTTCCTTGCCTGTGCCATGTGTGCTCCTTTGAACTCACGGTTTCCCACTCAGGCACAGAAAACCAGAAACTCGACCTTGCAGCTCATTATTTTGATCCCTGCAATCTCATCTGGGATCAAACCTTATACACCGAATGGGCAACATCAGACCTACCTACAACTGCCCAAGTATTCCTTTAGGCAGTATTTGGTGCACACACTTCCAACAAAGCACCAGGCAGGTCCTTCCCAGCACTGTCTGAAGGCATTTCTAGCTCAATAGGCAGTAAAATGAAGTACCAATGCATGGTAAGAAACAACCACTTTCTTGGGAATGGGTGCCTAACACTCTCCTAAACTCTGCCATCAGCAATGATCCAGAGAGGAAAGTGCCAAAATGTTGGGGTTTGTAGAGTCTTGTGGCTGGAGCAAAAGTTTATATTACCAACCTTCAAAAACAAATTCATAAAAACCCACATTCTTCGTGCTCAAGATTCTGAGTAGATTGGAGGATCTCAAAAACAGATCTAGTTTCAGTACTATAGCTCCAAAGGGAAGCTGCACTGCAGAATTATTCCCGGACTTGTTTTTTAATTGCCAATTGTTGAACGTAAGTGTCTATAGATTACCCTTCACAGGTATCCAAGTGATAGTCTGCACAGCCTTCCTTACAATCACTGTCTACTCTTTCAGTCTCAAAGAGCATCAGGAGATGATCTCCAAACATCTTGTTGCCAACTTCTGCAGTCTTGATCACAGGGGTTTTTGTTGCCCTCATAGTTATGCAGCATTGCAATGGACCCACTGCAAGTGGTGTGATGTAACATGCCTCAGTCACAGTAATTTCTTGTGAATTCTGAAATGTATAAGTCCCAGGAATCTCTGGGGCAACATGTTGCTACCTTCACATAACAGGATTCTGTAGAAGAGACTGATTTCAAGGAGCACTAGAAAATCACACTTTTGCATAAGGCCACTGAAGGATGTCTAAAGCAAGAGACATTGAGAAGCCCTAGGGCTCCCAAATTTAAGAAGCAATCAGAAAATATTTTGCCATATAGATAAAACTAGAGAACTCAATAGCATTGCAATGCAACCTTCATTTCTGAAGTCCCAGGCAGAGAAGTCAGTACAGGCCTGAAAGCTATTTTACCATGTTGCCAAATAGCCCCTTTTCCAGTAAAGCTAATTAGTTTGAATCCAGCATGATGCAGACTTTGCTATAATTTCGTTTTCTTGGACTGGCTCCTTTCCTGCCATCTTATAAGTTTTTTAACTGGTTGTATTGAAGGATTCACACATCCAAAGAGTCCTCTTCTCTTTAATTCAAGGCCTCTGCTACAATAACCTTCATGCCCTTGAAGAGTCTGCCAACAGATAAGGATGAGCCCATTACATGATTCATGTATGAGCCTTTCCACAATTACCTTATAAAGCAAGAGGATTAAGGACAGGAACCCTGTGACTCCATCCAGTTCTTGTACACACTCCCAATATCTTTGTTTGTCATGTTGCTAAGTGTTCTACATGCCATATCCATCCTACACTAATGTCAGGAGTTTTAAAAATTTTTTATCACCGATTAAATGTTAATAACGGCCTGAGCTAGGCATAGTGTCAGTATTTATTATGCCTAATTGACATACTTCTGTCAGTGTATATGCACATGTCTGTAAGTGTACATACTATTCTAGGGTGTGAGCTAGTGTTAAAGATGGTGTCACAATGGAAAACCAAGTACTAATAAAACCAAAACAAACAAAACCCCAAAATGCTCTGAGTCACCAGATAACATCTTCATGCAGAGTTCTCCCTTATTCTGGGACTCTCAAGTTAAAAGAGAGTATCTACCAAAAAAAAAAAAAGAAAAAAGAAAAAGAAAAAAAATGTAAAAGCCTGGCCCCAATTAGACACAATATTTCATTCTTAATTATTGCTGTAGTATCAACAGGTTTTTCTTTTAAATAAAAGACGGCCTCCAAGAATTTACAATTCCTTTAAGTTCAGGATGAAAGACTCATAATACATGAAAAGGTCAGTACAATGCACAGTGAAAGACTTCAGTGTCAAAAGAAAAACCAGGGAAGAACTGAAGACTTAACTACAGAATTGCAATCCAGCAATACCCCACCCAACCACCCAGAGCATGTCCTTGTACTTAACACTTTCTTTTGGCTCTCTCTCAACGACTTATGGGGTTTGAGGATACCTTCTCAGGCACCTGACTGTTCCCACATACTGCAGGAAGCTTGAGTACATAAATACCTCTCCATCCATAATATCACTGTGGAAGTCAAATGCTGAAGGAGTTAGCTGCTTTGGCACCAAACCTGTGAGTATAACAATTTCATATTGGTTCTAACCCAAAATTCTCAAATGCAGTAAAAGAACTTAGCACAGTTAAAGCCAGAAGAGTCAAGCTGATTAGCACTAGCTATAGAACTAATCCAAAGTGTGCAATATATCAACTAGTGGTTTTGGACCACAAATGAGGTCTTTCCATTGAATTCAATAGAGCTTGAATCTCAAATTCTGTGAAAAGAACATTTCCAGATGTATTTATAACAAGTCTTGTCTCCTCCATTATTTAGCACCATCATTAAAATCTAAACAATTACTGTGCTTTTATCAGTTTTATGCAGTGAAAAGTATAGTCCACACTTGCCAAATCAGTTCTGGCTTTACTGTAATGTCTCTCAAAAGTCATGGCTGTCATGAAGGTCTTATTCTTACCTTCTCTGTCCTGCCAAAACCTGAAAACAATCAAAATATTTTCATATTTCCAGCATGGTGAAGCAAGCTAGCAACAGCAAATAAACAAACAAACAAAAATATTTATACATATTTGGGGAGAAAAAAATCAGAAAAATAAAACACTGTGTAGATCAACTTGAGTGAAAGGTTCAGGTTTTCATCAGTCAGTGTAAAATGATCACACAACATTTAGTCACCCTGTGCTTGGTCATGTGCTTGGCCTTACGTGCATGCTGCTTTAAGAAGTGAAAGTCATTGTTTCTGATGAAGCATTTGTCTTCCGGGTGGGGAAGTCCCCAGACCGGTGCTGATGACTCTGCTGCCTGACCACTGGCTTTCTGGGACACTGTGCACTCAGACTTCTCTGGGGCTAGCTTTAAGACTTTTTTAATCCTCCTTTAGACTTACATCATAGTAATAGGTCACAAATGACCTTTGGAGACATGTGGTGTGCCAAGCAATATCTTTTACTTTAGATAAGGAGTGACTGCCATCCATTTCATCAGTTGTAATTATAAAGTTCGAGAGTTTTGCCTTAGGGCTAGGTGTGCTCGGTTTAAAACACTTGACTATCATACCTAAAGAAAACCAGCAGAGCACTTAGTCAGCTCAGTTCACTGCTTTTCCCTTTCTTAGTAGGAAAATTAATCTGTATTTAAGCTTGTGCTCCAGTAAAGAGATACGTATTGTGTCAAAGAAAGTTTAAATGGCCATCTTTAAAGTCAGTTCCAAACTATACTCTAGTTGATAGCACAGGGCTCTCCAAAGCTGATTTAGCTGTGTTGTGAGTGAATGGTGGAGGGAAAAAAAAAAAAAGAGAAATATGAAGAAGAATGCAGGATAAAGAGAAAGCTGAGAAATCTTAACTACTTGGGGTTAACAACGTCAGTAAAACATGTATATTTAGATCACTGAGTCACAGTGATTTTTTTTTCCTCTGTACCATTGTACACCCTCCATGTACCACTGCAGTCTTTCCCTTCTCTCTCTGTGATTCTGGAAAAGGAGAGAGGCAAGGTCAGGTCATCCTGTTTACTGTATCAATGTAGAGTGTATATCACTCAGGCACATGACTGTGCAGTGTGAAGGAGCAAAATGGTGCAATCTGTGGGTTTATGTCCACAACTGTACCACCCAATCTGTCTCTGCAGACATGCTTCGTTGTGTTTAAAGTAAGAAAGGGAATGGCTTGGATGCCAGGATATGATAAGCAGCTTAAGCTCACACAATTCATGCTATCAGAGCTGTCAAGATGACTTTTTGCTATTTCTGCAAGTGAACTTTTCTATCTTGTTTGGTTTCTCCTAAGACAGGAAACAATAACACAGATTGTCTCTCTAAAGGCAACACATTTCATATGAAACAGAAGTTCTTCTTAAAGTTGTCTACTCTGCACCACATTTTGTCAAGCAGCCTGCAAACACTGGACAGGATAATTGTCCATGCTGTAACAAGAAGACATTGTAATAACATGTAAATATTTCTGCATATAAGAAATTATATCATAACACAATTCACTTGGCTTTGACACAAAGTTCTGCACCTGAGATGAATCACTTTGGTGCGTAATCTAGTAATGTTCCCTGTTTTTGCAATTGTGTTATATAAATGCTTTTACAAGGCACATATAATCCAAGAACACTGTGAGGCCCGAATGTGCAGAACACCTCAGCATGATGTGCTCCACTGAGAACACATACAAGTAAAAACACCACTTTGTATTCCGGTGAAGACTTATTTGCACTCAATCAAACAATGAGATAATTAGCAAAAGTTAACATCAGCGTGATTTCAAAAGTAAAGTCTATGCAGAACTCGGGATGGGCAGAGCCCTTTGAACAGAACTGGAAAGCATGTCTGCATTGTGCAAGAGTGTGCGCAGGGAGAACCTGAACTAGCACATACCCAAACTGGTCTATCTACATGGCACAGCAGAGTGCCAGGTTACCAGTTTGTGTCTTGGAAGCAGAAGAGCAGCATTAGTGTAATACCGCACCCAAATAATGAGCTTGGCATCACTGTGCTGACACGGCCATCCTCCTCCAGATTCCAGGGCTCCAGGGCTCAGGCATGCATGCAATGTGCTGTGTTGCACTGTGGGGATAGGCTCAGAGTTGCATGGATTTCTGGAACAAGTGCAAAATGAAGGCATCACAAGAGTGAAGAAAAACACACACACACCCTTCTGCCCCCCAAGTATAGGAAGAACAAGATGAAGAGAATTAGAGCCTACTTTGAGTAAGAGAGGCCAGTGATAGACAGTCAATAAAAATCTGAGGAGATAAATTACTAAAAGATGAGGAGATAATTCAACTCTGTAATAAGCCAGTGTAAAATGCATGCACAGTAATAAACATGCAGCTAAGTAATTTCTGGTCTTGCAATGGTACCCTACATGAAGGTGAGCTTCATTCTCAAAGAAAAAATAATTGAAACCATTGATAAGTCAGCATATTTTGAGATATAACATTTGAACTCAGCTAGTATGAGAAACGTGGGCTTCATTCTCTTCTCTATTACTCATTCTGAAATCATCATCATGGTTAGGCTTCG
>VWZF01001924.1:19693-44577 GCA_013396755.1 Sclerurus mexicanus | reverse complement strand
AAACAAAACTTTAATTAGGATATGTATATGAAAAGGATAAAAGTTCTCAACCACAATACATTTATATGTATATTCAGAAAAGACCAAACACCAACAGCTTGTAATGAAATCTTCCTCCTCCCCAGACGACAAGGCAAACAGTTAAAAGCTCTTTTGGCTACCCCCAAAAAAAGGACTGCAATTGTACCTAAAGACAGCAGGTGGTGATGTTGCGCCTCAGCCGCTGGCCTCTCTCTCCCAGAGGATGCAGTTATATTTATGGACAGCAGGAGGCAATGTCATGCCCCGGCAGGCTGGCCTCTCTCTCTCCCTCCGGGGATGGCAGGTCACCAGGTCGGCGACAGTGATGTCAGTGACAAAAGCAGCAGGAGGAGATCTATCTCTGAAGTACAGGAACACACGGGAGCTCTCTCTCTCTCCTCTCCCAGGCAGCTCCCACAACGTTCACAGATGAAAAAAGCGGTTGAGTCAGGGATGAAATAGCAGAGTCTCAGTTATCCAGTGATTCCGGACACCGCTGCACCTCTGCCTCGCTCCCCTGCTGATCACTGCAGCTCTTGACCTGCGCAGGAAAGCGCAAAAGCCCCCGGCCACTTCCCCACTCCTCCCTGAGCCATTCTCCCTCCCACTCCCAGCCTGGGCAGAGACCAGAACAAAGCCCTAGCCAAGCGATTAACATCAGGATATGAATATTCATTTCACCCTTTGTTAACCATTTTACAGAGTAAGGCGTGGCATCCAAGCTTTTTGGAAGAAATTCCAATGAGTATTGAAACTATAACAGCCAGAAACTGCACCACTTTTGGTAAAATGACAGCTCTCAAAGCTGAACTGCATTTCAGAATGTAGGTAGGAATTTATTGCACAGGCATTTTGGAGGACTATGGAAATGTGTCCAGATTTTATCCTGTCTCAGCTATCTATACAATGAAAGAAAATTTTCATTTCTATATTATATCAGATAACTTCTGCTGTGCTGAGTCAGAAGACTCTGCTATGCAACATATGTATGGGATTCTGTCTTCAATCTGTTCATTTCTTGAGCTGGGTTACACCATGATAATCCCAAAGCTGCTCTACAGTTTATAATAGAAAAATCAGTGACCAATACAGCTAATGGAGATGACAAAACTTAGATGGAAGAAGACGAAGAAGTGACTAAGATGACAAAAGAACTTTCAAGGAAGCTCTATGTTCATGGAGAACATGAAGCATGGAGAGCTGCTGGCAAAAGATCTTGCAAGATTCTCAGACCCTGCAAAGTGTGAACAATACAGAGACTGATCTGGCAATGTGCTTCACAAAGTCTGTTCTTTCACAGGCAGAAGCTGGCATGGCTGAATTAAATGCTGTTAGACTTGCACATCTTCTGGATATCTGCAATGTACCATCAAGTTAGTGTGGCTGTATTGACGTTGTGATGTAGAATATAATACTTCCTGTAATAGGAAAATACTTGTCCACTTGAAATATTTTCAATATCTCAGTCTGTTCTGCAGTTCCAAGAGCTTCTTGCAGAGTCTTTTCCCCTTTTAGGCAGTTAGTTTTTCATTCTTTAATTAAGATGTCACAGATATTATGATGCAACATACCGTGTCATCACTGAAAAGGTTTCTTTTAGCATCATGTAGTATAAATCTGGGCTCAAAATACTTCAGGCTTTATCCTCATATACATCAATGCAATTTAACACTTTTATAATTATTCATTCCCTTTTCAGAGCAGGCATATATAGATGTATCTGTTTGCACTTTGGAAGGTCATTTCATGTTGCTAAAGCATCAGGAATTAGCCTTAGTGTCAAAAAGAACTATTTTCCAATCTCTAAAATAGTAATACATTGCCTAGTTTATGTATTCTTCTAAAATTTGTACTTAATCACTTTATAAATGAGTTTTTCTAAATTACAATATGGCTTTGATTTTTTTTTTAAGGTTTCCAAGAGCTTTGCTTTGGCCTTTATACATATATCTTCATGGCATGTATTGAAAGTCAGACATCATGATAATATTTACTGTTAAATACAATTATGAATCTCTTGTTGGTCATGGTCAAAAGTGTTCAGACACCAGCCTTGACTTTTTATGTGCTGAACATTACATTTGAAGCAACTGCATTACAAGGCTCTGAAATCTGTGAACTCTGAAATATCTTGAACTCGTAAATCCTTAATTAAAAGACCAGCAGTAGCTGGCTGGCTTTGGAAAACTTGGTCCAATACATATACTAGGAAGAAAATTGTGAAAGAGTGGTGAGATGAAATCTGCTTATAAATATTATGAACATTTTTTTCTCATTTCAAGTTCTTGAAGTCATTGTATAATATTGTGATAAAAGTAATTGTATAATATTGTATAAACAATGTATACCATAGGAATCACAAAAAGAATATTTTACAAATATTTTCTATCCAGGATGAGATAATTTTGAATATTTCAGAGGTTCATAATCCCAAAATGGAAGGATTAGCCATAATCCAGATGTCTGCATTGTATCACTCAATATTCTGAGTTGAAAGGCAACCACAAGGACCATCAAAATCCAGCTTCTGGTCTTGCACAGGGCAGCCTCAAGAATCACACTCAGGAGCCTAAGAGTGTTGTCTAAATGCTTTTCAAACTCTGTCAGGCATGGTGATGTGACGACTCCCTTGGGAAGCCTGTTCTCTCTAGGTGAAGAACCTTTTCCTAATATCCAACCTGAAGTTCCCTTGATTCAGTTTCATCCATTTCCTCAAGTCTTGTTACTGTCACCACAGAGAAAAGATCAGTGTCTGCTCCTCTGGTTCACCTCATGAGGGAGATCTAGACTGCAATGAGATCTCCCCTCAGTCTCCTCTTCTCCAGGCTGAACAAAACAAGTGACCTCAGACCTCATATGGCTTCCCCTCAAGGCCCTTTGCTATTCTTGTTGCCCTCCTTTGGATATTTTCTAAGAGCTTCGTGTCTTTTCAATACTGTGTTGACCAAAACTGCACACAATACTCAAGGTGAGGTCACCCCAGTGCAGAGTAGAGCAGGACAATCCTCTTCCTCTCCCAGCTGGCAATGCTTTGCCTGATGCCCCTCAGGATGTGGTTGGCTGTCCTGGCTGCCAGGGCACTGCTGTCTCATATTCAACTTGCCATCCACCAGGATCCGCAGGTCCCTTTCCATGCAGCTCATTCCCCAGTCTGTGTGGACATCCAGGGCTGCCCCATTCCAGGTATAGGATCCATGACTTGTCTTTGTCAAACTTCATATTGTTGGTGATTGTCCATTTCTCTAATTTGTTGAGGTCTCTCTGTAGGGCCTCTCTGCCTTCTAGGAAATCAACAGCTCCTCCCAATTTAGTATCACCTGCAAACTTCCTTAGTATCTCTTCCAGTTTGGCACCCAAGTCGTTTAAGATGTTGCAGAGCATGGGGCCTAAGATGAAGCCTTGTAGAACCCCCCTAGTGAGCAGTCACCAGCTTGATGTCACCCCATTCTCTATAATCCTTTGTGTCTGACCCGTGAGCCAATTGCTCACCTATTACATGATGTATTTATCCAACTGTGTGCTGGACATTTTGTCCAGAAGGATACTATGAGAGATGGTGTAAAAACTTTATTGATATCTGAAAACATTGTATCAACTGGCTTCCCTTGATCAGCCAAGTGGGTTACCTTTCATAAAACGAAATCAGCTTTGACGAGCAGGACCTTCACCTCATGGAGCTGTGCTGCCTGTGGCTGATGGCTACTTTGTCCTTCACAAAGGTGTTTTTCAATACCTCCCAGCATATCTTTCTCCATAACCTTAACAGGCACTGTGAAACTGACAGCCCTGTAGATTTCAGGGTCATCCTTCTTGCCGTTTTTGAAAACTGGGACAATGTTTGCCAGTTTCTGGTCAGCTGAGACCTCTCCAGACTCCCAAGACCATCCAAAAATCATCAACAGATTTGTGGATATGCCAGAAGTGAACTAAGAAGCCCCTCTTATGCTTTTGAAAATTCATCTGCTCAGATACAAGTACTCAGAAATGCAGTCTTTAAGTCTGCTGCATGGAACCCTATCATTTACAAAATCAGTTAAAGCCAATTAGAATTTTCTTCAGCTATAGGTTATAGACAAAGAAAAGAGTAAATCTTATCATATAATTAAGGATTTTGTAGTGATTTTATTATTTTAAAATTTAGTTTTTACCTCTAACCGTCAGCAACCCTAACAAATAACTGTGGTTCTAGTATCTGATTTTAGAGTCTTTTCATATTGAGGACTGTCATATTCTAATCCTGCAAAGCAGGATAAAAGGACTGTACCATGTGGTAATTTCTGACCCTTAACCAAACCCTTAGCCAAAAATACAGAAAAAATAATACTGGAAGGAGCTTGATTGTGAAGGAGTTAATGTGAGTTGAGAATGACTGGTGAAATTTCTGAAGAGATGTAGATTTATTGGATTTATGGATGTGTATCTATGTGTGTGCGGATGTGCATGCAAATGACTGCTTCACAGTAAATGCACTACGTGAATGTGTGACTTGTGAGTATCTCCCTTCAAATACCCTTCTCTAATGTAGTCTACTGTATCCCAAGCAAAGAAATTTACATGAGTAAATTGAGGAAAGCCCATGTAACTCTATGAATAAAGCTGATTAATTACGTTTAAATTTCTCTAATCTGTTAAAAGGGTCATCCCCCAAATTACAAGAGTTTTCTATATTCCTATTATAAAACATAGACACCATGCCTGAGCTAAATTAAATTTTTAAGCAGCCTCAGGAAAGAAGAAAAGATTTAAATTGCTGCCACAGGGAAATTTAAACCTGACTCATAAAATAGAAAAGTGATCATCAACAGCCTGTGAAACACAGCTTCTTGTTCTATTTCCAATTTGCCACTTTTTTCCTCATAATTTTCTTTATTCTTTGTTTTGAACATAACTTTCTACTGAGAATGATAGTACTGTTTAGCAAATGCTCCTGTGGTACAAATGGCATATTGTAATTATGGGGTTTTAATTTTTTTAATAATGCTGTAAAATTAAGAATGCATTTTTTACTGTATTTTGCCACTTTTTGAGTGGTGTGCTATCAGTACATAATCAAATAAAATTCTAATCATATTCACTTTATTTTTAGTTAAAATTGTGATGTATTTGTTCTATATTTGTAATTATTTAAACATAAATTTATTTTGGTAAAAAAATAATAGCACTAGAACAATGCATCAATTGAAAATCTTTATGTTCATATGCACAATTCATTTAATATCTAATGTAACTGGCTTGGACTTTATTTCTTGCCATTGACAATCTAACAAAATAAACACCTAAATTTTCCTCAGCAATTATTGTACATATCTTTTGACTGAAACTTGAGTAACTTCAGTGCATAATGTGAGTGGCAAAACTTCTGAATACATCTTCTGCTTTAATACACTCTGGTGGAGTCCTCTGACATGTAAATGTAATATTTAATATTTTATTAAATATTAAAGAGTGTAGACTTGGATGGCATTTCATTAGGCATTTTAAACTTGCATAAAAAGGATTGTTTGTAACCCAAGGTATTTACATGTTTTCAGGATGCAGTTTAGTCAAAGTCAGCTTCATATCCAACCTATGCTGTAGGACAGTGTTGAGAAAGGTTGGTGACAATGTTGAGGAATATTTTTAGTGGACATATCTCAATGTGCAGCTGCAGATTGAGCTCTGTGTGGGGGAAATAGTGGGAGCCTGAGTCAAGAGGCCATAAACTGGCTCTGTATCTTTGCATAACAAAGGGCACAGGGACCTGTGGCACCAGCCAGGAGACTGAACACTCAGGGACAGCAGGAGCCAATGGCTCCAGACGTTTGCCTGCTTAAACTGCGAGAGTATAAAAGCACAGGGATTCCTTTGTTCAGGGTCTTTCCTCAGAGGCACCCAACTTGAACGGTTATTTTGCTATTGCACCTAGATTAAATTATTTTGAGGATCCAAATGTCTGAGACACTGTTACAGGAAACTAAGGGTTGAACCAGTAAGGAAACCTTGTCTGTGTCGGCGTAGTGTATGTAGCTGTGAAGGAGTCTTGGTCCTAGCTCAGGTGGTGGAAGTGTGACTGCCAGAGTGGCTCCTGGATTGTCAGACAGGAAAGGTTCCATAATAACAGGAAAGAACTTGAAGTTTTCTAGAGAGAAGTAGAAGCACAGTTAGCTTGGGAAGTCTAGATGGTTTGGGGAGGGGCAAGTGTCAAGGTGCTGAGGTAGTGTCCACCTGGAGATGTTTTGTGATCTAACCACAATTGCTGTTCTACACTCAAAGAGTATAACCTATAACCTTTGTTAACTGCTCACAGGAACACTCAGGTCATGGAGATAAGGCTTCATGCTACTTTTTATCTATTGGTTTTGAGATTCTTGTATGATTATGGGAAAAAGGATTCTTGAGACTGGTGGTTGTTGGGGAAGATTTCAATTTTCATAATACATTTTGGTTGTAGTATATTTCAGTAATAAAGAGAGCTGTGTGCTTACATATCAGAGGATATAAGGTATTTGTTCCGTATATTTTTGTAACTGTATTTTAATTTTCAAATATTTACATCAGAATTGTTCTCTTTTATATGACCTACTCATCACCTCTCTCTGGACAAACAGTGACTTTGTCCAATCTAGAACAATGAAAAAGATGTTATGGTTTGAATCAGAATGAAATAATGATCTCTCAGGATTCAAGAAGTATTTTTATGATAGCACTGCATGCTTAAAAACCTTGTTTCCCAATATAAGTATGAATATCGGTTCCTGTGAACTCAGCATAGTATGGAATTTTATTTTACCTTTACTATCCCTGTATTTAGCTGCAACTGTTGGTGACTGACATCAGTTTCTAATTAGGCAGGCATTCAGTTTCCTCTTCTCCCTTTTTTACCAAAATGTCAGCAGATGGTGACCCATGTTTCATTGATGTGTTCCTGGATTTTCATAATACTAATTATAGGCTGAAGTTTGAGTTTGTATCCTTATATAGGCCATTTTCAACGGAGCCATTGGTTTATGGTTTCCATGGGATCATGGAAAGTGACATGATTTAACTAGCACTTCTCTGCAGACTGTATAATGCAGGTCATTATTGGATAAATTGTGATTAAGGAAAGTTTGATGTTGTCATTAGCTATAGAATGTTCTATCTACCACACGAAAGTTAAAGTAATAATCAATTACTTTTTTTTCTTTTTAATTTATTTTATTTTTTATTTTTTCCATGTCCTTTCATAGGGATGGGGGCACCTTGTGAAATCATGCAGGGAGCTCAGGTCTCCAGAGAGTCAGCAGCCACTGTAATTTCTGGCTTGTCTAAACTTTCTGCAAGGTCTCTTAATTTATTTTGGTGTTTACTGTGGTTAATATACCCTGCCTCCAGAACAAGACTGCAACTTTTTATCCTATTTAGTTGGAGAACAGTATTCCTTTTCCCCCATAGAAACTGTTAATAAATTTGAAAATGGTTTTCATGTGACCCTTCACTTTCCTCCTCTTTAAAAGTAGCAATTTCTATTAATTACATATTTCTTCACAGACTGTATTTTCTACTCCCCTACTATTTTTCATTCATGTTTTCTGGACTTTATGTAAGTAGTTAATTTCTTCTAGAAATGCACTTTAATCAACCTCAAACCTTGCCTGCCAGAAAAGGGAAAAAAGAAAGTTATTTCAGATACTCTAGTTTTTCCCTACTCTTTATAAAACACAAGTCAGCATCATGGGTTTTCTTTTTTTTTTTTTTTTTAAAATTGGAAAACATTGCCTTTTTAATATTCATTGTTATTCACAAAAAAGTTCTAATTTTTTTCTGCTGAATATTTTGCCTACCAACTGCTTCCCAGATCACATAGCTGATTTTTTTTTCCCCTCTGTGGCTATAACGTCTTGCTCCTATTGAAAAGGAATACACTTTTTCAGACTATGTCTCCAGTTTGTCAAGATCTTTCTAAATCGTAAAATCACCTTAAAAGATGCTAGTAAGCCTTGCCACTCTAGTGTATTCTACAAATGTATTACATATAGCTTTGATTTAATTACATAGATATTCTCAGTATTACATAGTACATCTGTAACATTCTTTCTTGACATTTCTTTGATTAAATTTACATTGACATTGCAGTATTTGGATCCACACATTTATAAAAATTTATTTCTTTCTAAAATCTATCTCTGACAATATATGTTTATTGTCTACTTCATAACAAATTAATTCTTCCTGCATTTCAAAGACAGTCCCTTTTCTCTGTTTGGCCAATGTTTGAGTGTACGTGCCTAGCATGAGCACATTCCTGTCTTAGACCTTCAAATTTTAAATCTTTAAAGTAAATGTTCTCTGATATAATTTCAAATTTTTTCTTCTTCAACACTTAGAGGATGATTTTGTCTTTCATTCCTTAGTAAGCAGCTTTTATTTGCTTTAAAAGAAAAACTCTATATAGTATTGAGAATTTCCAAATCAAGCAGAAGGTATCTATTGATACCTTTAATTATTTTCTGCAAGATTTCATCACAAGCAGTGTGTTTGGCAGTCAGAGTTCACATTATTTTCCTGAAACTAATCAATCTTTAAAAAAAGCTATTTAAATATGTACAGCTATAAGCAGATTATCTAGATATTAACCATGTTTCTGGTAAATATTCTGGAGTGTACTAACAAGTATCATATGTCTCTCAGATTTGTATTCCATTTCCAACTGAAAGATTTAAAGATGAAAGAAATCTCTGTGTATTCCTGTGTGAACTGACTTTGTTAAGGTTTTTTTCAGCAGTCATAACCTATAACTTTTGTTCATTTTAAGCTAACAGAGGCATGCCATAACTAATGGTGGAAAACATGTTACTCTTTTGAGATGTAGCTAGCTCCAGCTTATTTTATTTTAAAATGGGTTAAAAACTAACTTTTGTTACATTTTGTGACATACAGACTACCAGATTCAAATTTTTGTGGGAAACTTGCACTCTGTACCTTCTTTGTGAGTCATCCATAGAAATCTGGTTAAATGTGTACTATCATTGTACCTAACACTCAGGCATCTTTAATGCCTTCTATTTCCACTCCTTATTAAGATTTGCATCTTACAGCTTTTCAGTGTGGCCATGTACTCATACTTGCAGGGTCATTACCATTTCGAGTGGATAGAAAAAGCATAATCTTGACATCAATTAGCCTAATGAAATGTTGCACTTTGCCTATATTCACTAAAGCAAATATATTAAGTATGGTCACAAACTTTTTTGAGATCTATATATATACTTAATGATGAATTCCCCTCAGCCTTGTTTTTTTTTTTCCCCCCCTTGTATAGTACTTACAATACTGCTTATTTAGCTCTAGAATAGAAACTGCTGCTTTCCTGCTGTTCAAAAATTCTTGTCATATTCTTGCACTTTCATTTTACCACTGCAGAATCTTATCTTAACACCTTTGTGTTCCTCATATTTCTCAAAAGTCAATGTATTTATTGTGAATTACCTTGAGTGTTGAATAGAAACCAGACAGTAATCTCCAGAATAACTTAAAAGAGTACAGGTTGAATGTAAATGGGTATTCTGATTTTTGTAAGAGCTGTATGAACCAGGCTGACATATTAAATATGAAAAAAACCCCATGTCAATAACTCTCACAAAAAAATGATGTACTTTTTAGGTCCAGTTACATGTTCTTTTTTATGCAATAAGAGATTCTTCCTTTGGGTGTCCTTTTTTTTTCTAACAGTTTACCCTGTCTAGGATGTCTATTACATTATGTAGTCTGGTGTATCTGGGATCCCCAAAGATGGAGACTTCTCCAAGCAACCTTTTCCAATGTTTGATCAAGCATTTAGAATATTTTTAGTTTTGTTTGAATTTAAGATTTCTATATTGTGCCTATTGCATCTTACCCATTTTCTTGGCACCACTGGGAAGAGTCTGGATCTGTCTTCTTTTCTCCCCTGTTAGGTATTTATACACATAGGAAGATCCTTCTGAGCCTCTGTTTCTTCAGGATGAACAGTCCCAGCTCTCTCAGGCTCTCTGACCTAATAATTTACGTGGCCCTTTTCTTCCTAGACTTTCATCCCTTCTCCTGTATTTTAATTTTTAAATACCCTATTAACTCACTATATCTCTTTCATTTTCCACGGGTTTTTTTTCTGTTATTTGATAAGGGCTTTTTAATAAAATGAGGTGTATATGTACAGATTTTCTCTTTAGCCATATTAGATGGAAAGAATGCATAAGAAGAATTGATGAAGTCCCGTGCTGAATTTCATAAAGAGCTTTTTTTCTTAGCTGAGATGTATTGCCTCAGCTGTATTGCCCAACTGTTACTGCTGAGGATGAGTGTGGCCTTGCCCATTCAAGAATATGTTACAAAATTTTCCTCAAAACACACCTATTGAAATAGCTATCTGCTCAGTAAGGACTTTGGGCAATGGAGCTAAATTTTGTCAATGTCGTTGTACTGGGTGCTTCCCACATCGTTTTAATTGTCTTGGACAGAATGTCTATCAGGGTAGCCCCAGGGCTGACACTACTGCACTAGATTGCAGCCAGCCCTTCTTTCCCCTGCCACTGCATTGTGCTGCCTGAATTCTTCTCCTCTTTCTCTGTTTTAAACAATTCATTGAGAACATCAGACCTACTTTTTGCCTACAGCAACTGAAAACTATCCCAATGAGACCTCCTTTCTCCTTCACTTGATGGTTTGTATTGGTTTCAGTAGGATCAAGCTATAACAATATTGTGTGTTTTTGAAACTGCCTCTGAAATACTTATAGTAATGTTTTTGGCAATGTTTATAGATTTGTGAGATAAAACTGAGCTTAAAAACTAAGCTTATAATAGTATGACAGATTTCTACTTATTTTGCTAAGCATAAAAACTGTGAGAAATAAATCAGCTTCCCAAAAGGTTTGGTAAAATATTTATTTCAGGGGCCTTTTATGTTTAAATATGTGTAAGTCCTATAGAGATCTTTGAGAAGTAGCACAGTAACAAATTTTTCAACTCTCATTAATTCCACCATGCTGTACATTACTATTTTAAAATTACATACAGGATCAAAGTGTTTGTCAAGCCTTGTGAAATGATATGGTGGTTTGACTACTTAATTGAGGCAATTTGTTTATTTCCCAATGCCAAGAGTTACAGTAACTACTGATTTTTATATTTATTGGCAGTTTCCTCACAGATACCAGAAAAATCTTATATTCCTAAGGAAAACAGTACTTATTTTCCTACAGGAGATACTTTCAAATCCATGTGTGAAAGAGAGAAGCCCTACTGGCTTTACTCCCCCTTTTGCTTGGATGAACGTTAGAATTATGTGGTCTTTAGCAGTGGCAATTCTCAGTGCTTCCTAAGAGCTAAATATATTAAAGAACTCAAAGAAACATCCAAATAAATACAGCTTTTGGAAATTGACAAATGTTTTCACATTATAAATTTCGCAAAAGAGAGAGAAAAAAGGGAAGTAGATATGTATTAAGAAATTTTCTTAGTTCTGGCATATCCTCCCATGATTTCTATTGTAAAGTGTTAAATAAAATGCAAGTCTGTTTAAAGACATCAGTCTTTGAATTTGTGCATCACAACTGATTTATTTAATCTGACTTTATTAAATAGAATTCTATTGGAAAGCTCTCATGCTTGAGGATGGACTGCAGTTGCTTTCATAGAATATACAGTTGATTTATCAAATTCAGTTTTCACTTCTGTAATTTTTTTATCTGGCTTTTGATTTTTGTTGCTATAGGAACTGCCTGGTTTAGTTGGTTAACATTTCTCGTAGGATACTTAAAATGTTTATAGCTATATTACATTATTATTTTTGTCCTGTGTCTTTATTTGACTTAAGTCCATAAAATATACTGCCCAGTTCATTTAGCTTTTAACCATAAGAGAACATCTTGGTTTGGCAAGGAGGGATTGTAGAATTGTATGCATTTTTTCCTCACCCACTGGGTCCCATACTAGTTTCTTGAGTTGCACTTTGTTTTCTTTTGTCAGCCAGATCTATCCTGTTTAGTGTCCACTTGGGCAAAGCAAAATAGCATCACGTTTACTTCTGTTAATCTGTGGTTATGTAAGGTGTCATGGAAAAATGGCAAGATGTAAGACAATGTACATTTTTAAAGGGATTGTCCATAAAGTCTTTTACTTCACCAGGTCTGTGCTCTTATCTTCTGACATACATGACTGGTCTCATTTTACAGTCTGTCAGTGTTCCTCCAAGTCCTTTGTGCATCAGCTTGGAGGTATCTAAACACCCAACTGTAGATGGATATCCAGACAATACCATGAGGCACCTGAGTTGTTCCTTTCCGTAGACACTTCTTTGTGTCTTCTAGCATTTTACCAAGCAAATGCAGATCAGTGTTACCACTGACAAGGATAAGAAAGGATTTTTTCTCACATCAATGCCTACAACACTACAGACAATATTTCATAGGGTTTTTATGTAATGCTAAATATTACTATAAGCCATATGGGAAAAAATTCTGTATCAAATCTTTATTTATTAGCTGTAAGTGTTCAGGGAGAATAAAGACATCTTTGCCTATTCTTTTTCTGCAGACTTAATTTTGCAGAGTGCTAAAAATGAATATTCAATGAATTAACTTATATTTGCAGAATTTTAACATATATAGCTTGCATTATTTGCAATACATAGTTTTGGTGTACTCTGACTTATTTTTGTGACCTGTATTCACACCTGGCAAGATTTGTCTTGAACATTGCTACTATAATAAAGATTCACACTTCAAATAGCTGCACTAGAAGTTGATAATCTATTAACTGTCTTGTGTTGAAGTGAATACTACTTGAGTGAACAGATATAAATAGGAACATGTGTCAACTCAAAGCTTCATGACAGATGCATTTAGATTTAATACATGATACATCACACAGTAACATCTTAGCCAGAAAACTTGAAAAGACCTGGTTTTCTAAAGAATGCAAAGATGAAAGATAATGTTTTCCAGGGAGAAATGCCTTTATATTTTTTTCTGAAGGCTCCAGGCCTTCAGAAACTGTTTTAATAGGTATTTGTTATTTCAATCTGTGTGGATAATTACCAGGTCAAACTTCTGTAATTTTCTTCTCTTTCTTCTGTCTGTGCTTCAGAGATGGCACTATGCTTACTTTTCCTTCCTTGGATGCTCTGATTGATGAAACAAACCATGCTTGAAGACGAAAAGGATCTGTAGTCAGATACTTATGTTGGAAATGCAGTTTATTATTGCATAGACCTTTCAGAACTAAGCAGCATACTAAACTGATTTTGCTTTCCTGGCTCACGCCTGTTCTCATCCTCACAAGCAAACAGCACTCAGCACAAGCCATGAACAACGGAAGTTTTATTTCTGACTTTTGGAAATTAAAAAGTATTTTTGTTTGTTTTCTATTAAGTATTCAGGAAGAACTAGTCCCTTGAGAAGAGAAACTTTATAAACAGAAACACTGAGACTAGGTCAGCTGTTACTAAATCTCAACTTGAATAAAAGGTATTTTTTGTTTTGACACAAGCTTTGCTTCCCATAACTCAGCTTAGGGAATTAAAATAGACCCAGTTGTGTTGATCTCAGTCTGCTAAAACTGGGACATTAGCCTACAGTTACAGCTGGGAGAAAGGGTTAGATTACTTAACATGCTAACTAATGTCAATTCAGTCTTGATTTCCTCTTCCACAGATAAAGTGTGAACAAATACATTTCTTAGAGGTCTTCTTTCACAAGTAAGTTGAAGCAGTTTGATGACATATAATCCTGATCACTCCTGTTTAGAAATACTAAAACCAATTAACAGATGCCTGTTATTGGGAATTCTACTGCTTAGAGAATATTCTCACTGACCTCAGGATCACACTTGTGTAATTGAGGCAAAACTCTTTTCACCAGAATCAATCTTTATGAATCTGATGTAGCTGCAATAAGAATGTAACTGGAGCCTGGACAGCCATCAAAAATAGAATCATAATCATAGGTCATAGAATTGTATAATAAATTACGTTGGAAAATACCTCTAAGATATCAAGTGTAACCCTAAACCCAGCATTGTCAAGTCCACCACTAAACCTTGTCCCCAAGTGCCACATCTACAGGTCTTTTAAATTCTTTTAGAGATGGAGACAACAACTGCCCTGGGCAGTCTGTTCCAGTGTTTTACCACCTTTCAATGAGGAAATATTTTCTAATATTCAATCTAAACCTCTCTTGGTGAAACTTGTCCTATAACTTGGTGTCCTAGTTCAGCAGGTGGGAGCAGTTATCACTGTGGGGGGGTGATCAAAGCTATGTATTCTACCCCCCTCTATTCATTTCCGCAAAACAATGGACCATTTGCAGCAGCTGCCCAGGGAGTTGTTAGCACCTTCACACCCAGCCTGAGGGGGCGTGGCTCCTAATGGGCCATCAACGGTTCAACAATACCCCATGACTCAGAGTTAATCACCCATTGTGTAAGTCCCTGCCCTGGGGGAGGGACTGGGTGCTCCCTGAAGGTACATAAGTGGCTGTAAGAAGACCTCGGGGGCTACTCTCGTCGGATCCAGAGGAGCAGCAGGACCTTGACAGGAGGAAGCCACCGATCTTGACCAGACCACAGCCCTCATCTGCACCAACAGGTTCTCCACTTCTTTTTGCTTTGGACTCGGGGGAACCACACGGGTCTCAGCACAAGGGCTAACAAACCCCTTTGGGCTTGTGCCCAGGACACTGGGTTATACTGCTGGGGTTTGGTGAGTTGAAAGCAGTTTCCTCTTTGTGTCAGTGTATTTATTGTAATACCTTTCATTAAATTGTAGCTCTGATTTATAATCTCTCTTGTGGTGGGTCCATTTCTTCTGCCGGTTTACCTTTAAACCAGCACACTTGGAAGAAAAGACCAATCCACAACTGGTTACAAGCTCCTTTTAGGTAGTTGTAGAGTGGTAAGTCCTCTTCACAGCTGTCTTTTCTGCAGGTTAAACACCCAGCTTCCTCATCAGACTTGTGGACCAGACCCTTCCCTAGCTCTGTTGCCCTTCTCTGCACACACCTGGAGCACTCACTGTCATGAGGTGTCCAAAACTGAACACAGTGACAATACAGAACAAAAGCTCATTTTGAGAAGAAAATTCATATAAACTGTAACTATGACTTTGAAGGGTGGAAACTGCAAATAAAATGGATGGCAGGGCAGGCTTATTGGGTGAAATTTAAATTCTATCAGACTTACATGGTCCTGCAGCTCCTATGGGACTGATTACTAGGTTCATGTTGTACACATCTTGTTTTTTGGTCATCCTTGGAATATTGGCTTGAAACTGAGCAATAATGACAAAAGAGCAGAGAAGTGTTGTTAGTGGTAACTGCAGAATTACAAGATAGTGGTTTAAGGAAATGTTACACTTAAATATGAAGAAAAAGGTCAAACAAAAGAGATAGAATAACCTGTATAATGTTCATCATGTTGCTCAGATCCCTAAGCTGGGATTGGCGTAAATCCATGGAGAGTCGGTAAGTATGTGTATGTGACTTATTACTCTGACATGACACTATTATGTTTTAGTTTTTAGCATTTTTAAAGGGTAGGTAATAGTTATAAGAGATGAGAAACTTGGAATTAAGTACTGCAGTTATACACAGAAGGATAATTTGGTTTTGATAAATTGTCCTGAGCCTGTTAACTAATAATACAGTTTTTTAAAGTGGCATCTTACCAGTACAAGAAAGAAGTAGTATCATTATTAATGTCTAAACTATAGTGTGTTTCACACAGGATTATGGTAAAGGTCAGATCATGTTTCGCTGAATTAAAAGCTATTCTGAGCTATAGCATTCCTAATCAACTCAGACCTAAAGGTGCATAGCTCAATTATAATGAGGCACAATGAATTTAAATAAACTTTGCAACACTGTGTAGTGATTTATAAATGCACTGTGATATCCTTTTAACTCATTAGCCATGAATGATACTACTATATGTATTCTCCAGTATTTTCTGCTGTGCAATTATTTTTACTCACAATGCTGCTTAGAGAAAACTTTTCGTTGCTCCTCTATAACATGTAGGATGCTAAATGCAACAGCAGCTATCTTAATAAACACAGAAATAGAAAATCAAAACAAACCCAACCGTGTAGTAGTCAGTAGAACAAAATATTAACCATTTTTAATTTGAAAATGTGACCACAAGTCTGTACTATTTGGAATACAGCTACTGCAAAGGTCAAGAATACTTCCTAGGTTTTGTCATGAGAATGACATAATATTTTTACCTGAAAAGAAAATAAAAAGATGTCATGGTTTCAGCCAAGAAAGTGTTTAATTTATCACAGTAGCTGAGATGGGGCAGAGCCTGAAGCCTTATGGGCATGTCCAAATTGTTATGCTATAACACCTACAACTCTGCTGGGGATGGGAGGGAAGGGATTCTCACTTCTGAGAAGGAGAGGAGTGGCTTCAGGTGGAAGAAAAAGGTGCTGCATCGAGGGATTGCTGCCAATTTTGTTCCTTTACCTGGGGGAGCCAGCAGCTAACAGAGTGGTGGGATGGCTCTGACTGTATCCCTGTCACATCCAGTTGGACTCTGAGCATTTTTTGCATGAAATCACTCTCTTTTATACACTGCTGTTATTAGAATTGTTGCTGTCACTGGCCGTTTTCATACCGTGTTGCTGTTTTCTGGTAACTTGTTCTTAACTCAGAATCTCTGCCTTGTGTCTCCCTCTCACTGGAGGGAATGAGGGGAAGGGAGCAGCTGCATGGGTTTAAACCATAGCAAAGGAATAATTAGGGGGAAAGGACTTTTCTACATCTGGGACACAGACACTAGAAAAAGAGGGTTGAAAACAGGTTTTAGTTGGAAAAGAGCATGAAAGAGGGTAGGAAATGTAGTTTGTAACATATTATGCTATTTGTGTGTTGGGGCAAGGAGTTTTCATCAGTGGAAATCCAACAACATTGCTAAGTGTCGTGACTCAAGGGTCTGACGAGATGCACACCAAAGACAAGCTGGCATAGACTGAAGTTCTGCATTAAAGCAGGAAACTAATGGACATTCTCTATTTCCTTGGACTGTTGGTTCGAAATTTACAGTTGTAATAATTCTATTATATCATTGTATTATCCCCCTCATGTAATTCCTCAGTTCTGATTGGTTGCTGTTTGCTGCATTGCAGCTATCCGATACATGGTTATCTCCTCCCCAGTTTCCCTTGTTTGGTCATTCTCCATCCTATCTCTTCCTTATAAGGTTAACTAATGCCCAGATTCTGCCTCTCTTCTAGTACCTTCTCCCTGGACCCTATATAAGCCCGTCCTTCATTTTAATAAATGCTGATCTCTGTTCACCCTACCTCACGAGTGTGCCTTTCCTCGTCAGCCGTCCAAGGTCGCGGCATTTGTGTATTGAAGACTGTGGCCATGGCAGTTTGGGAACATCAGTTTGTAGGCAGGGTGACATAATTTGTGAAGTAGTGTTCCAAAAATTTCTGAATGCTATGCAGCTGGTTGAGAAAATGGAGAAGGTATTAAATAAAATTTTATTCATAACTGATATAATTTGATTCCTATTTGCCAGTAGAAAGAATGTCACAAAAGAAATGTCTGCAGGTTCTGGGCTCTTACAGATTTTCAAAACCCTTGTGCCCCTAAAGTCCATACTAATGCAGCTAGGATGTGGCCAATTTTCTGAAATACTGTGCCTGCATTAACTTTTAATTTTAGGTATTTTATTATCAGAACATGTGCACATAAGATGAAGAAAAGTGGCATACAACTATCTGAAAACACGGTGAAGGTTCTGATTTTCCTCCTTGATTCTCAGTAATTTCAAAAAGAACTTTGCTTCTCTGTGTAACAATATACAAGCTTTGTGAGCTATCCCTGAGTAGGACTTTTACCTGTGCAGGTGGTAGACTCATAGTATACACCTGTAGTCTATTAACAATATTTGTTCTTAGAAATCTTTCCCTTGACATGCTTAGGTTGTATATATGGGTAGGGAAGTGTATATATGTATTTCTATGTGTCAGTCCAGCCACATACACACACAGGCTTTTTATATTTTTGATGTATCTCAACCAAGAATTGTCAAACACACATTAGAGTTTTAACAATCAGACGTGACATCATGGTTAATATCAGTTGTATTGAGTAAATGAAATCTCACAGTGAGGTGAGAGCAGGTCACTGAGCTTTCATGCTTGCATTGATTTCCTAAAAGAAATAATAGGCAAAAACTCATGAAAATTGTCTGTCTTCCCTCCCACCCCCATCAGAAGTATTTTTTTACTAATACAGAGATACTTCACTTTAGTGAGCTTAGCAACAACCTGATCCTCTCTAATTTGAATAACCTCACATATAAACTAAAGGATCCAAAGTCATACTAATTAGCTTGAAATGCATGTGTACTTTTCTTTTAAGAGCTGAGAGACAAAGATGATCTTGGTTCAAATCCAAGTCACCAGGACTAAAAATTTCTAGAAACCATGAACAATTATTCATAAAATGTAGAAAATTAGAGTTTCTATGAATTACTTCAGCTTTCTAAGAGCCAAGGAAGCTTTTTACCTACCCAGAAATTCTCTTGGCCATGACTCCATCTACAAGCAGAAATATCTGTAAAAAAAAATCTGAAAGGCATTTTACTTCATGAACAAGGAAGTCTGTTGGCACATTGATCTGATCTTATTTACAAAAATGACTAGCAGTATTTGTAGTGAAAATCAAAAACTGCTGTCCTTATAAATGAGTTGAAGCTACTCATATTTCTTGCCTATTTTAGACTTTTTTTCTACTTTTCAGCTGATGCCTGATGTAGGATTAGTATCCTATCATCAGTTTTGAACTATGGGGACAGAGAATCCAAAAGCTGCTGCTTTTTTAACAAGGGGAGAAGGAATAAATCTACCTTGACTGCATGGTAATAATTCCATCTACCCACTCTTGCATTAAGTGATTATCCCACTGGAAGTCAGTGATCTGCTTTGAAGTTCTCAGCTTCAAAAGAGTCACCACATGAAGCCTATTCATATAAGTAGGGGCTCCTCTAAATAGAAAAACATCCTCTGCATCTCACTCTTAATTTTTGCAGCTGATGAAATGCCTTTCAACATCAATAGGATTTTCAGATTACCATAATTTCTTCTCAGATGCACAACTGGAAGGGCAAGGGCTTGGAGGCCTGACTTTGGAGGTTGGATTTCCTTTAATAATCAGGATGATACAACTGGGGAATGATTTAGATTACCTGCTGTCAAAGTATTCCCTAGATTTCTTCAGTGCAGGAGTACTCCTGGTATCAGGTTCATACATTTTTCCAGACAATGAAATACCAAAGAATATTTTTGCTCATTTCAGAGATAGATTACAAACCTGGAGAAAGAAGGCAAAATAGAAAGAATGTGGATTTCATAGGTATAGATATCTTAGGAACTTCTACCAAAGGGCCTGCTCTACACTGTTGATGGTCCTGTGTGTAAATCAGAAAGAAGACTGTACAAGGCTTTTATAGATATAGCTAGGCATTCTGCAACACGACCTATAAAGAGATACTTCAGATTACTAACTGAAAAATTCAGCCACAGTAATGTCCATGACTAAGTCAAAAAAAGGCTAATTACATTTATTTTAAGTTAATATCTCAGATGTATACGTAAAGCTTATACTTTGTCCTTATGTTCATGGTCATTATGAATTAAATAACATATTTCTGTATGTAAGCAAGAACATGGATATATGAAAACATTTCTTCACTGCATTTAATTTTATCCATATCATCAAACCTTAATTAAGCAGATGAAGAAAACACTAGAACGGTCATTTTAGGTCATCATTTCCATTACCCTGATACTGCAGGTAACCACATCATAAGGCTGTCAAGTTAATCAAACTCTAACATACCTGTATTAATGTTTGTGTGCTCTAATTTGACTCACACTCTTCTGAAATATTTTGGAGAAAGATCTGCAGGGAATGGTGTTCTTCTTCAAATGTACAAGAAGATGCAGGGAATGGCCCAGATCCTAGTGGTGTTGTATTCCCTTACACAGAAGTAAGAGCCTGTGGAGACCAGTTAACACTTCACTGAGCAGTTGTGGGGAAAAAAAAAATTGAAGAAGAGATGTTCTTCCCTGCTTTCTGTTTATTTTTAATTTCTGTTAATGTTTCTTTCAGTTTCTCTTGGTCTTCTACAGGTCTGATTTTTCAGAAGAATTTGGTTCCCTAGTATTTATTCTCATATAAAATTCTTATGTTAGATCTAGGCCATATCTGCAAATTATTGCATGCAATGGTTTATTTTTCTATTGTGTCTGAGATTCCTGTTTTTCTCTCCCCACATACAAAAACAACAAGTGCTCCTGGGTAAAAAAGTGGAAGAGCATCATCTCCTGTATGGTCCCTTGTTGGCTTCTCATGCTAGTGAAAGTGCATGTGTAATGGATGGTATAAAAAAAAATAATTACTGATTCCCAAATAATTAATATGTTTAATTATATGCATAATAATTAATATGCATAAATTTTCCAATTACTTGTTAAAACAGAATTGAAAAAAGGGTTAAGAAATTATGTCATTAGATGAGAAGAGGAGAAGGAGCTGGATGTCCTACTACCTGGGGCAAGTGAGGAGACAAGCCCCTTTTCTTCAGTGCTTGATCACCATAGAGGGATGATGTGAGCTATGAAGTTAGGAAAAGGTGAGAAGCCTGAAGTAGAACATTATATGGGGATGAATACAAAAGACGTTATATGGTTGTTACTAATGGATTGGTCCCAGATGATTTGAATTCATAAAATTGTGATTTGATTAAGCTATGTATATTACATCTTGTCCTTTTTTCCTCTTTTATTCAGGATGAAAGATTGGTTTTATGGGGTAATCCTAACACTGATGCTTCCATCCACAAACATAAGTAAGTAAAACTTGCCCTAAATAAAGACCACCTTTTTTTTCTCAATTCTCATAGGCCATTAATTTTCAACCACTGCTGTTCTGTCCCTTTATTTACATAGAAGGAGAAGGCTTCTCTGACATACCCTTCTCTCTCTCTTATCATTTGCATCAATGACTGGGATTTCAGCTTCATATATATAAAAAACATTTACTCCCTTGGTACTGGAAAATGAAAAATTAAATGAGGTGACAAATAAAGAGTCTATGTCTGCATTGAAAATAGTACACTACTTCATCCTGGTATGCATGTACAAAACTGCACATCCAGTTGCAGAAAAGGAAACTTTGAGAGAAGTGTAAATTGTGTGCACACTTTAGGTTGATACGTAGATTTGCATATTCTGTGTTTGCAGCTTAGACAGAATTTTTTTAAAGTCATCCCAGAAAGATTACGAGACAAGAAAGGATTTTGACAAGCATGGCATCTGTGTACAAGACTGTATGTGTGTATATGTATGTATCTATGCATCTATCTATTCCCTATGTAATGCATACTGAATATTTTAAAAGTGTTACGGAAAAAACCCCTTGAATTCCTTGAAAGATAGTTGTTTACAAGAGTACCTTAACATCATCCTTTCTTTATTGCTCTCTAAGTTGCATCATACATCATTTGGTTCTACATGCTTCTTTCTCTTGGTATTTCTTTTTATGCTGTCAGATCCTGCCATGTCCATTCAAATCTAAAATTGTCTGAAACTAAGTAACAACAAATCTGCTGTGTGAATAGAATCTTTATGGTGAGCTGCTAGGTTTCCAAGGCACATGCATAATAGAAATTCAGTATCACTTCATTTGAGTACAGGCACTGCTAGCTGCATATCATTGAGTCCCACAAATTGTCCTATGTAAAGAAAGATTATGACAGAAAGAGAGCCCTACATATAATAGTCTACTAAATGTATTCCACAGCCAGCTGTGTGAACCACCTTGGGGAAAAACGCATAAGAATGCATATGTATATTAGAGAGGTTTCTTAGAATGATCTCATTCTGTACCAACTCTGAAATACTTTTAAAAAATACGACAGTTTAGCTGAATTATCTGGAGAAGATATTTGGAAAGGCTGTCTGAACATGAATTGTGCTAATTTCGGAGCTCTCTGAAACACAGCAGTTTTAGTTAACAGGGATTCCTGAGGGAAAAAAAAAAATTGGCCTCAGTTAAAATGTGCTTGCAGACCCTAATTTCTCTTTGGAATCTGAGCTTGTCAAGTATCTCGGAAGAGAGCTGAAAATGCTGAAGCATATTAAACATTGATGTTACATGAAAATATGCCACAAATGAATGAATTGAAAGTGTGTCTCTTTGTCCAAACTAGGCTTTGTCTGACAGTAGGACTTGGTATATCTTTTCAGAAAGCGAGTAAAATTTGCGAATTTTCATGAACTCCAAAATCAAAGAAATTATGTTAAGTTCAACATTTAATTTTAAAGATTTCATAATGTATTTCTTCCTCTTCTAACTTTGCTGTTATTTGTAATAGAAACAGAAAATATGCTAAACTGGTAGTCTTCCATGATAATATCAACTGCTCCTACTCCCTTGATTGTTTCTTCATGTGTACACATAAAGTCAAATAAAAGCAGGATTCATTGCAAGTAGACACATACATGTTTGCTAATATTAATTAATAGCAGGGGAAAATGTGAAAGCACATATTATAGCATGGCCTGGATGAGATTACTGCAGACTTCAGGTGTGTTCTCGCATTGTTGATCCATTTTGAAGTCAGTATCATCTCAACATCACTGCAGTACCTATGTACAGCTAGTACAAGTGTGCCTGTTGTACTTGTAACCTTCTTTTGTTGCATTGGTAAAGTACAAGTGCACTTTTTTCTATATAATATTCGGTTATGGTACATATATGTCCTTTACATACCATATTCACATATTGGTATGTATATCTACTTGCTGAAATAGAAAGCAGAAAATTTTAAATGCAAGAATCTCCAAAGGTGAGATGTATCTGTATAAATTAAATCTAAATGTACATAGAGAGAAGAAAAGAGAAGGGGAGGGCAGGAGAAGGGAGGGGATAGAAATGGAGGAGGGGGGAGAAAGGGAGGGGAAAACGGGAGG
Source organism: Sclerurus mexicanus (assembly GCA_013396755.1). Taxonomy (NCBI): domain Eukaryota; kingdom Metazoa; phylum Chordata; class Aves; order Passeriformes; family Furnariidae; genus Sclerurus; species Sclerurus mexicanus. The sequence continues at coordinate 21,570 of VWZF01001924.1, read as the reverse complement.
AGAGGAGAGGGGAAGGTGAAGGGGGAAGGCGAAGGCAAAGAGGGAAAGTGAGGGGAAGGAAAGGAAATGGAAGGTTTGGGAAGGGAAGGCTTAGGAAGGTTTAGAAAAGGAAGTTTTGGGAAGATTTGGGTAGGTATGGGAAGGACGGGAAGGTTTGGAGAAGGAAGGCTTGGGAAAGCTTGGGAATGTTTAGGAAGACTTGGGAAGGTGTAGGAAGAGACGGAGTGGGAAGGGAAGGGAAGGTTTGGAAGGGGAAGCTTTGGAAAGGACAAGGAAGGTTGGGGAAGGTTTGGGAAGGAAACGTTGGGAAGGGAAGGTTTCGGAAGGGAAGATTTGGGAAGGGAAGGGTTGGGCAAGATTGGGCAAGTTTGGGAAGGGAAGGTGTGGGAAAGGAAGGTTAGGGAAGGTTTGGGAAGGGAAGGGAGGGTTTGGGAAATGAAGAGAAGCTTTGGGAAGGGAAGGGCAATTTTGGGAAGGGAAGGTTTTGGAAGGGAAGGGAAGGTTTGGAAGGGGAAGCTTTGGAAAGGACAAGGAAGGTTGGGGAAGGTTTGGGAAGGAAACGTTGGGAAGGGAAGGTTTCGGAAGGGAAGATTTGGGAAGGGAAGGGTTGGGCAAGATTGGGCAAGTTTGGGAAGGGAAGGTGTGGGAAAGGAAGGTTAGGGAAGGTTTGGGAAGGGAAGGGAGGGTTTGGGAAATGAAGAGAAGCTGTGGGAAGGGCAGGGAAGGTTTGGGAATGGAAGGTTTTGGAAGGAAAGGGAAGGGAAGGTTTGCAAAGGTAGGGTTTGGGAAGGGAGGGGAAGGAGTGAGAATGGTAGGTTTGGGAAGGGAAGGTTTGGGAAGGTTTGGGAAGGGAGGGGAAGGTTTTGGAAGGGAAGACAAGGGAATTGAAGGCTTGGGAAGGGAAGGCTTGGGAAGGGAAGGGAAATTTTGGGAAGGGAAGTTTTGGGAATGGAAGGTTTAGGCAGGGAAGATGTAGGAAGGGATGGTTTGGGATTGGATGGTTTAGGATGGAAGTGTTTGGAAAGGGAGGATGAGTGGAGGTTGGGAAGGTTTGGGAAGAGACGGTCTGGGAAGGGAAGGGAACGTTTGGGTATGGAAGGTTTGGAATGGGAAGGGTAGGGAAGCTTTGGGAAGGGAAAGAAGGTTTTGGGAAGGGAATGGAAGGGAAGGTTTGGGAAAGAAAGGTAAGGTTTTGGAAGGGAAGGATTGACAAGGGAAGGGAAGGTTTGGGAAGGGAAATTTTGGCAAGAAAAGGTGTGGGAAGGGAACGTTTGGGATGGAAAGTTTGTGAAGGGAGCATTTGGGGTGGTTGGGAAGGTTAGGGTAGGTTTGCAAAAGGAAGGTTTGGGAATCTCTGGGAAAGTCTGGGAAGACTGGGAAGGTTTGGGAAGGGAAGGATTGGGAAGAGAAGATTTGGGAGGGAAGGTTTGGAAAGGGAAGGTTTGGGAAGGGAAGGTTTGCGAAGGGAAGGTTTGCGAAGGGAAGGTTTGCGAAGGGAAGGTTTGCGAAGGGAAGGTTTGCGAAGGGAAGGTTTGCGAAGGGAAGGTTTGCGAAGGGAAGGTTTGCGAAGGGAAGGTTTGCGAAGGGAAGGTTTGCGAAGGGAAGGTTTGCGAAGGGAAGGTTTGCGAAGGGAAGGTTTGCGAAGGGAAGGTTTGCGAAGGGAAGGTTTGCGAAGGGAAGGTTTGCGAAGGGAAGGTTTGCGAAGGGAAGGTTTGCGAAGGGAAGGTCGGGGAAGGGAACGTTTGGGAAGGGAAATTTTGGGATGGTTTGGGAAGGTTAGGGAAGGGAAGGGAGGGTTTGGGAAATGAAGAGAAGCTTTGGGAAGGTTTGGCAATGGAAGGTTTGGCAATGGAAGGTTTGGGAAGGGAAGGTTTGGG